>CM061920.1:165985885-166370950 GCA_031002005.1 Vandiemenella viatica
TTGTTGCTATTGTTAAGGGAGTGGAGAAATTCAAGGAGGTGGTTTTCGCTGTGGGTCCAGATCATAAATATGTCATCTATGTATCTGAACCACACAGTGGGTTTAAAGGGAGTGTTGTTCAGGAAACTTTCCTCCTGACAACCAAGGAATAAGTTAGCATAGGATGGGGCCATGCGGGTGCCCATGGCGGTACCGCGGATTTGGTGATATACTACAGAATTAAAGGTAAAGAAATGTTTGGAGAGAACTATATGGGCCAAGGTTGAAATGAAGTATGTACTAGGCAGGCTATGTGGTGGTCGTAGGTCTAGGTAGTATTCTAGGGCACTGAGGCCCTGGCTATGTGGAATGTTGGTATAAAGGGAAGTTACATCAATTGAGACCAGGAAGGAGTCTGGAGGTAGAGGTGTGTGGATTGTGGATAGGCGTTCAACCCTTTGTCCTAAATCTTCCCTCCTACGTGAAAGAGGCAACTGTCGGACACTAACACCTACCTTCCACAAGCTACAGATCCCACTACCTCCATATGCCAGGAAATAAAAAATCTTCTTGACCTACAAGGCCCCCCTGCAAGGCCTCTCTCCTCAGTCCATCTCCCTCCTGACCCCCCAGAATCCCCGCACTCCCACACTGTATCTTCTTCCTAAGATCCACAAAACTGGTAATCCTGGGCGACCTATAGTTGTGGAATATGGATCGCCCACTGAAAGGATTTCAGCTTTTGTGGATCAACATCTCCAACCCTTTGTCCTAAATCTTCCCTCCTACGTGAAAGATTTCCTTGAACGCCTATCCACAATCCACACACCTCTACCACCAGACTCCTTCCTAGTCTCAATTGATGTAACTTCCCTTTATACCAACATTCCACATAGCCAGGGCCTCAGTGCCCTAGAATACTACCTAGACCTACGACCATCACATAGCCTGCCTCGTACATACTTCATTTCAACCTTGGCCCATATAGTTCTCTCCAAACATTTCTTTACCTTTAATTCTGTAGTATATCACCAAATCCGCGGTACCGCCATGGGCACCCGCATGGCCCCATCCTATACTAACTTATTCCTTGGTCGTCAGGGGGAACGTTTCCTGAACAGCACTCCCTTTAAACTCACTGTGTGGTTCAGATACATAGATGACATATTTATGATCTGGACCCACAGCGAAAACCACCTCCTTGAATTTCTCCACTCCCTTAACAATAGCAACAATTCCATCAATTTCACCTGGACTTACTCCCGCTCACACATCACATTCCTCGATGTTGACATCATGCTCAGGCACGGGTGTCCATCATACCGCAGTCCACATCAAACCCACTAATTTACAGCAGTATGTACACTTTGATAGCTGCCATCCATTCCATACCAAACGTTCCCTCCCATACAGCCTTGCCATCCATGGAAGTCGCATTTGCTCTGACGCTCATTCTCTCCATCAATACTCACAAAACCTATCCCAAGCCCTTATTTCCCGTTGTTACCCCAGGGATCTTGTACATAAACAGATATCCCGCGCGATCAACCACCCTCCACGTAACCACTCTCACTTGTCTCCTACAAAAACCAACCATAGCCCTGCCTTTGTCACTCAGTTCTCTCCTGGCCTCGAGTCCATCAACCATATCTTGTGACAGGGGTATGACTTCCTTCGCTCATTTCCGGAAATGTGTACTCTCCTACCCAAAATTCTACCCAATGTCCCTCGTGCATGTTTTAGCAGACCACCCAATCTTAAGAACATCTTAGTCCACAAATACCCTCCGTTAGACTCTTCAAAAGCACCATATGGATCTTATCCTTGTAATAGACCCCACTGTAAAACCTGCAGCATGCTTCCACCCACCACTACATATTCCAATCCCACCACAGGAGAAACTTTCCCCATTATTGGACATTCCACCTGTTCAACCACTCATCTTATATACCAACTAACTTGCTGCTTTTGCACCAGTTCTTACATAGGCCTCACCACACAGCAACTCTCTGTTAGAATGAATGGCCACTAACAAACAGTCCATACTCGTAACCTGTACCTTCCAGTACCAGAACATGCCAATAGCCATGATTCCAACAACCTCAACGACTGTTTTACTGTGAGAGCAGTCAGAGTTTTCCCTGACAGCACCACTGCAGCAGAACTCCGGAGATGGGAACTAGCGTACCAGAATATCCTGGATACGAGACACGAGACACCCACCTGGACTTAACCACCATTAAATTCCAATTAACCCATCACTATTTTTTTTTTCCGCCATGTTTATACCGTACCATTAGTACATTTGCTCATTTTACCATCGCCTGCCAAAATATTAAATATAGTATCTCAGACATTGTATACCGATATCGATAGTCTACTCCTTATCCGCCCCCCCCCCCCCCCCCCACTACACGGTTAGTCATTAGGTAACGTTCGTTGTGCACACACGTTCCGAGCCTAATGGCCCGTTTTTCTATTTATGAGCAAGGCAGATGCCGAAATATTGTGTAGTTGTTTGTCAGCATTAGTGTTCTCTCATCGCATCCGTCCACTTTGGTATGTGGTGGGTTAATTTCCCTTTCTTTTCTTATTTATATCGCCTAGAAACCACTTCCATTTTCCTTAGTTGCATCATTATGTTTTGTTTTGTAATCCAGGTCTCCTCTCTAATATTTTATCATCCATTTGCTCCTGTAGATTTGAATACTACTTCCAAGTTATTGTTTTACTCTTTCAAGATAATAGAAAAATATAATCCATTATGTACCACAGAAAACACTGACCATGATATCTTGAATAAATGAAACTGATGTCCCCTGTTTTAGAGCGAAGCCAACCACTTCAAAAGTTAAAAAAATGCTGTTGATTTCTTGCAAGCAGTTAAGAACACACATCACATCTGCTGTAACAAATAGGCACCAGAAATTGGAAAGATTCTTTTTAAAATGGTACAAATGTTGTTGAGAAATTAATATTTGCATTTAGTGTTTGTCATCATTTACTATATGTGGTACTTTACTTGCACAACATTTTTTATATTTAATTCTTGATGTAAAATGTACTGTACCATTTCTTCTGATCTCCTACAGTGAAAGCTGTACCCTACACCTTTAATTAAAAATCATCAAATATCATATTGTGTACCTTCTCATTCTGTGCTTGCAGTTTTTGGCTGTCTTTCAAACCGATCATATTCAAGAGGACCATGTTTAAATTGTGCCACCTATTTCTTTGATATTTAAAATGAAGTATCCATCTGTCTATAAGCCCTTTACAACTTTAAATTAATTTCTGTTAGTGATAAACTGTTCAAAAATGAAAAATGTTATGACTACATATATCCAAGTTTACTTCAGTGAGACACACACACTTCATCCATTTTAAAAAGTTGTTAAAAAATACTTCACAGATCAATTTGTAACTTGAAATGTGTACCAGCAACCCAAATTAGCTGCATTTATAGCAATGCCATCTCTATGCCAAGCTGTTAACTTTACACTTTACCATCATTTTATGTTATAATGGGTTTTTCAAATATGGTGAATTTATTATTATTTGATCCACTTGGTTTGTTTGGTGAACTTTGAGTTGGGTACATAGCATTGATGCAAGCTAACACAGCATGTAAAAAATTGTTCCAGTTCATGTAACACAAAGTTAGAAATGTGACCTTTGCCTTGTTTGTAACTTTTGTGTTGCAAGCCATGTGACATGAATGTACTGTATGCCACTTCTCTCCATATATGCCTCCCATACAGCCTTTTTCATGTAACCTAGCAGCGGGCAGGGCTAGTGGGGTTCTGATTACCTTTCAGCTGAAGAAAGAATTGATTATTGCTCAGTAATGTAAAGTGAAAGAAAAAAATTCCCCTCTGACTGAACAAAGAGAATCTTTAAAAAGGGTTGCCGAAGAAAGGGCCATTGCCTCAAGCTAGTGGAAAAAATTATAGAAGGTACGTAAAGTCATTGAATTGCAGCTTGAAGAAGAGCAGTATTTATTCAGGCCTAACAGATCAACAACAGATCTCATTTTCACTGCTTGGATGATCATGGAAAAACATTGGGAGAAGGGAAAAGATATCATTTTTATTTTCTTAGATATTGAAAAGGCCTATGACAGCATAAATAGAGAGAAACTTTGCAAATGTCTGTCTAAACGAAAGATCATCACCAACGTTAAAATGCATTATGAGAATTGCCCAAGCTGTATCCAAATTGGAGACTGCTATTCAGACTGGTTTTTTACTACCAAAGGTTTTCGGCAAGGTAGTGCCCTATCGCGCTGTTGTTCTTCACTAGGGTTTGGATCTTTATGACCAATAAATGGAGAAATATGTATGTAAATTTGACCTTAAAAATGAGTAATAAAAATGACCTGAAATAACAAATTTTGACCAAACATTTAAAGTTACCATAAAACATGCTCAATTATATGTGATTTATTTTGTATAATAGTTTCCTTACATGTAGACAGCATTATTGACTTCTGTGCACTTGCTGCACCTTTGGTAAATTAAATTTTAAATAGTTTTGTTGAAGTCACTTTAACTTCACAAATTTACAGAGAAGATCTCTTTCCCCTCTACTAAAATACTGCTTTAGGTATCTTCCTAACTTCACACTTTCAGCAAATTTTGTTTTTGGCATGACAGTACTCTCTAATCCACTGCAGATTTAACACTGACTGAGAATTATTTTAAGAAGTATTGTCGACAGTGAGACATTGATTGACGTGGTTCGACGTAGGCATACTGCTACTGAATTGTTGAGATTAAAATAGGTCAGAACATTAACATTTAGAAAGTGACGATAACATAAAACTTATAATTCTTCACTGATGGATTCTGACCAGTTTAGTGACAATTGGCTTCGTTTTTTTCCTCCAATCTATAATACCAGTACAGTTCTTCTCATCTATAACATCTAGTGAATTCCTGGTACTATTAAAAATTACCAGATGGTTTATCATAAAGATCTGAAATCTATTCAGCACTATAATAGTTGAAATTATGAAGAGAGTTAAACGGCAACTTGGCACTGATGACTCTAAATCATTTGCATTTACAGATGATGTGATTTGGGGATATACAGAAGAAGAAGTACAACAGAAAGTGAACATGTGTGATAAGCATTTTCAGGAAATTAGCCTTAAAATAAGACATACAGGCTGATATGAAGTCTTTACAGGTATTCAACTATATGGTGTTGAAGAAAAATAACACCAGGCTTTTCTTTAACACCATATGGCGGACAACCCACGAAGACTTCATATCATTAACACGTCATGAAAGCCTTCATTCTCACAATAGTGATCATGGCTGTCAGCAGAAAGAATGTGAAGTCTAATATTCATCTGGATGGTGAAAAGTTGAATCAGGTTAATAATTTTCAGTGCCTGGGTAATAAAGTGACTTCTGAAAGTCGATACCAGGTCAAAATTACCAACAGGGTACAAAAAGAAGCCCAGCTAACAAAGAAAAGACTGTAGTGACTGTGGCATTTTATGAAGATGAAGGATGGGGAGTGTTGAATTTGGCACTTTTGAACATTGGGAAGGGAAGGAGAACAATTGGAAGATTAAGTACAAGAGGTATGCACCAAATAAAGAAACACATGGTGGCAGAGGGATTTGATCGGAAAGAAGTGGTTAGTGAGAAATCTTGGACTGACTGTTAGGCATGGTAGAGAATATGCTGGATAACCCACCGAAGTGGAAACATCTGAAATGATGATGACCTTTGTATCACATGACAATCCATTATTAGGGTAGCTGCGATAATAGCATCTAGATTCGAATCCAAACCCTTGATCTTTCATATGTTCAGCATGGGTTCTCCACTGAACACACTCAACATGTTCAAGCAAGAAGAGACTTAAGTACTTCTACAAGCATTTTGAGAAAAATTAAAAAACTGTATCCTACTGTATCAACTAGGGGTGTTTCAACCAAACTACCACAGAATTTTCATTAGGACAAGAAGTGTTTATAAACATATTGCTTTTGAACTTGAATAATTAGGATTTTAATTTTTAATAACAAAAGATGCTGGACTTAGGTCTCTTTTTACATGAACTGGAGTGGGTGCTGTACTAAGAAAACAAATTAATGCATAAAAAATGAATTTAATAAAGAAAACAATGTTGTAAGTACAAATAAATATTTCAGTCAAGTCTTTGCCCCGTTTCTCTGTGTGGTTAGTGGGCCAGTTGAAAAGTAAGTTTGCGTTTGTCAGAAATGTACGGTTATACTTTTCACAGGATATCAATTCTAGCTTGCTTTGTAAGGATTTTATCTATTAGATATGCCTACTCAGTTAGAAGTTCTAGTTGGCGAGTTCCATTCTGCATTAAAAAAGATTGGCTCACAAGTTCGTTGATGAAAATGTAAGCTTCAACAGTTCCAGGAGATTATGGATCGAATCTGAAGTGATGGAAAGTGGATATTTCAAAGTACATCTTATGTTGTTTTTTTTCACTCTCTAGTCTCAAGGGAGATAGGATTTTGAGGCCACCATCCTTTGAAGTCCAGTATGTCTCCAGCTTTTTACTTTATTTACTAAAAATCTGTTTAGGTGTAATTTATATTTATTTTTTTGGAGCAGACTGAAATAAAAATCACATGGCAAATGCCCTACTCGGAAGTATTGCTTAGTTTTGAAAAATCATTTTATATTTTGGACAAAGCGTGATTTTTATGCTGCCCCCCACATTTAATGTTGTACAAATGCAGAATTGTCAAAGTTACAGGAATTTCATTTATAATATAGTCCAGCAAAAAGGGCAAACCTCATTTGGTCCTTTCTTCTCTTCACCCACATGGTACTTGTAGGATTTAGCAATGTTGTTTTTTAATATTGTGGTAACAAAACGTTCACATTTACTTGTTGAAGATAGACTGTCTCTTGAACAGGTATCGTAGGTAGCATAAAATTTTGCATGAAATGAAAAACACAAGGCTGCAACAGTTTCATAGTCAGTATGAACCGTTTCTTTTTTTTTCCAATTTCAGCTTGTTATAAAAAATAAAAAATTAAATGGCTCTGCACATATGAATCTTTAACTCAACTTTTATCATTTCTTTTGTCTGAATGACTAATATGGCAGTTTTCAATTTTTGTTTCCTACACCTTGCACTCACAACAACTGTAATTGTAGCTGCCCAAATCTTAAATCAAAATTTTTGCTTGAAGTTGTTGAAAAATGCCATAAAACAAACTGGGCACACTAGGTGTTTTTTGGCAAACATTCCCCACATTGTCATAGTATCAAGTCGGTCATCTAGATATTTAACAGCAAACCAAATATATTGACTAGATTTCGTAAGAAAACTAGCAGTATGCAAATGCATTTACTCCAAGAAATTAGTGGGAGTAGTGTTTAGATTTCTTGCTTTGCCCATCATATCATTTTGAGAAACGCCTAACTTAGCAAGATTCTTGATCCTTTTCAAACATTTTAATGAGATGGCATGCTACTGTAAAAAGTTTTTCAATATACCACTGATGTTTGTTGTCCATCTAAAAAAAAATGGCAGGTGTAAACCAGCCTTGAATTTGGTTTCTCCACCTTGGGTCTCTTTCTGGCATTATGTGCCTGTGGAACCAGGTTCTGCGAAAACATTTATTGTTCATCTTTGAGTTCAGAATCCAAAAAAAACGATGAAGGATATTTCCCCCGTTTCTTCAGAAAATGGTGAGGTCATGCAGTACTTCTTACACCTAGTGACACAAATTGGTTCAATCAACACTTATGTAACATTAGTATTACAACAGTATACCTTTAATTTTGGTTAGCTCTTATAACAGTACCACATAATGATATGTTATAATACTAATTTCATATTGTGTTGATATATATATATAAACACAGTATATATAATAACAAAGAGCAGGAAAATGCTTTAAGGCAATAAAACTAAGGAAGCATAGGGAAATATGACCCAACATTTACCACAGATGATGGTGGCTGGGATGACGAACACAAAAAAAACAAACACACAAGAAGCGCAATATTTCGGCTTACAGCCTTATTCGTGCAGAAGTGAGATACAAGGTGGAGTCAGATGTGTACACGGAGACCGTCATCTGGTCGTTGTCCCAGCCACACAACGAACAAAAAGAAACACAAGAGAAGCGCAATATTTCGGCTTACAGCAGCCTTAAACGTGCAGCAGGTGAAGCCCCAGGCGGCGTCACATGTGTACACATAGACGGTCGACTGGTGACTGGCGTCTCAGGCGCGGATGGTAGTTTAGGTGGAAAAGGGGGGGGGGGAGAGTAAGCTCAAATATTAGATCGATAATCGATACTGATGACAATATATTATTATTGAAAGAGTTGAATAATAACTGGGTGGGGATATATATATATATTATATTGAAATAAATGTAAATAGCATGGTTAATAGTAAAAACAGAAATACAAAAAATGTAAATGGTATAGATAATAAGTGCTGGGTCTAGTGGGCAGTTTATTGTAGATTGAGGCCAGAAGGATGTCTGGTGTCAAGGATATTCTGGTAGGCTAGTTCCCATCTACGGAGTTCGGAGGGGGTCGTGTTGTTAGGGAAAACTCTGATTGCTGTAAACCGAAAAACAGATGTTCAAATTATTGATTTTGTGGGAACTGGCATGTTTTGCAACTGGATGGGCCTCATTGTTAGTATAAACTGACTGTCTGTGGCCATTCATTCTGATAGCTAGGGGATTGGTTGTGAGGCCTATATATGAACTGGAGCAATGGAGGCATATCAGTTGGTATATGAGGTGTGTTGTCATGCAAGTAGCATGACCAATGATAGGGAATGTTTCACCTGTGGTAGGATTGGAGTAAGTGGTAGTGGCTGGGTGCATGCTGCATGTTTTACAACGGGGTCTATTGCATGGGAATGAACCCTGTGGCAGTCTGGGGAATTACTTGGTGAGTACTTGTGAACCAAGATATTTCTTAAATTTGGTGGTCTGCTAAAACATGTGCGAGGGGTAGTGGGTAGAATTTTATGGAGAATGGTGCGCATCCCGGGGAAGGAACGTAGGAAATCATGTCCACGGCGAAGGATTAGGTTAATGGACTCGAGACCAGGGAAGAACTGAGTGATGAAGGCGGGGACTTGGAGTGGCTGTGTAAAGGAAGGGCTATGGCACGGGAGATTTGTTTGTGTACTAAGTCAGGAGGGTAGCTACGGAGATGAGAGCTCCAGACAGGTTTTCTGTGTATTGGGAAAGAGATTGTTCATCAGAGCAGATTCGCCTGCCACGGAGGGCCAGACTGTAAGGAAGGGAACGTTTGATGTGCAAGGGATGACAACTGTTGAAATGAAGATATTGCTGCAGATTAGTAGGTTTGATATGAACAGTGGTATGTAGGCGCCCGTTATGCAAGAAAACGTCAACATCAAGAAAGGTAACATGAGTATGGGAGTACGTCCAAGTAAAGTTGATGGAGTGGTTGTTTAGGGAGTTGAGGAAGTCTATAAGATGATGCTCATCGTGGGTCCAGATCATAAAGATGTCATCTATGTATCTGAACCACACAAGAGGTTTAATGGGGAAGATTGTTTAGGAATCGTTGTTCCAGACGGCCCAGAAAAGGTTTGCATAGGATATATATATATATATATATTACCAACTTTAGGTCAGGTAACAGAGGATATAGATTTACTTTGTAGGGGTTTCATCAAGGAGGATGTAAAGGATCAAACCGTCGTACTGGGGTGAAGTATCAGTTTAGTCACCTTAGCTAATCTCCAACTTGCTTTAAGTTCTGACAAATTTTCATTAATAAAACTGAATGACCATGAGTAAGCCTGGATAAATCAACTGTAATGCCTTGCGGTCACCAATTCCCTATTTCCTCAGGAAAGAAGAGGTTAGTATTCCCTAAGAAAGTATGCACAGCTCACTTGATGAAAAATTTTAAATTTATTTCAAAGACACATTTGAAAGTCACAATTACAGTTGAAATGGCAAAATCGGACTAAACGTCTCCAAAAGTCATGAAGAGAAATAAATACCAAACTAAACAAAGTTAGAAAAAGTTAGTTTCATAGTCACTGTTTACACAATGTCCAACGCGAAAATTGCATCATGGCTACTGGTCACCCATGTTGTTACTAACTCAATGTCTTCTGGATACCATCATCGTTGCCCAACACCAGCGCCCCCAATCGAATTTTTTGAAACTATCTAAAGCATGGTCTGCTTCGCGACATAAAATACAAGACAGGACTGACAGTCTCTGCGCCCCATTATATACTCTTCTGTGACACCTCGCCTTCCAAAAATAGTCTGACAAAATTTTGTTATTCCCAATGTTCAGAATTTAACAGTGTATAACCTGGTTTGTGAAGGTTTGTTGAGTTTATCATGACCATAGTTCTAAATTTACTCAGTTTACTGTAAAAAATTAAAGTGCGTGTGCGTAATAGTAACTGACTTCCTGAAAAATGTTGGTAAATCCCCGTGTTGATACTTGGTTTCCACAATTTTAGAAGTTCCTGCTGGATTACAATTATCGTGTTTAAACCTATGTCATATTGTTCTGTGATTGCTCCTGATTTAAAAACTGTAACTTTTATTACTATCAACAAAATCTTCTCGGGTGTCAAGCCGGATGGTTGGTGTAATTTAAAAAACCACCATTCGGCTGGATTTGTTGCATTGATATGCCGGGAAAGTCTCACACTATTATTATTATCGGTGGTGTATTATAGAAGTTATTAACCTCACAAGAACTGAGGTGAATGATAGATGGCAGACATGTTAAAAAACTAGTCTTTCGTTAATTACTATCAAAGTGCTGCTTATTTCGAAAAAGTGTTATGATCTGAATTTTTCTTTTATTTTATTACACGTTTTAAAAGTTATTTTGTTCACTGAAATGTTGTTATTTATCCAAAGTTTTAATCTGAAAGCTGCCACGTTTTTACTTACGACACTATTATTTTAAAACTGATTTAATGTTCGTTATGGTGAATGGATTGCTCTATGTTGTACCAGGTTCTTTAATCTTACATAAAATTTACTTTTTAGCTCTGGAATTTATTGAAAACGTGTTGTTATGTGGTGTTGAAAATGCGAGTGTGTCCAACAAAGTGTTTAAATTTATATAGCCTGAAACTACTGATTTTTAGTGAATTTAACTTCCTTTTGGGTTATTATTATTATAAAAATACTTTACTGCATCGAAAAGTGTTGAGAATTAGTGATATTATCATGTAACCAAAATCGACTTTTTACTATGGATTACACTGGTTCAGGTTATTAACTGCTTATTTAGGGCTTGTATTATGTGCTGAATGTCTTTATTGTTTTTAAAACGACATATGTTCTGAGTTAGACTGCAGTATCGGCTTCTGCATGAAACGTGTCTCCCATGTCCTGTAGCTACTAGATGAAAAATTATATGTTTTCTGGAATGCTTACCTCCTCCCTTATGCCCTGTAGCCAAGAAAAATAGAATTTACCTAAATTCTAAGGTGCTTACAAGGATAGGGTAGTGATAGTGGGAGATGTGGGGAACAGTATCGATAGAAATGTCAATTATAGTATAGAGAGCGACCCGAAGAAGGTGTTGAAAGAGGAACTAGGGTGGAGCTCATGTAAGTCCTAAGTCGCCATGACCAGCCGCATTTGAACCACGCTGTGAGGCGGGTAAATATGGAAATGGAGGAGCTGCTTGGGAACAGCATTAGTTGGGGTTGTGCCTGTGGAGGCCATTGGTAGGTGGGGTTTCACTGGACATGGCCTGCACCTAAATAGAAATGGCAAGGGATTACTTTCTGAGCTGTTGGCTAAGGCTGCGAGGGAGCCCACTTCCAGTGGTGACGGGGTTGGGACTGGTGACTTTTTTTAGATTAATGGCTGCTGGTGAAGGGGTAAAAACAGGAAATCATAGGAATACTGAGTATAGATCCATAGTTAGAAAAATAATTAATACTGACGAAATAGAAGAAGCTATTGAAAAAATAACAGAGGGGGGCAGATCTTGGAAGGCAAATGTTAGTGCTGAAAATATCACAAAGCCAGTGATGAGAGTGTTACTGGTAAACTGTAGATGTATAATGAATAAATTCATGGAATTTGCAAACCTAATAGAGATACATGAATCTCAAGTAGTTATATGGATAGACTCCAAAGACAGCTTACTGATGTTTAGAGATCATTACCTTGAGTTACTTGGGGTAGACTTCTGGGGAAATAAAAAGAAAGGGTCGGGGTGTTGGCTACTTACCGCAGTTGAAAAATGAATGATAAAGATGATGCTCTTGGGTAGAAACTAAATTCATATTCAGAGTTCAGAAGTGAGCATAGAATGGCCATCATTGGTGGTGATTTGAACCTACCAGGTGTCGACTGGTTACGAAATAAGATTAATAACAATAAGGAACAAAGATTTGGTAACACCTTAGTAAGGGAAGGAGGCTTTACACAGGTGGTTGAGCAGAAAACGAGGGAACTAAACGTGTTGGATATTTTCCTAACAAAGCCTAATGATACCTAATTGGGTGTCAAGTAACCGAAGGAAAAAGTTACCATAGTTCACTTCTGATGTATATAAGGCGACCCAGTAAACTAGTGGCTAAAATTGAAGGGAGAAATAGATACAATTATAAAAAGGCACAAATCTTGGACCTGAAAAGATATTTCAGGGTTAATTTTATTAAATGTAAGAATGGCACAAGTTCAGTAGAGACAAAGTGGGAAGAGTTCAAGGAAATGATAAGAAAGGGTGAAGAAATGTTTATTCCTAAACAGATAATAAAGAGAAGTACGGAACCTTCATACTATATCAGGGAGGTGAGGAGGTTAAAGTGATTGGTGAGATGAGAACATAACAGAGTTAAGAAACAGCAAGGCAGTAGGGAGGTCATGAAACAACTAACAAAAGAATTAATAATGTCAAAGAAACTGGCTAAGGATGAGTTTATGGAGAATGTTATTGGTGCAGGGGGGACCTCTGACTGATGCATCTAGAAATTTCTATAATTATATCAGGAAACTGAGGGGAAGAGAGGGTATTGAGACAATTATAATAAGGATGGAAACGAAGTAACAGAGGGTTTAAAAAAGGCAGACTTGTTGAGTAACTGGTTCTCTGAGTCCATTAGGGACAATAATTCAGGGTTTATATCTGGAAACGAGCCTATGTGCGCAGTTGGAGGGGAGCAGATTACAAAATTTGAAATTAAATATGAAGATATCATGAAGGAACTAAGGAATCTAAAAAAGCATAAGCTGTTGTTGATAATATTACTACAGATGTTTTAAAGATAGTAGGATGGCACATTGTACCTTACCTTGATACATTATTTAAATTGAGTCTGGATACTTGTTGTTTACTAGATGACTGGAAAAGTGCGATAGTAATACCGGTCTATAAAGGAGGGGTGACAAACAGGGTTGAAAACTATCGGCCAATCAGTTTTACATCAGTGGTAGGTAAATTAATGGATAGATTAATATGCAACCATATTAGAGGTGTCTGTGAGGAAAGTAAATGGTTTTCAAGTTGGCAATATGGCTTTAGACAAGGATATTCCTGTGAATCTCAGTTAGTAGGAAATATGCAAGATATTTCTGATGAGATGGACAGGGGTGATCAAGTTGATAGTGAGGCACTAGATCTTTCAAAGACCTTTGACAGAGCGAGCCATAAAATGGTTCTAAATTAGGTGAAAACTATTGGAGCTGATAAAGAGGTGATTTGTTGGGTGGAAGAATTCTTAAAAGGTAGAAAGCAAAAAGTTGGATAGGAAATGCAATATCAAAAAAATGATTGTGTTAATGGTTTACTGTCAGAGATTAGATTGTTTGCAGATGACATAATGTTATATGAAAGGATCAAAACAATAGAAGACTGTAAACAGCTGCAGGGTGATCTAGATAGGATAACTAACTGGGTGAGTCAACATGGGATGAAGATAAATGCTAAGAAGAGTCAGCTTATTAGGTACACAGATAGAAAGCTAAAGGTTGATTACGATTATAAAGTTGGGTAGGAGCTACTTATTGAAGACTCGAAATGTAAATACCTTGGCATTACATTTGATAGCAAACTTAACTGGGCAGGACACATTGGACAGGTGGTAGGGAAAGGGTTCAAGATCCTTCACCTGTTGGAAAGAGTGATGAGGCGATGCACTAGAGAAGTAAGGAAATTGGGGTACATAACTTTGGTCAGGCCACTGCTGGAATATGGTGGTGTAGTTTGGGATCCAGAGGGGATGCAGAGGAGGGCTGCCAGGCTTGTCTCTGGAAATTACCACAGAACACAATTGGTAACTAATATGATAAAGGAGCTGGAGTGGGATTCATTGGAGGATAGAAGGAGGGTGAAGAAAGTCATGGGAGTGTACAAAGCATATATTGGTGATGAAGCATGGAATGATATTGGCGGAGAAATTAAGAGATGTGCTTGGAAGGGTAAGGTTGACCATGACCGCAAGCTGGCACTTGATTTCAGGCATAAGGGTGTTGGAAAATTTTCTTTCATAGGAAAGAGAGTGAGGGACTGGAATAAATTGCCAAGAGATGTAATGAATATTACCGGAAACACTGGAAACTAAAAATTAGTAGAGTGCAAAAGTAGGTTCGAAAGGGAAAGGGAGGGGGTGTAGGGAGGTTGCCGCCATAGCGGGTGCTCCATCGCATTTTTATCAATTATAATATATATAAAAGTAGACTTGTGTGTCCGTATATTTCACTTTTCAGTCACCACTACATACCACAGATCACTGGTGTTTGTGTGTGGTAGTAGTTTCAGATAGTTTGATTATATTTTACACCTTGACACCAGTTGTCTGGTGGCTGGTTTCAAGTGGTCTATACTTTGTGGATGGTTGACAAGTGGGAGGACCCCAGGGTGAATTTGATTAACCTTTGGGATTTGCTAACCCTCTTGTAATCCATCTTGTACTGTCTTCTTGCTTCAATTGATGTCTTCTGCATTTGTTCCGCGATCTTGATGTTAGTAATAAATGGTTAAATAACATCAGGATTGACACCAGCTGATTTACGTCAAGCAACATGGATAAGAAGGCTTGCGCTTGTGAATAACTAGCTGATAATCTACCCTTTATATGAATGGCACGACGCTAACTGCTGAACAACCTGTTTATTGTAGCACTTGACTGTACATGTTTCAATCATTGGCGCGCTACTGGAAGGCTATTTCCGACTCGCATCTATGAATGATGGATACTGATGTTGACTGATAGAATGACAGACTGAACTTAGCGGAATGTATTGCTGGCTAGACTAGGCTGATGAGAAACAACTAAGCTACAAGTTAACCCATCTTGTCAACTAAACTGCTCCTGATGAACTGAGAGGGAATAAACTGTTCCATGGCCACACACCACCTCATGTTTGACGTCATTGATTCCAGTTCGATCCACTTTGCAGGTGACTCCTTCTGTCAGGATGTAAACTTTATGTGGAGGAACAAACAACCCTACGCTGAATTTGCATCAGCGAAGCCTGGTCTGTCCTTTGCCTAACTCCCAAAAATATTTCTTTAACTAAAATATCATATTTTTCCTGAATAAAGCCTTGAGGTTGAAAAGAACACAGTAGCATGGAGTTTCCTATCCTGTATTACATTGATTGAATGCCGATAGCTGTGGGGTGTGGAAGATATGGTGGTTAAAAGTGGTCAATTTTGGGCATTTTCATGCTTTGACCAATGACTTGTGTATCCCTATACTTATCTTTCCTGCCACAACTACATAGCGCAGACGATTGGTGTTTGTGTGTGGTAGTAGCATCATGCAATGTAGTGGTAAGATGTCAGTAGCTATGGGGATGTAGGAGATATTGTGGTTGGAAGTGGTCGGTCAGGGATTTTTTCGTATTTCAATCAAAGATGTATGTGTCCGTATATTTCACTGCCACAACTATATAGTTCAGACTACTGCTGTTTGTGTGTGGTAGTAGCATCGAGTCTTCCCATGTGCACTATGATGGCTAGATGTTGGTACCTGTGGAGGTGTGGGAGAAATGGAAGCTGAAAGTGGTCGGCCTGGTCACATTTCGACTGAAGACGTGTGTGTGTCTATTTTTTGTGTTTCAGCCAAAACTTAACTAGCGTATATCACTGGTGTTTGTGTGTGTTAGTAGCATAGAGTCACCGATCATGCACAACGCTGGCCAAATGTCAGTAGCTGTGAAGGTGTGGAAGATATTGTGGTTGAAATTGGTCTGTCAGATATTTTTGTATTTCGACCAAAGACGTGTGTCCGTATATTTTACTTTGCTGCCACAACTACGTAGTGCAGACCATTGGTATTTGTATGTGGTAGAGGCCTGGAGTCTCCCACCATGCGCTATGGGCAATAGATGTCGGTAGCTATGGAGGTGTCGGAAATATGGTGGTTGAAATTGGTCGACATAAGGCACTTTCAAATTTCAGCCAAAGATATGTGGGTACCTATATTCCACTTCTCGTCAAATCTACCTAACACAGACCACTGGTGTTTGTGTGTGACATTAGAACAATGTTGGCCGAATGTTGGTAACTGTAAGGGTGTGGAAGATAAGGTGGTTCAAAGTGGTTGATCAGGTATATTTTCGTGTTTCAACCAAAGACATGTTTGTCCTTGTAGTTATCTTTGCTGTCACAACTACATAGTGCAGACCACTGGTGTTTCTCTGCGATAATAGAATCAACTCTCCCATCGTGCACTATGGTGGTTAGATGTTGGTAGCTATGGGGATGTGGGAGATGGTTGAATGTGGTTGAGCTAGGGCATTTTTCTATTTCTACCAAAGACATGTGTGTCCCTATATTTCGCCCTGCACCCAGAACTAACAAGCGCAGACCACTGGCATTCATGTGTGGTAGTAGCCTGATATCTTACAATGTGCACCATAGTAATTGCATGTCAGTAGTTATGGGGATATGGGAGATATGGTGGTTGAAATTGCTCAACAGAGGGCATTTACATATTTCAACAAAAGACTTGTGTCCCCATATTTTTTTCCAGTCACAATTACCTAGCGAAGAACACTGGTGTTTGAGTGTGGTATTAGCTTCAAGATTCACATTGTGGACTATGGTGGTTGCATGTCAGTAGCTGTTGGGGTCTGGGAGATATGGTGGTTCAAAGTGGTAGACCGAGAATTTTTATTTCAACCAAAAATGTGTGTTCCCTATATTTCAACCTGTAGAGAACACTACCTAGTGCAACCACTGATGTTTGTGTGTGGTAGTAGCATGGTGTGTCCTATCATGCATAATGTTGTCTTAATGCTGATAGCTGTGGCGGACTGGAAGATATGGTGGTTAAAAGTGGTCGAAGTAGGGCATTGTCATATTTTAACCAAAGACTTGTGTGTCCTCATTCCTGCCACAACTTCATAGAGCATGTAAGCTACCTTACTCTTTATATTTTCAATAATTAATCGAAAAGTAACTAGAAATGTTACTACACGGTACTGCAGCCTAAAACCTAATTCACAACGCATTAAAAGTCAGAAAAGTAAACAAACAGAGAATAGCAGCAATAATTAAACAGTTTCTAATAAGAAGTCACTTTAAACTTACCTAAATAAGCATAATCCTTAATCATCCGAAATTGTAAATGAACAAGTTTGGTTATTTGACCATACCACTAATTTTCCACACTTTCTTTCACTGTAAAGCACTTTAGTAATAATAATTATACTGATGCCAGTAAAATTCACTAATAATTTGTAGTTTCAGATAAGTTTAAAGCAGTAAATACAATTTTTGAACAAACCATACATGTGCACATTTCAATAAAAGATCACAACACAGCTAGGTAATTTTTGAGTTTAAGATGTAGTTTTTATGCCACCAGATAGTATTTCAACTAATATTTTTTAAGTTTCAAGTAGCTGCCAGTCGTAAAATAAAAGATATAGGTAATTTTAAAGTCGCAATTTAACATGCAGATGTGGTCACTTAGAAATTTAAATTACAAACCTTTAAGGTCATTTCAGTAAATAAAAACACCTCTAAAACACTTAAATAAATTAAAGAAATGTTTAGAAAACAATATCCTGGCGAAATAAGTTGTAAATAAGAAAATAGCAATTTCATACAGAAGTGAAAAAACACAGATTTTAGAAAAATTAATAACTTTTGATAGACTCAACCGATTTGAAAGATATATAGCTCATTGGAATCAGCAGGTGCGTAAGAACGTTTTTGCAATAGTTTAAACTGAAAATTATAAACTTGAAAAATTAGTCAAAATAACTGTACTATTTCACCGACTAAAAAAATGTTTTTCAAGGATTTGGAAGCATTTAGAGCTAAAACCCACTGATCACAAAACACTTTTTGGAAGACACTCTACACATTGTGATCTTCTGTAAGCCTTCGGATGACATATGTTTTTTGAACACCTGTTGATTTCAGCAGTAAGATGCCATTCTGATAAAAGAGAATGCCTGGTCGCCATTGTTTAGTCCTTATGAAGTCTCGGTGGTGAACGGATGTGTTGATCAAATCTATCGCGTTGTGGCATGATGGATCATGGGAAGGCTTGGTAACAGGAAGCGAAGATGGCTCGCTTCAGGGACGCCATGTTGTGAAATTTGTTAGTAGAAGATTTTGAATTTTGGTTCGAGGTTCGGCGGTTCTGTTTTGCTTCATTTCTTGTAATCTACGTGTGACAATTAGTCTGATGCCTTAGCTAACTGCTATTTATGTAATTTGTGGAACTTTAACATTTTTCATTTCAAAAATAAAACCGTTCCTCAGCTTTGGGTTTTAAAGCTTTGTGGCGGCCATTTCTTTAAGCAGTTAGCTATTTCTGAAGGTAAACCACGGTTTCTGAACATTTCTTAGACATTATCAGTATTTTGAAGGTGCAACAGTTTAGTTGAAGAAGGTGATTCACACCCCAGTATGCCGTCTGGACCCTAACAAGCAGACCATTGATGTTTGTGCTTGGTAGTAGTGTTGAATCTCCCATTGTGAACTATGGCGGTTGCATGTTGGTAGCTATGGAGGAGTTGGTAATATGGTGGTTGAAAGTGGTTGATGTGGGGCACTTTCATATTTTGACCAAAGATGTGTGTGTCCCTGTATTTCACTTCTCAGCCAAAAGTACCTAGAATAAACCACTGGTGTTTGTGTATAGTAGTAGCATCAAGTCTTCCATTGTGCAGCTTGCCAGTAGAATGCCAGTAGCTATGGGGGTGTGGGAGACATGGTGGTTGAAAGTGGTCGACCGGGTAGACAAAGATATGTGTGTCCCTATTTTCACTTCTCAGCCAAAATTACCTAGCCCAGACCACTGGTGTTTGTGTGAGGTAGTAGCATTGAGTCACCGATTATGCACAACATTGGCCAACTGTCAGTAGCTGTGGGGGTGTGGAAGATATTGTGGTTGAAATTTGTTGATCAGGGACATTTTCGTATTTCAACCAAAGATACTTGTCCATATATTTCACTTTGCTTCCACAATTACCTAGCACAGACCATTGGTGTTTGTATGTGGTAATAGACTCAAGTCTCCCATTGTGCACTATAGTGGTTGCACGTCAGTAGCTGCGAGGATGGGGGACATATGGTAGTTAAAAATGATTGATCGAATGTATTGTATTAGTTCGACCAAGCACGTGTGTGTCATTATATTTCACTATGCAAACACATAGCACAAATCATTGGTGTTTGTGTGTAGTAATAACCTCGAGTCTCCCATCGTGCACTATGTCTTTAGCTTTGGGTATGTGGGAAGTATGAAAGTAGTCAACTGTGGTCATTTTCATATTTCAACCAAAGACATGAGTGTCCCCATATGTAACTTTGCAACCATAAATATCCTTCGCAGATCACATGCGTTTGTTTATGGTATTAGGCTTGAGTCTCCCATCATGCACTAACTTAATTGAATGTCGGTAGCTACCAATCAAAATTCTTTTTCAAACACGAACAAAGTCACGGGCTAGTTTATTATTATTACAGAAAATTCCTTTCCACTTATTTGGAATTTGCTCCAGTCTGTATCACAGGTACAAGATTTTTGGGCGTGGTTAAATAAGGTCAGCCACTTTTTCTTAAAGGTTTGTTGATATTTTGTTTACACTACAATTTTTCACATTTTCATTTTTGTCTCAGTCTCATTGTATGCAATGTGACATAGTGAAGTATAAAATTGCTCTAACAAACATTCACTAATAAGTACAATGAGTGGCTCTTAGGCACTCTCAGGAGAAAAACACAATACTTTCAATGGAAAAAAATCAGACAAAATCGTGCAATACAACAATTATGTGCTAAAAATGGGTGTTTCTGCAAATCACAATGGAAAGGAAGCACAGATATGAACGTTCATGCAAGAAGGGACATAGGCCCCTTATTTTATGTGGTGCTAAACTCAGCTTGACTTTATTGCACCATTCGCTTAGGCAATTAAGTACATTACTGTTCTCAATTTCTGCTCTCGTAGCTCCTTCCATTAGTAACAAAAGGTAATCAGCAAAAGCATTTAGTACGGTATTTTTTCTAATAGTTCGAATAGTGGTTCCATTCCTACATTACAGAATGTGGGACCGCAAACTGTACCTTGCATCTATCCTTTAGGCAGTGTCTTCATAATGGATGAGTCCTGGCATCTCAAGGGAGCAGTTGTAAATCTGTAATAGTCCCTGAAGGTGTAGAATGATCTTCTTGGACAAACAATCGCCCTCAACCATGCAAACAAGGCAGGCCACCATAGATAGTCAAATGCCCCTGAGATGTCCACAAAAATTCCCACTATGTACATTTTTGTACTGCTACTAATTATTTCCATTGATTGATTTATGGCATCTTCTGTTGACTTTACCGTTCGAAATTTATATTGACTGGCGTTAATTCCCTTGAGTTCCCAGTGTTTCTGTAATTTCTTGTGTAGTGTCTTGTCTTGAACTTTGCCAAGCATATTTAATAAATATACCGTCCAGTAAGGTTTGGGTAAAAAAGATCCTTATCGTCTCCTTTTTTTAGAATTACCACCTGCCATATTCCCAGAACTCTACCTTGATATTGGCATTCATTCAGGAGTCTGCATAGGACAGTGGTTAATTTTATGATTAATTCTTTGAGGACCTCTAGTTGAATTCCATCTGGACCTGGAGCTTTTCCTTTTCTCATTTTGTTTATAGTGCTTATTACTTCTTCGGGAATGATATCACTTCCATCTTCTTCACTCCAGCAGGGCCGCCACATGTTTCTTCATAGTGTAGCTTGTTCTTCTGTTTCTTCTTCCTGCTTGTCATCTGGTAATAAAACTTTTAATAACTCCTCTGCTGAGTCCAGTTTGTGGTTATTTGTCCATCTGTGCTCTTGACTTTGGTTAATATGATGGGAAGTCTGATTTTACCTGCAGCTATTTTGTAAGGAATACCCCATGGATTTTTCTTAAGGTTTTCTCACACTAAGGCTTCCCAACATTTTTGTTTTCTGTCTATCGTAGCCAGTGGCTAGGTTAACAAGGGCCCCAGAGCAAAAAAATATGTTGGGCCCTCAGGCCAGATGGACAACCTACCAAGACTCGTGAGATTTTGCTGAGCAGCTATTGGGGGCCCCCAGACCTTGAGGGCCCTTATGCACGGCACCGCCTAGCCCTCCAATAGCTATGCCCCTGCTCATAGCATCTTGGAAAATCTGCCTCTTTTGCCTGTAGCACTTCATGATGATACTTCTATCTGCAGCCACAAGGTTTTGTTGATACGTTCTTCTCACGTTTAGTCATAGTTTCTGAAGTTTTCTGTCTATATTTTGTCAGTAGGCTCTACTATCCTTGAGCGGTATCACCTGTTTCATGACCCCTTTTATTGCAGATATGAGCTCTCTTGTAGCTGTGTCTACCATATATCGAAGTGGTTTTCTGGCTGATCTGCTGTAGTGAACACATTCCTTAGCTTTTCCCTTGCTGCTTTCCTTATGTTGTATACTGTTTTAATGTTATTGATGGCATTTCTTACATTTATATGCGTTCTTCCCAACTCATTTGACATGTTATCAAGCACACTCCAGCTCCGAAGCAGAATTCCTACAAGTATGTTTGTAATCAATATAACAATATTTCTTCTTGCACCAGCACTATTGCTGAAAGAAGGAGCGTTATTTATTTTGTGTCTGACCTTTATACCTAATTCACCTATCAGTTCTTCTAGTAGTTGGCCTATCTTGCCAGTCTTCTTACTGTGCTAAAGAACAGACTTTTCATTAACATCTGCTGCAATCACTGCTGGACAATTTCCGAGAGCTGCATCTGTCGCCCGTATTCTATCTAGGTATGAATAGATCTTATAATTGCACAGGAAATACATGCTTACCATCATTAGGCTTCCCCATGCTGCTATTAGATCAGTACATACTATGTGTTCATCACATAGCTGTGTATTTTTAGTAACTGTTATTTGTTTATTCAAAACACCATTGTGTTTTTGCCCTCTGTGATTATTTGTGACATTACAGGCATATGTGGGATTTTGAATTGGAAAAAATATGACATGTGGAAGCAAATAATATCTGATCTCAACTCATCTGACACTTTTATGATTTCGTGTTGAACCATGATGCTACCCTGAGTATTCAGCTGAGTAACATTTAAGATGGAAGCTATGGGTGTTTTGTATGCCCATTGCTCTGGGGCCAAGGAAGTCTTGTATCAAGCATAATGTATCCATAGGTCATGACAAACTGCTTGTATGTTTCTTCAGGATCAAATATTCTTCCTGTTCTCTTGACTAACTGGCCTAAACCTACATTAAGCCTGTCACTTGCTATTTCTCATTTCATTTTACAGTCAGTTACTTATATGTGTACATTTCATCTATTCATTTTATATATATATATATATATATATATATATATATATATATATTAAATTAGGATAGGGAAATGAGCCACCACTTACCTTTAGATGATGGATGTGGGGCGCAAACACACAGAAAAGACACAAACACAAATAATAAAGAAATTTTCGGGAAAAAAACCCTTCGTCAACAAGAGAACATTATGAGAGGTGGGTGCAGCCGGAGATTGCCTCACAGAAAGACCGCCAGTCGAGAAAATAGTGGGGGTAAATTCAAACATCAGAAAAGTAGAGGGGCAGTGAATCAGAGCTAATATCCGAGCAAAAATAAATATCCAAACTAATTTCTGGTTGGTGGGAAGATCAAAATATAATTAGAACTAAATATATATTTTAAAAAATTATATAAAATATTATACAAATAAAATAATAATAAAAATAATATTTATGAAGTAAACATCACTTCAGGTTAGTGGTGGTTCAATAGGTAATGGAAAGGAGAGGAATAAAAAAGGTTAAACATATGTACTACTGATAATAGTGACCGGGTTGTAAGGTATCCTTCGCTCTATTTTCGAGATTTAGTTAAAATCCGTCCAAGTTTGAGGTTAACATCAATACATGATACCACAGTTAAAATCGAGATAACAACACTTCGAGTACAGTAAAGTAAATAAATAACACATAGCAACCATAAATAAGAAGTTTCAGGTAAAATATAAGCCATAAACTTACCTAAATGAGCGTAATCCGTAATAATCCATGAAGCAGAAAACACAGGTTTGTTTACACTGCTATAGCACTAATATTCCACTAAATGAAACACTGTAAAGCACTTTAATAATTAGAATTTCACCATTTGATATTAACTTCACTAATAACTCGTAGCTCCAGACCAATTTAAAGCAATAAATATGAAATTTAATGCATCTCCACATGGGAGTTAGTTCAACATTTAATTCCACCACATCTAAACAACTTCAAAGCTTTAAAAGTAAATGTAACCAAGTAAAATAACCAGCCAGTTAATATTCTTTAAGTTTCTGGTAACAATCAACCAATAAATTGAAAATATAAGCAAATAACAGCCAACCGGTAATGGCGCCGTAAAATCGAAACTTTAGAATTTAATAACTCATAAACTAACATGTTTAACAGACTAAAAAACTTTTCTAAAATGCTTAAAATAAATAAATAAAGGTTCAATTTAAATTTAGTTTCAGGACACGATCAGCTGTAAATAAAAAGTCAAATTGTATGATGAAAGGTAGAAAATTACCGATTCTAAGGAAGTCCATATCTTTTAAACTACCGAACAGATTTGGATAATTTATACACTAGCATAATCAGCAAAAATGGGAGAGCATTTCTAAAATAGTTTGAAGCCCGAACTCTAAAATTTCTTACAATACGTTTTTTGCTCACAAAATTTGAAATAACCGCATAATCCAATGTAGCAACACTCCACCAACTAAATAAATCTATAACTCCGTTCTGAAGCACTTAAAACATTATTTCAAAGAGACACTAAACACGTATTTTTACGTGATCTACACACCATGAATTTCTGGTAAACATCAGGAGATAAATAAAAAATTTCTATGTTTATTTTGACCACACTAGTCCGGATTCTATTTAGGAAGTTGCGCCGCCATGACAGTCAGTCTGGCCTGAATCACGGGAGGAGCAAGATGTGTGCTGGCTAGATTGAGGCAGGCGAGCCTCGGGTGGCTTAGGCGTGCAGCGAGTCTTCAACTTGGTTGGCTCAATGCCCGATAGACGCCATCTTAGAATTTTTCAGTTGCATAGTAAAGTGTTTGGGATATGAACTTTAATTTTATCAGGGTAAAGGCCGGTGATATTCAGTACTTTGTCTAACTCGAAGCAGGACGCACGTCCTCGCGAGTGCGAAAGCTTCGGGAAGCGCGCGCGGATGCATTTTGGTGGGGGGAAGTTCTACTAAAAATGGCCGATAGTTGCTATTTTCAAATTTCACCATGAACAATGTGGCGTCTTAACAGTTTTCGACATGTGATTTTCTAACTTTCATTTTCATTTCTGGGGTAGTGCGTGTTTTGCTCTGTTTCATAATCTGTGATTTTCGGTGAACGATTTTTCTCCGATTGCCTTTGCTAACTGTAAACTTTTGTAATTAATGTGAAAATTTCAAGAATATAATTCAGTTATTCAACTTTGGACTTTCATTTCTACAATAGCACCTTTCTTACACGAGGTAAAGCTGTAAGTGGCGACTGTGGTCTTTTAACAGTTAGCATCCCACATGGTTTAACACGGTAATAGAACTTTTCAGAACTTTGATAATTTTTGGACGACTTCGAGTTCAGGTGCTGAAGCCGATAACCACCCCAGTATGCGGCTAAGTCCCTGACAGGGTATTATCTTAAGTTGAGACCAGGTGGTTGCCTTGTGCCAAGTTTGTGCTGGTAGGCAAGTTCCCACCTTCTGAGTTCAGAGAAACTGCTGCTATTAGGGAGAACGGATAGCACGGACTGTGTAACAAGAGTTGAAATTATTCAAGTCGTGGGTTATGGCATGGGCAGCAACAGGGTGCTTTGGGTTCTGTGTGAACACCGTCTGACAGTGGCCATTCATTGTTATGTAGAGTGCATTTGTGGTCAAACCTATATATGAAGCCAGGCAGTGGTTGCATGTTAATTGGTATATTACATGCGTGGTTTCACAGGTGGCATGTCCTATGATAGGGAAGCATTCCCCTGTGACCAGGTTGATGAAAGTGGTGGAAGCATGGTGTATGTCACACATCTTGCAGCGTGGTCTATTACATGGGAGAGAGCCTTGGGGTTGACTGTTAGGAAGAGGAAGACTGTGTTTGTGGACTAGAAGTTCGCTGAGGTTAGGAGGTCTGCTGAAACAAGTTCTAGGAGGGGCAGGGAGGATTTTAGGAAGAATGGATCTCATTTCAGGGCATGTTTGTAAGAAATCATAGCCCTGCCGTAGGATTCTGTTAATGGATTCGAGGCCTGGTTAGTACTGTGTGACCAAGACTGGATTGTGGTTGGTTTTTGCAGGTCTGGGAAGATTGATTGGCTGATTCAGTTGTGATGTAGCACGTGAAAGCTGTTTGCTAACCAAAGCTGGAGGGTAGTTGCGAGATATTAATGCTTCTGAAATACTGTTTGAATAATCCATGAGAGACTGTTGGTTAGAGCATATGCGACTACCTCGAATGCGAAGACTGTAGGGGAGTGAATGTTTGGTATGGTATTGGTGGCAACTGTCGAAATGGAGATACTGTTGAAGATTGGTTGGTTTGATCAAACCAACCCCTCTTTTTTTCCGATGTTTGAATTTACCCCCACCATTTTCTCAACCGGTGGTCTTTCTGTGACGCAATCTCCAGCTGCACCCACCTCTAATAATGTTCTCTTGTTGACGAAGGGTTTTTTTTCCCCCAAAAATTTCTTTATTATTTGTGTGTGTGTCTTTTCTGCATGTTCGCGCCCCACATCCATCATCTAAAGGTAAGTGGTGGCTCATTTCCCTATCCTAATTTTATTTCTTTCTGCTACTTAGCGTCTTTTTTTCATTGTTACTATATATATATATATGTATATATATAATATTTCTATCTCCCTATATTTTCATCTATAACCAATCTAAATAAAGTTATAAGTTTTTGAATTATGCTACACAAATTCTACCACCACCGCGCGTTTGCCGCCTGTGCTTCATTCATGTGGCGGGTTGGGATGTGACCACATCTTTCCCCCTGCCATATGTCTCGCCTCTGACATGATGAAATATTGTGGATTTTTTTTTGGTTTTGTGTTTTTACGTGTTCGTTTCACCCTCCTGCCTTCATCTGTGGTAAGTGATGGGTATCTGTTTTTCCCCCCTATCCTATCTTATTTTCAGTGCCTCATGGCAGTATCTTTGTTTCCATTATCCACATATACCACTAACTAAGATTTGCTTGAATAGTCTTGCCTAAAGTCATGTTTTAAATTGAAAACCAGTTTCTTTCCTCATAATCATTTCTGATGTGGTTGCTATCACTGATTTACCTACCACTGATGTCAAACTATTTTTCAGCCCTATTTGTCACGTCTCATTTATTGACTGGTACTACTAACACACTTTCCTAGTCGTCTGGAAACCAGAAAGCAAGCAGACTCAATTTAAATAATGTTTGTAGATAAGGTACAATGTCACATCTTGCTATCTTCAAAACATTTGTGATAATATTATCCACACCAACCCATTTATGCTTTTTATTTTATCTTTCATAGCTCCTTAAACCCTCAAGATGAATTTCAAATTTTTTAGTCTGCTCATTCCTAACTGTACCAACAAGCACATTCTTTGATTTACACCTGAATCCTAATAGTCACATAAAAACTACTTTCTTAATATCCATGCCTTTTTCAAATGTTAAGTAACTTCTTCTCCACCCTTATCAATAATTATTTAAATACCTTCCCTTCAGTTTCAAGTGTTTACCTTCCCTTCAGTTTCAAATGTTTTCTGCTGCCTTGCTGTCTCTTAACTCTACTAAGTCTTCTTCTTACCACCTTGTTTAGTATCCTCACCTCTCTATTATAATATGATGGTTGTGTACCTCTCTTTATTTTTTTATTTTGAAGTAAATAAATGTTTGCCCTTTAAAGTCACCAATTATAATCTGTTTGAAATAAATAGTAAAATGTTCAATTATGGCACTAGAGGTAAAAATAATATTTTCAAGGATACATTTCTTCAATAATTATCCAACACATCTTAATTGTTGGCAGGGACAAGGTTAAATTCAGGAAGTAATTAATAGATTTTTTAATTGACTGTTCCTTCCACTCCATAGAAGAATTTCTTTCAAAGGTATCTACAAAATTTTTGCCAGTTATCATCTATAAATACATGCTATAGCAATTGTACGGATTATTCTGTGACAGTGCATCTTCTAATTTAAACATCTGTTTTGTGATATAATTATATTGTCGTAAACTTTTAAAGAGGTTCATGTATTGAGGTCTATGGAAAATGAATATGTCATATTGTCAAGTAACACTTGAGACCAGCATTTGTCTTTTTGAATTATAGTTATCTCTGCTGCTGTAACTTGGTTTTATTTAATCTTTGGGTATTTTCTGTGTGTAGCGAGCATATGAGCAAAGCTGTAAACTGATCATTGAGATCAGTAGTCACCTGTAATATTATATTTATCTACAGTGCTGAAGTTTGCTATTGTTTTATACTTGAGTGTTCGATGTGTGAATGTGAAAGTTACTTCTGAATAGTCATACCTGCTATTTATTTACATTTAGTCTTGTTGCCTGTTGACTCTGAAATTAATTACTTGTATGAAGTATCTGACAGTTTGAAATCACCAGTTCCTACTTGTACTTTTTTGTCACCTTCCACTTTGTGTTTTGGTACTTTTCCTAATATTTTGCTCTTTGCAGCCTTAAAGCTTGACATATGAGATCAGTGAGCTGGAGCACTCATGCGAAATTTTCAGGTTCAATAGCTTTTTTTCTTTTTGAGGTTATGTTGTGAAGAAGGTAGTGGGAATATGTTGGGACTGTGGTTGCTCTGAGCAGTCACAAGCTGAGATAGTGTGCTCAGCTTGCAGCTTTGTGAACAAAAGCCAAAAAGTTAGAAGTTGTTGTCAAGAAGATATTAGAAATGTTTAGTGAATTCAGTTGCTGTTTGCAGAATCCTGAAAACATACAGTCATAACAGGAAATAATTCTCTTTGGTATATGCAAGAAATGAAGAATCTGCTCAAAAATTAAGGGAAATATATGCACATTCTAGGAAAACGGGTGATAGTAGGTTTGAAGAGATTAGCTAAGTTGAAAAGACAAGTGAAAAATTTAACGCATGAAGCATTTAATTTCAATTGCAGTTTCTCTTTCTAAAAAATAGCAAATAATGTGTGTTGTGTGGCACCATGGTAACAGAAAGAATTGTGGAATATCTTAATTCATCCAATTTCACTACATAATTAGAGGGTAAATGGCTGCTTTCCTTTCCTTAATATTCTCATTAGGTGAAGGCCATGTGGAGCCTTAGCCCATGGTGTATAGTATATACCATAAGCCAACATACACCGAGTTTTAACTGGATGTTGGCAGCCACCTCTATCTCACTCAAAATAGTAGTTTATGTACTTTGGTGCCTAGGGTATTAGAAATCTCTGATACAGAAAACCTGTAGGTAGAACTCCAACATCTCAGCCAAATATTAACTACTAGCTTCGAGCCCGTCGAAAATGATGGTTTGAAAGCTATATTCCTTTTTTCTTCAGTTGGTTAATTCTATGGAATTGTTATTACATAATTCTAATGGCCTTGATTTTGTAATGTTCTACATATTTTATTTGCAGTTCACATAACAATGCAGTAGTAACTTCTACTGAATTAATGACGACAGAAGTATAGAACTAGTGAAATCCAAAAACATTTGCTATACATGTAATATCAGTTTTATTCCTGGTCCAGGCACAATTCAGCACGTTAAATTTGGAAATGCTACCACCCGCATTAATTAATATCTTTAGTAACATGGCACTTATGAATGCAGTTTAAATGGTTTGTAAAACTGATACCAGAGTGAATTATACTGTGACTAAATGTGTCATTTGCGATTCTGGTCAACTTAACCACAATCTCCACTAATAATGTATTCAAAAATCATAGCTTCTATTACCCTCATATGAATAACGACGGGCATCGCCTATGGTGGTAGTAGGAATTTATTGTGGAGAAGCTTGTAAGGAGATTGTGATTCCGCCAAAATAACATTTAGTAATGACTTCATAATATTGCTGCAGTCAATCGCAAGACATTTTTTCAAACTGTAATTCCGTTGTAATACTGATTGGACCAGCATAACACAGTTAAATGTACTTTGGAAAGTATTTCTAGAGGAGTCTTGCGTTTGACTATGGCAGCGTTATGACGCCAATTTTTCCCGATTTATTTAAATAAATGCATTTTACTTTAAATGACATAAAATATAATATCAGAAACAGATAACTGTCATTTATTCGAGTGATACATTTCACAATTCGTACATTTTGTGTAAACTTTCTCCGAGTTTAAATAAAATTCATTGTTTACCTTCCTCCAAAAAAATTCTTAGGTTATATTTTAACCTTGTTCTTTTAAATGATACAGATAATATAACGTAAACATCGAATACCCTTATCCTTACATAAATTTCTGCATCAAAAAGTAACATGTAAATTTAAACAAACTTACCAATTGTAGCTGTATGACGTGTCATTGGCTAACATTATTTTTTTTATCTCGGCTCTTTGTATGTTTGTGCAGTTACTTCCACAACACACTATTGCATTTTATCTGGCAATGCACTTATGTTATAGCAGACACCATGAGAAATTTAAGTTTCTAAAATGTTACTTTCCTTAGGGACATGTTACTGAAAAGTAGTCGTAGTTCCACAATTATCAGCCGAAATATTTTCCCACGTTTTTTTTTTTTTTTAAAGAATAAAATGCTACGAAAAACAAACTTAATGCCTGTATTAAGGCAATTAATTTCACAGCAGTTGTGTATCTATTAAACTGTGTAAATAATTTCTAATATCTTTGCTCACAGCTATTTTGTAGGCAAGAATATCATTGTTGAATTGGGATTAATAAATTTTCACATCGCTTATACATAGTCATGTCCTTGATGATTTAAATCTATATCAAAAGGTAAACTTAAATTTCATTTAATAGCCAAAACGTTAATCAAAAACTATGGGTATCATCCATGATCGTAGTAGGAATTTATTCTGGAAAAGCTTGTAAGGGAAAACAAATAAGAATCATTTTTAATGATATCTTTCATGATATGAGTACCTTACTCTGGTTTGATTATCAGAGTATTTGGTTAGGATTTTATTTAAATAAATGCATTTTACTTTAATTAATGGAGACTATAATTTCGAAAATGGATAACTTTTTTGTTTGACTGATACATTTCTCGATTAAATACGTTTCATGTTGAAAAAATTTCATTGTTTACCATCTTCTACCAAAAAATTCTTAGGTTATGCTTGAACCTAGTTCTTATAACTGATACAAATAATATAGCGAAAGCATTGAATACCCTTCTTCTTACATGAATTTCTGCATCTAGCTGTAAATAAACAAAAAGCAACATGAAGAAACGATTGTAATATGGTGGCTGTTGATTCGTGAGTGACAGTTGCACGTGACCGTTCTTTAGCCAATAGCTATAGACGACATGTGCAGACTCCAGACAACGTATTTTATATAAGAGGATGTCAAACATTAAATAGAGAGGACGGTTCAGACCAAAACAAGAAAACACCCAATGGAGTTGTGAGAACTGCTAAGGGTTTTTGAAAATTTTTCAGAAAATGTAGGTAGGATATTGGCCCACCACAGGTTCAAAAATATCTTCTGTCCACCTGCAAAAATTCAGAGAAAGGCAATATGTATTTCAAAATACTAGTGGTTTGTAGCTAATACTGTGAATGTAGAAAATTCTACATCAGGCTTACCACCTGTATAATTGAGTCCCTCTTCACTGAACACAAGCACACCCTCTGTTACAGCTGGAAAGTCTATTCACAGAAAATATGATGGTGCTGGCCCGATCCCATTACTTTTGGCACTCTTTCATAATTAAAGCTGTCAAATGCCATCTTTAATTATTGCACCTTTAAGGATATAGAGGACTCCTATATGATTGATGCCTGGAAACTGATACTGTGAGTTCTTAGACAGAAACTCTGAAAATTTGAGGCCACCAGCTATTGCAGATAAACATGAACATAGCTGCCCAGAATGTCAGCATGCAGAGTCATAATGCTCATTGGTTGACTGCCAGCAAGCCGCATGTTTAGCCTCCTGGCGATGACAGCGAGGACCTAAAATAAGCTAATCCATGTTGATGACTAACACTGTACCTCTGATCTTCTTCAACAGAAGATATGTTCCTGCTAAAAATGACACAATATTATGATTTTATAACTTCATCCAGCTGCAAATCTGTGAAGATTACATCACATTGACTCATCCATTCACACAAATAAAAATATGTTTTGTAAAAGAATTGAAGCAAACAATTAAAGAATATGTAATATAAGTTTTAGGTGAAACAAAACTTAATTTAGTACTTGAACATATCTGTATTTTTTTTAAACTACGTTAACTGCTAAATTTTGTCTGTGAGTGTGAGGGATTCCTTTGTGATTTCATGGTTTAAACCACTCAGATTAACGACTATTTGTTATTATTGGTAGTTAAACTGATATATGTGTTTTAAGTTATTAGTGTATGTTGAATGGAAGCATAGCACTAAATGCTGTTCTAAATATTTCATTGTAAAATAATTATATGAGATCAAATGGACCTCTTGCAATTCTCTTAAAAATAGCTGAGACTGAGATTAACTTTCTTCTTTGGGAGAAAGTACTTTTTTCTATATACAAACGCTTGTGACTGAAATGTTTATTTTTCATACAAGCCTTTCATTATGATTGACTTCTCTCTCTCTCTCTCTTTTATACACTTACAGTGTGTACATTAAAATGTTTGTATGCTTATTACATGCAATGCAGGCCAAAGTTCTTCTTAACAAAAGATTTAATCTGCTCTAGTCCCTGAAATTTTATTTACATTCCTATAGTTATTGAAGAAGACTGTACTAGGAACAGTGGCTAACAAGATAGTCTGTTGTAGTATAGCTAGATAGAACAGGGCTTCTATTGTGTAATTCATGAAGATGATAACGGTCTCAACTACTGGCCTCTAAAGCCATTGGAGTGAGAGTTTTGGAAGTTCTCTTTAAAAACTACATCAAGACATGTGAGCATGGCTTGGTTAGTGCCATAGTATGACTGGCATATCCTCAAGGTATTTCCTTCTTGTATTAATTTGACAGCATAATGAGTTGTAAAACTTTATTGAGAATTCTATGTTTGAAGAACAAAGTACAGTTTAGTAGTATGTCCTTTCAAAACAAATATACAAGCTGCTTTCAATAATTATCAAAATTTGTCTAAAGTAATCAGCAGCTTCAAAACCATGTATTTTTAAAATGACTCTTCACTAAGTTTGCCAGACAAATGCCTGCAACAGTAAACAGGTTTTCAAACAAAAATTAGATACAACAGAAGTGGTTAGCTTAATACAATATGTGAAAATATACTTTTTCCCTTACATGAATTTCAGATTAGGGCTGTTTTAAAGTGATAATAAGTTTTAAACGGGTTGAAATTTTCTATAGTATTTGATTCTCAGTTCACAAGCTGTGGATTCTCGATCCAGATTTAACCAGTGCATTATATCATTAACAATTTGAAATATTTGAGAAATGTAGTAAAAATTAATCTAAAATCTGAGGGCTACATCACTGCAGTGACCAAGTTATGAAGCAAGGTGATGGAAAAATATTTGTCAGAGAACTGTAGCAGTCAGGAATTCGTAGATGTAGATATGCATTGCTGATTGCCTGGAAAGTATGTATTGGGTAAAGATTTTCTCTGCCTCCATGTTCTATGCAATGATAAGTCCTGTACTCAATATTATTTTGCTTGCAAGCAACATTTATTTCATATGTAACAAATTAAATTTCACAGTTTCATAAACATTTAGAGCAATAAAGGTATACATCGGATTTGTTAGTGATGATCATTGCATCATATTGATTGCAAGGTCTTACACATGCTGCAGTGTTAAAAGGTAGTGGAGATGATTATGCATTTGACTCATTACTGATGTATTAATATGTACTTAGCACAAAGATAAATAATGATGGGTTAGCTCTTAAATTTGTATTTGTTCAAATTTATAAGTGAATTATTTATGTCTGTTACAGTTGTTTGAGTGTGAATTTTGTTTAATGTGTCTTGTATAAAAATACTTTTCCTCAGTCACGGAGCATGGTGGGTGATTGGTTAATGCTCTGGCATTGCATTTGGGAGGACTCCATTTCGAATCCCCATCCGGGCATCCAGATTTGGGTTTTCCATGGTTTCCCCCAAATCACTACAGGCGAATGCCAGAATGCATCCTTCAAAAGACCATGGCTGAATTCCTTTTCACCCATTTCATCCCGTTTCTAATGTCCTCAGCAACGAGGAGACATAAAGCCATTAATAATTAAAAAAAGTCCTTGGTTATTATTACATTAGAAATCATTTTTGCAAAATTTAGTTCACATACTGCTTTTTACATATGCAGAGGTATTTGACAAATAACTTTTTGTGATTAATTAATCAAAAAATAGTAGTAACTTTACTGGAACATCTTATGTTCTTTTCAAATCACCTGTCACTACTACTTTACACAGTCTAGAGTAGAGGTGGGCGCCGCGCCGGCGTGACGCCGCCTTGTCTCTGTGGCGCGCCACCACCAACACTTGCTTCGCGGCGTGACCTTGAGTAATACTTACCAACACGACAAAGCGTTTTTTTTTTTTAATTCGTTAAATTGAGTGAATAAGTAGGTGTTAAAATGACTTTGAATTAGCTGAAACTAATTTTAAAAAATCTCTGTAACAGTGTTATAATCCAAACTAGTTTTTGTTGAAAATATTTCGAAAGTTTAGTGATAAAAGCCAGTGAGAAGAAAATCGTGAATTTCAATAAATTCTATCGCTTAGGTAGCCTAAATGTAGTAAAAAAGTATTTAACCCTGAGTACTCAAGTATGGAGCAAATTAAGACTGGAGACAAAATAGAAGATATAAAGAAACAGTTTAGACTGAATGAAAAGAAGATTCAAGCAATTTTTTTTATAAACGTGAATAACACGCCAATGCAATTGAACGATTGTTTTATTCTTTGTGTCGTACACGTTTCACTCTATTTCCAAAGCATCATCAGCGACATTTGTTACTATTTTATTTTGTTCTCATTGTCAGGGTTAGCTTCTCTGTTTTTGTAGGATTCATTTTGATATCTTCTGACGATATGAAGCACTACACTGCACTGACCATATTACACATTATCACTATTATTTACTATCACTATTAAAACATGAGAAATTAAACACCACGCAATGTTTTCAAAGTCCATAGAGTCTATGGAGTCAGTGCAGTGTAGTGCTTCATATCGTCAGAAGATTCCAAAATGAATCTTACAAAAACAGAGAAGCTAACCCTGACCATAAGGACAAAATAAAATAGTTACATATGTCACTGATGATGCTCTGGAAACAGTGAAACATGTACGACACAAAGAATAAAACAATCATTCAATTGCATTTGGCGTGTTATTCACCTTTATTTAATTAAAAAAAAAAATTTGATTAACTCGCAATTGAAGAAATGGCCTAGAATATCCAGTTGTTAAGATTCAAGCTGTCACTGATACTGGAGAAAACCAGCAAAGAGCAGTTTCGTTGGCTGATATGGAACATCATCTGTGTCTTGTCATGGACTCCATATTCTCGTGACAGTGGAGGCATAAACAGAGTCCCAGAAATTGAAATGCTTGTAAAAAGAATGCAAGAAGATTGTCAAGAGAGAGCTAGAAGCAAATGCTGAAAAGATGGAAAAAGGTTTGTGGATTTCCCTCATAACGTCGTTAATACCTAGAAAATGATGAGACCGAGCCTATTTTAGAAAATTATTAGACGGAATCAGTACGCACAGAAAGATTGGATGAAGTAGATGAGGAAAGCTCGCTATTCGTATCAGGCTCAGGAAATATTATATACATTCCTTCTATCAAAACTGCAGACAAACTCGGACACCAATTCGTTGGCACAGATTTCCAGAGTTGCTGGAAAGTTTAACCCACGTATCCAACCGCGAGCTAATAAACAAGATGTTTAGAAAGATTGGACAAGATGAGATAAAGATTAATCAGAGTGGGAAATTTTTTGAAAATGTTTCGCTAAGCAGACGAGGTCATGTCGTCTCAAAGATATGTACAATGAATGTGACTCTTCTGTTCCGTTCTGAAATAATTGACATCCTGAATTCTGTCTTAGATGAAGAATTATTGATAAGGTTTTCGCTTAATCGCAGCATGGTGGCACAAACTGACAAACGATTCGCTGCCACAAGAACGGTCATAGTAGTATCACTTTTGGATTATCGTTTTGTGGGTCTCAAAGAAGTAGATACATATTTGGAGTCAATACGAAAGACCAGTACTTCCTTTCTTGCCATATATCAAGGAAGTAATCACTGCCCTTAATATGCCATAAACAAACGAAGTTAGGGACCCTATTGCTTCCACAAACTCAACCAATGATACATCGTTGCTGCAAAAACTATCGATGAAAGGTCGTGTATATGCCGATATTGATTATCCGTCTGGATATTGTGGGCCATTTCCTCAATTGCGATAGGATCAATTTTATGAATGCTTGTAACGCCAATGCAACTGAAATTTTTGTTTTATTTTCCGAACGCGTTTCACTTCATTTGCGAAGCATCACACAAACCTGCTAATCAGCGATGTACAGTAACTAACATAAGACATTAGATCTCAATGTATTACAGTGCTATGCAAATAATCGCTAAAATGCAACCAACATGTGTAATATATACTGCAGTTACAAACATAACTGATGCTAAAAGGCTGTACAATTATAAGCATATGTGACCAAAGAAAAATACAGAACCGCTGAAGATAATTCGCAATTAAAGCGAACGCGTTTGGAAAATAAAACAACAATTTCAGTTGCATTGGCGTTACAATCATTCATAAAATTGATTGATTATCCGATCGATCAAGAATGTTGGTGATATTTAGCTTCATCCGATATATCAGATCTTAAAGATGGAAATCTTTTAAGTTACTTAGACAGCAAAAAAAAAAAAGAGCCGTTCCTCGGTTTTTTGCCCTTGTCATTACTTTTATTTGTGTGCATTTTCTGTGGCTAGGTAAGTCATTTATGCGAAAAGGTCTAGGCTAAGCTCAGTTCGCTTAAATAGAATTATCTTTATACACGATAACTACAAAGAGTGCAAAAAAACTGCAAAATTTTGAACATATAATTGAAACTTTACTTATTTTTTTTCTTTTTGGGACTAATGATATATACAAAATATCATAAAATCTAAATATAAAAGTCACGCCGCCGGCATTACGCCGCCGCCAGCTGAAAATGTTCGGCGCGCCGCCGCCGAGATTTTAGCAGGCGGCGCCCACCTCTAGTCTAGAGTACTATCCAAAGACTCCAGATTAATAGAAGATAAGCTTTATAAGTCCCATCATATAATCTGTTTTTAATTGGCACATGTTATGATATTTCTTGGCTTTTGGTTGCTAATAGTAAAAAAAACTGAGGATTTTCGAAATTTATTTTATAATCATTCTTCTGACCAGAAAATGCTAAATTACGTAAACTTCTGTAACTTCGGAGCAATAAACGGCAGAAAATAGCTTTGCCAAAACAGAATTTTTCTTACAAGCAGCCAAGTCTCACAGACAAACGGTAGCACTCGGTCATTGTATTTGGGATAATTTGTGCCCGAAGTGTCGTCAGGTTATCCAGGTTTGGGTTTCTGTGGTTTCCTCAAATTGCTCAAGGCTAATGCGTTGATGGTTCCTTCAAAAACGACATGGTCCCATTCCTTATTCCTGGTCCTCTCCCACCTCCAATAATCCTTATGTCGATGCGATGTAAAGCCTTTAACATTCTTTCTGAGTTATGCTTGCAGTAATATTTGAATATGGGAGCCAAAATAACCAAACTGCCAAGCAATGTGAATATAATAATGAGTCAAAAATTCTTAATTATACGTAAATTGGAAGGTAACAGTTACTAGCCAATGAAGGACATTGTTAAACAATCACCGACAAGTGATTGCCAGAATGACATACAGTGACTGTACAATACACAGATGAATGGAAAAGCTCCAGAATAGTATTAAAATATTAAAAAATAATTTAATTCAGTAATTTCATAACATCTTCACTTTATTGCAGATCATTAAAGGGAATTCCACCTGGACAGTTCCTTTTAGGGAATATTACTTATGCAAAAGATGAAATTGGAAAAAAAGTGGTAAGTGCATACAAAAGTGATATAAAATAGTATTTTTTATGTTGTATTTTTTAACATAAGTCATGTGAAGATTATATTGCTGTTTGTTGCAGGACTCATATCCATTTAAGTATGTTTTGAATGAAGCTCCAAAGAAGAGCAGTAAACCTACAGAACCCAAAGAAAAGACAAAAGAAGAAGAATTTGAGGAAGCCGTTAGAGATGTGAAAACATCATGGCTGTCTAAACTTGGTTTGTAATATGCATTTTCACCCTGTATTCTTTTTGAAGTTTTTATTTTTGTGCAATGAAAAATAATTTTAATACAACATTCATAGTATCCAATGACACACATACCCAACAGAAATAGTTAAGCATCTGCGTTCTTGGTCTCATAGTATGGGAAAAAGGGGGGGGGGGGGACAATTTGAAATATTACTACAACTCAGTCTTGCCATTGTAACATTAGTTCTATATTTCTTCTTAGTTTTCTATTCCTAATAGCCATAATGATTACTAAGCAGAAAAACAACACAGCAAGTGCATAACTCTTTATATGGGTTTTAGTGCAAAATATAATAATCAAACTCATTACATTTAAATCACAAAATGTTAGAATTTTGTGTAAGTTTTCTAGTAAATCTAATTGAGGCATTGGATATTTACTTAATGGCAAAGGAACTTTTGAGTTTCCTGCACTTAAATCCATAATGAAGTTTCATTTATTTTAGTCAAAAGTTGTTGTTGTTGTTTAAGTTTTAGGGCGCGTCGACGACGGGGTCATTAGCGCCCTTAGTCAAAAGACAATGCAGTGGGTACTTATAAACTTATTAAAAAAAAAAAAAAAAAAAAAAAAAAAAAAAAAAAAAAAAAAAACTGGTGTAGCAAAGATAGACATTTCTCAAAACACTGATCTTTGCTGATACAGGTTCTGATCAGGATATAGAAGGAACTACCAAGCATGGTGGGTGAGCAATAAATCCTTGCCTCACATTCAGGACGACACAGGTTCCAATGCCCAGTCGGCCACCCTTTTTCAGTTTTCCATGGTTTTCAGAAATCCATCCAGGAGAATACCTGAATGGCACCTTCTAAAAATCATGTCTGAATTCCTTAAACTTTCCTTGCCCCCCTCCTTTTTCACTTACAGTGACTTCAACATCAACCAGGCATAATGCCTTAAAAACTGATAAGTCACTACTTACATGTGAGTGACTAGTGACATTGGTAATTGAAACATTGAAAGCAACATAAATTAAAACTAAATATTGGATTACACTTATCTCAAATTGTAGCATAAAATTTCAGTTATATTTGTGGTCCAGGCTTTGTGTATCCCTAGACTCCTTCTTTACTCTCCTAGCCCTTAGGCTAAGAGATTCTAATGCGGAAGTTCTTGCCTATTCGGCATCACCTTCCTAATTGCTGTTTGGGTTTGTGTGGTATTTTTGCTTTTTTGGAATTGGCTTTGCTTTGGAGCAATTTTTTTTTTTTTTTTTTTTTTTTTTGCTGGCAAGAAGTTGTTTGCCAGCTATCGTGTTGCTAATGCTGCCGCAACTGCTTGCGCAGTCGCTTCTGCAACAATTTGTGGTAGTTTTGTCATGGCGTCGGCCATGGATTGGAGCAGACTATGCAGGTCAGCGGCTGTGTCCGGCTTGGAGGGGGGGCGCTTGTCGCCCCATCCTCTCGTCCTGGTGCCTGCAGTCTGTCTGGTTACTGTTGGCGGGGCCTCCTTGCGTGGCCTGTTGTCCCTCTTGTGTGGTGGCGCTGTCGTCTCTTGGTCGCGTGCAGCGCGAACTGTGTTGTCCGCAGTGGCGACTGGTGTTTGGCTTTGTTGTTTCGGCGTCTTGCGGAGATTCTTCCTGGCGATGCACCCACTGTATGAAGCTGCGTGGGTTCCGCCACAGTTGCAGCAAGTGGGTTCTGCATCGCGGGGAACGGGGCAATCAGGAAGTCCATGATTGCTTCCGCACCTCAAGCAGCGCTCGTCCTCCGTGCAGTCGCGGGCCAGGTGCCCGCCGAACCGCTGGCATCTGAAGCACTGGGCGAGTGCTAGTGGAGGCCTCCTCTTCGCTTCGACGCGGACCCTGTGCCCAAGTAGTTGCTGAGGCCGCTCCTCCCACCTCAGAGGCCTGTCCGGTTGGAAGGCATAAAGCGGGAGGCGTTCCTCGGTTCCTGGGCGTCGCATTTGATGGAGGTTTGTGGCGACAATGCCGCCGCTTCCTAGCTCCTTGATGATTTCTTCCTCCGCAGTCTCCGCAGGCAGCCCACGGATTACCAGCTTGTTTGGTCTTCTTGGAGTCTGGAAGGAATGGCGGATGCCATTTCCCTCCAGAAATTTCTGCAATGTCTGCAGCTGGTCCGGATGTTGCGGTAGGAAGCGGAGGCCACCATGTACTGGGAAGCTCATGATGTGTGTTGCTGTCTCCTCCCAGAAGGCTGCCACCAGCTCCATGAAGTTGCCTTCGTATAGGGCGGTGACAGGCAGCACTGGGCCTTGTGCCGTAGCCTGCTCGGCCTCTGCGTCGATCTGACCGTCTTGTTCCATTGCTTCCTCGCTGCTTGCTGGTTGGTCGTCTCCGCCGTTGGTATTTTCATCTTGGTTTATGGAGTGTTGTTCTGCGTTGACGTAGAGCCATTTCCCACACAGGTGTGGTGCCGGCGTTGGCGTGGTAGGTCTTGGCTGGAAAGGCATTGTGAGGAACCTTCTTCTCTGGAATTTGATGTGGCTGTCCATGGAGAAATCTGGATGTAGTGCCGTCGGAAGTACGAGCGCCTCTGGCCAGGTCTTGCATTTTAGGCGCGCCATTTTCTTGGCGAGATGGCTGTACTTCTGGTCGGACAAGCACTGCACAAAGGTCTCGTAGTCTGCTGGCAATTGCCAGCTGAAGTCTTGGTCATCTAGGTGGATGTTGACGTAGAAGAGCCATTCATCAGGGTTTGTTGGAGACAGCCGGTACTTCCACGCGGATAGGAAGTCGTCGGTGTTTACGTCCTCTAGTTTTCCCTATATGTGGTTTGCTGCTCTCCACAGCGCTTGCGGGACCATTCCACAGAGAAGGTGATGGACTTTGGGAAGTCAGGCGCGACGGTTTCGTTCGCGGTCCCGGCCGAAGGTGGAGCTGTGTGCTCCGGCAGTGAGCACTGGTGGCACACCCCTGCGCCGGGGGCCTGCCCGCTGTCTTCCCCACCCTCGGCGGCGGAGACAGCAGACGGCCGTCTGTCACCGCTGCGCGGCGCAGAATGAGCTGCTGCCGCGGAAGCGGGCGTGGACTTGCTCGGCGACGGCGGTGCGCTCTGCTGGCGAGAAGGCGTACTCTCGGCAGAGGCTAAGCGGCGCTGGCGCTTTCTTGTCATGGCGCTCGTCGGCGGCGTGCTCGTGGCTGGCTGGCTCGCTATGAGGCCCGCTGCGGCTGCGGGGTCGACTACTCGACGGATCTTGTTAGCGCGGATGGCTCACTGGCTGATGCGTCCTCATTGGCTGCTAACTCTAGTCTCTGGCCCTCCTCTCTAGTTAGTTTTTTTTGTGTATCCCAAAACATTTTAAATACATTTGTATGCATATATATATATATATAAAACTAAGGAAGGATAGGGAAATATGACCCAACACTTAACACAGATGAAGGCGGCTGGGACGACGAACAAAAAACAAACACAAGAGAAGCGCAATATTTCGGCCTATAGCAGCCTAAAACGTGCAGAAGGTGAAGCACCAGGCAGCATCACATATGTACACATAGCCGGCCGACTGGTGAATGGCGTCTCAGGCGCAGATGGTAGTTTAGGTGTGGGGGGTGGAGAGTAAGCTCAAATATTGGATCGATAATTGATACTGATGACGATATGTTATTATTGAAAGAGGTGAATAATAACTGGGTGGGGAGATATATATATATATATATATATATATATATATTGTTAGGAAACAAAGGCGCAAAAATCGGATATATTGAACATTGGATAGGATAAAAAACCACCGCTTACCAAAGAAGGGGATTCCAGCGGCATTGGTACACGAAAAAAAACACGTGTACCAACGCCGCTGGAATCCCCTTCTTTGGTAAGTGGTGGTTTTTTATCCTATCCAATGTTCAATATATATATAATAGTAAATACAGAAATACAAAAGATGTAAATGTTATATATAATAAGTGCTGGGTCTGGTGGGCAGAGTTTATTGGAGAATGAGGCCAGGAGGATGTCTGGTGTCAAGAATATTCTGGTAGGCTAGTTCCCATCTACGAAGTTCAGAGGGGGTCGTGTAGTTAGTGAAAACTCTGATTGTCCTAACTGAAAAAACAGATGTTCAAATTATTGATTTTGTGGGAACTGTTGTTGCAAAACATATATATATATATATATATATATATACCCAGTTATTATTCACCTCTTTCAATAATAACATATCGTCATCAGTATCGATTATTGATCCAATATTTGAGCTTACTCTCCCCCCCCCCCCTTTCCACCTAAACTACCATCCGCGCCTGAGACGCCATTCACCAGTCGGCCGTCTATGTGTACGCCTGGTGCTTCACCTTCTGCACGTTTAAGGCTGCTATAGGCCGAAATATTGCGCTTCTCTTGTGTTTGTTTTTTGTTCGTCATCCCAGCTTCCTTCATCTGTGGTAAGTGTTGGGTCATATTTCCCTATCCTTCCTTAGTATTATTGCCTTAAAGCTTCTTCCTGCTCATTGTTATAAAATAGACATGTATTTTCATATATTTCACTATTCAGCCACCACTACCAACCACAGAAAACTGGTCTTTGTGTGTGGAAGTAGCATGGAGTTTCCTGTCATGCACAACGTTGGCCGAATGCCGATAGCTGTGGGGATGTGGGAGATATGATAATTAAAGTTGGCCAATGCAGGGCGTTTTCATCTTTCAACCAAAAATTTGTGTCATATTATACTTCTCTTTCCTGCTACAACTACATAGCATAGACCATTGGTGTTTCTGTGTGGTAGTAGAATCGTGTCTCCTGTCATGCACTATGGTTGTTAGATGTCGGTAGCTATGAGGGTGTGGGAGACATGGCGGTTGAAAGTAGTCGACCTGCAGCAATTTCATATTTCTGCCAAAGACACATGTGTCATGGTGTATCACTTTTCAGCGAAAACTATCTATAGCAGATCACTGGCGTTTGTGTGTGGTAGTAACACAGAGTCACCATTCGATCAAAACATCTGCCGAATTTCAGTAACTGTGGTAGTGTGGGAGATATGGTGGTTGAAAGTGGCCGATCAAGGATATTTTCATATTTCGACGAAAGACATGTGCCTCCACATATGTCACTTTTCTGCCTCAATTACATAGCTTAGACCATTGGTGTTTGTGTGTGGTAGTAGAATCGTGTCTCCTGTCGTGCACTATATTTGTTAGGTGTCGGTAGCTATGGAGGTGTGGGGGATATGGTGGTTGAAAGTGGTCGACCTGCGGCAATTTCATATTTCTGCCAAAGACGCATATGTCATGGTGTATCACTTTTCCACAAAAAATATCTACCGCAGATCACTGGCGTTTGTGTGTGGTGGCAACACAGAGTCACCTTTCAATCACATGGTAAGCTGATTTTAAGTAACTGTGGTAGTGTGGGAGATATGGTGGTTGAAAGTGGCCGTTCAAGGATATTTTCATATTTCGACGAAAGACATGTGCCTCCACATATGTCACTTTTCTGCCTCAATTACATAGCTTAGACCATTGGTGTTTGTGTGTGGTAGTAGAATCGTGTCTCCTCTCGTGCACTCTCGTTGTTAGATGTCGGTAGCAATGGGGGTGTGGGAGATATGGGGGTTGAAAGTGGTCGACCTGAGGCAATTTCGTATTGCTGCCAAAGACGCATGTGTCATGGTGTATCACCTTTCGGCGAAAATTATCTATCCCAAATCACTGGTGTTTGTGTGTTGTAGTAACACAGAGTCACCCATCAAACACAACGTTGGCCGAATTTCGGTAACTGTGGGAGTGTGGGAGATATGGTGTGTTAGGGTCGAAGCTGTATACGTGGCTGGTATCGGCTTGTCCACCTAAGCTTGAAGTCATCCAAAAAGTTGTCAAAGTTCGTAAAAAGTTCTATAACCGTGTAAAACCTTGTTAAATGCTAACTGTAAAGAAGACCACAGTCGCCACTTACAGATTAACCTCCTGTAAGAAAGGTACTAAAGTTGAAATGAAAGTCTGAATCCGGATAACTCAAATATATATTCTCAAAAATTTTCACAGAATTTACAAAAGTCACAGTTAGCAATGGCAATCGGTGAAAATCATTTGCCGAAGATCACAAGTCATGAAACAGAACAGACCGCACCACCCCAAATAAAATTGAAAGTTAAGATGAACACATCTCGGAAGTTTTAGACTGTTGAGTTGGCCCCGCCTGTTTTAAAATAGCGTCGGTCAGCCATTCTTCTCGAAGTCCTTCCTACCCATAAGCCACCGCGACCGCGGGTCTTCTCAAACTTGAGAACACATAAGATACGTGCTGTCTCTTCAAACCAAATTGATGGACTGATCTCTCAGCCTGTCATCGCTGACTTTTATCAAAATGGACTACTGACCTAGACAATAGTCTATCTGGAAAAAGAACCTGTTAACTGAGTGCTACTCGAAAATTACAAGATGAAGAGCGATGTGTTGGGTTTTGTTTTTAGAGCTTCCAGACCGGTAAAAATGAATTTTGAAAGTTGGTTAATTTAAAAGCACATTTGTTTCGCATATGGCGATACGTCATCCTACGTCACATGAAAATTGTGACTCCTCAAACCTTTAAAATCTCAAGTTAATATTATTTTCAAAGTGTTCCCCAGCCTTCGCTGAGTCCAGTGGTGTAAAAATCTTTTAAATCAGTTAAGGCTATCAGAAGTTATAGAATTTCTAAGTTTTACTGTTTTCCTAGCTTGTGCAACCGAAACTTCACTTTTTATTTAAAGACAGTTGTGGCCTGAAACTAAATTTAAATCGAACCTTCATTTAATTTAAGTACTTTAGAAAAGTTTTTATTTCGTGAAAGATGTTAGTTGGGGAGAAATGAAATCTTAAAAGTTCGTTACTACGACTCCATCACCAAGTTGACTCTTATTTACTTATATCTTCTTTTTATTAGTTGATGGTTATCGGAAACTTAAAGAATATTGACTGGCTGGTTATTTTACTTAGTTAAATCTACTTTTAAAGCTCTTAAATTGTTTAGATGTACTGAAATTAACGATTGAACTAAATCCCATGTGGTGATGCTTTGAAATCATATTTACTGCTTTAAATCGGTCTGGAACTGCGAGTTATTAGTGAATTTAATATCCGATGGTGAAATTCTAATTATGAAAGTGCTTTACAGTGTTCAGTTTAGCGGAATTTTAGTGTTGTGGTTGTATAACCAGATCTGTGTTTTCTACTTCAGGATTATTATGGATTACACTGATTTAGGTAAGTTTATGGTTTATATTTTGCTTTAAACTTCTTATTGATGGTTGCTATGTGTTGTTTATTTACTTTTCTGAACTTAAAGTATTGTTATTTCGGTTTCAACTATGGTATCGTGTACTGATGTCAAACTTCGTCAGGTTTTAACTAAATCTTTAAAATAGAGAGTAAGGTAGCTTACAGGTGGTTGAAATTGGTAGATCAAGGATATTTTCGTATTTCATCCAAAGACGTGTGTCCGTAAATTTTACTTTGCTGCCTGAACTACATAGCACAGATGACTGGCATTTGTGTGTGGTAATAGCATCGCCTCTCCCATCGTGCACTATGGTTGTTAGATGTCGGTAGCTGTCAATACAAATTCTTACAAACACGAACGAAGTTGTGGGTACCGGCTAGTTTAAATATAAATAATATGATCCTTGTGCCTAACATGGCACTGAGAATATTAATTTTCTTTCTGGCACAAGTAGTATTACAACCTAACCATGAGGTTCACTAAAATTGCTGCTTAAAATGTAAAACTTCTGCAGTGTTAGCAAGAATACATTCATATATTACAATCTTAAATTAAACCTCACTTTCTCTTCCCCACTTCTTCATCCCTTCTCTTAAATATCACATTAATTGCTCTGTATATTCCCCTCAGCCTCAGGTGCCCAGAAAATATAACTTAATTAATTAGTTAATATTCTTACTTTACAAATAATATATCAATTATGGATCTTATTATTATGTGATATATACTTTCTTTAATATTTAATATCTTGTTTCTTTCCTTTTGTAGTGCCCTCACTCCATTTGTCGATCTTTCATACACCAACACGCACACAAACAAAACATAAGCACACCAGTCCTACAGCTCTGTCTCATCTCCTTGTAAGGACATAGACCGATACTGGGGTTGAAGTATCGCCTAAGTGCCTTAACTTAAACTCTTGATAGCACCTCACTGTTCGATGAAAACTTACTGAATATGTTAATTTGCTTTGACCATGTTGCCTGGATATTCAACTAGAATGCTTAAAGGTCGCCACAATATTTGATGACCTCAAATATTGAAAAGGTGATTCAATAGCTACAAAATAAAACAGTTCACTTTCCCAAAAATTCTTCAAGTTTATTTAAATGAAATCAAAAGTTCAAAACAGCATTCTTAAAATTGATTAGGTAAATCGAACACTCGTTCCAAAAGTTTGCAGATTGTGGAGAGAAGTTAAGACCGAACGACACCCCTGATGAAATTACAAGTTCACGTTAAGAAAACAAGTGCCGCGCCCAAAGCCAAAGTTCCATGATGGCCGACCCGGTGGTACCAACCTAAAACCTCAGCTACCAACCTCACCAGCGCACACACTTATAACATCTTGTTAGTACAACGTCTGAACCCGGAAAGATGGCGTCTTAACATGGCGTCATGTTTTATACCCTCGCTGACGTCAGAGCCAAAATGCAGCTTTATACTACCACTTAGAAAATTTAGATCAGAAATATCTCAGTAACTAAACAATTATACGAAACTTTAGGTGTGACAGTGTTTATACTTTTTTAATTGTGAAATAATGGATATTTAGTGATTAACTTTAAGTATCTGGTTTTAAAGATCTGAGCGTAAGAGTGAACTATTTTTCTAGAAGCTTCTTTATTTCGTCATTTTTATAAAACTACAATTTACACAAATAATATTATTATCACCGTGTTCTACCAAAATTCCTGAGTTTATTGGTGTAATTTTTATTAAGATTGGTGCAGGGAAAGTTTAACTATGGCGTAACCAAAGTGCTATTTTAATTTAATAACTCTGTTTCTATTACTTTTATCACAAATATAAAATTACCAAGAGATTCTCTGAATTAAATAACGTGTTCTGCAAGTTATCTCATCTCTGTATCTGATTTTGAACAGTTGTAATTAATTTCTAAACATTGCACATGGTTTTCGTTGTGAAATAATTTTATCATCTTTATAGAATTGGTTCTATTACTTGGAATTACTTGAATTATTATATGTGATATTAGATTTTTGGTTGTTTCCGGAAATCTACTTTTTATTTCGAATGTTCTCTAGGATTTTGAGATAAAAATTGTTAAAAGTGATGTGCATCTGACGAAGTATTAAAAATTGATTTAAGTTATTTATACGTTCAGAAACTACGAAATTTTAGTGAATTTATATTTTAATTGTATTATTACTTCCCTAAAATTACTTTATTCTGCTCGAAAGTGTGTGAAAACAGTGAAATGCCAAATATTAGGAATTGCTTGTGTGCTGAACTGGATTGTTTTGGATTATCATCTTTAAGGTTAGTAAAAGGTGTTAATATTGTTACAGAAAATTAATTTAGTTGGTTTATTAAATATTTAGTTACTTTCTTGCTCGTAAATCGGTTTAAAAATGACAAAATACTTCCAAAGTAGAAGCTCATAATTCCAAAGTTGTATTATTAATGATTATTTAATTTTCGGTTGATTTAAAGTTTATTTATTATTATACATAATTTATATCCGGCATTTAGCAACTACTAAAAGTCTTTACTGCACTCAAATTGGCTTAGAAACTGTGAAGTTAACTTATAGCAAAATTTATTACCTGAAACTGAACTTGAGTGATTTAACCTATTTCCTCCCAAACTAATGTTTTCTTTCTGTTATAGAAGGTTTACTTTAGGGCTTTTATTTACTTTTGAATACTTATACAGTTCCTAAAAGGGTTTATTTAGTTTGTTTGGTGACAGTATCTTCATGCTATATAAAGCTTCGCTCTCATAACCTGTACACGAAATGAAACTATCTTTTACTAAAGAGTGAGCTTTTCCTCTTAATACCTAAAGGTGAGGGGCTAGAATTTGCTAAAATTCTAAGATGCTTACATCCTGCCATTGAAGTGTCAGTGCTCTCACTGTCCTATCCCTCTATCCCTTGCACTGGTTTCTGACTATAACACTGTCCACTAAGATAATCAGCCACAGAGAAATAGTGTATATTTTTGGCACATTTGCATTGCCAACACAAAACTGGTCACATCAGCAGTTTTTTTTATCAATCTGTGAACATAATATTGGTGGCATTATTGTCTCAAGACCCTTATCAACTTTCGTTTATAACTTTCTTTCATGCATCTTAGATATGTGTGTGTTTATATATATATATATATATATATATTATATATATTCTCTGTGTGTGTGTGTGTGTGTGTGTGTGTCATGCTCTGTCATCAACAATAGAGCAAGGTAGCTGCATGATGGTGGCTGGCTCCAGTAACTGTCAGCTACCATCAGGCAGATACTTCACTCTCTTTCTGAAGAAGGGATACAATCCCAAAAATCCAAAGCTCTATCGATGTACTTGTATATGTTTTTATGACATGACAACCTCCATCTTTGGAAGGCAGTGGTTATTCTCCTGTCTTTAATTTATCTTCTTTATACCACAACTTTCTTTACTGCTTTGCCAAATAAATAAGAAGTAAATACTTAATTAAAAATTATTTTTACTACTACCACTGCTACTAATATTACACCACCAATATCAGTTAATATTTTCCACTAATATATGTTCAATCACGCTGATGACTATGCTTTGAAGGCAAAATCCTGATGCTGGAAATGTGATAAGCATCCCATTCATTGAAAGTCTAAATTACATCTTCAATGTGCATGATATTTCTTCATTTACAATATTATTCATTTGGTATTTTTTTCACTTCTGGCTTCTGTATCATCAGTCTCTCAGATGGTAATTGTGTTCACTTCTACTGCTCCCTCATAATCCTGATTTTGTTTAAATTTTTCCTTCAAATTTTTTTTTAGACTCTATCCAGTAGGTGCCACAAGCACAATATCTTGAGTATTCCCCCCCCCCCTTGGAGCAGACATTGTTGAAGAAATCTCAGACTGGCTGTCATATCACATTCCGATTCTACATGCTTCAGGGAACTCTCCTTAACACATGCCCACCTGTTAGTTTCCAAAATTTCCAATTCCAAAGGAAGCTATTGAACAGCACATTGCTCATAAGGAAGTGCACTAATCTTGGAGAGGTTTAAGGGTACTTTACCCTTAATCTCTCGCATATTGCAAGGAAAATTACACTCTGTTTGTCTTCCCGTTTCATTGCTATTCCATGCTTATTGTCGTTTATCCAAAAATGGCTTGCCAATGGCACTCTCCAATTTTGTTTCACAACCTGCAAATTGCGCTATCTTTCCCAGCTTTCATTTCCTAACCCTGTACATGGAACCTCATCTCCTTAATTTGCAGTCCAATGACAAGACACAAATGCCAACAGTTAATGCATTTCTTGTCATGGTTCAGTTTGATCCTATAAATCTCAATAATATTACTTATTGGAGGTGTCTTACATGCTGTGCGATTTTACTTTACGTAGATGTTTTTCACGCAGGCTTGTTGATTAACCCATCAATGAGGCCAGAATTGCATGATGGCATAATCTTATTGCTTAACTTTTTACAGTAAATCTTCACTGTTGATGGTAACCCATTGTCAAGATATTATCTTCTCCAATTGGCTTCAAAGTTTAATCGTTTGTCGAAGCATGTCATAAGATGAGGTGCGAAACTCAAAATTTCTGCTCCTCTGACTGACTCATAAAGTGATTTCAGTTATTTATATTAGAAGATTTGTCTGGTCACCAAGTGCAGTGTCAGTAAAGTCTTTACTTGATTATTACTTTGTAGAAAAACACACACAAAAATTATGTATCAGAGTTTACTAAAAGCTTTTTAGAAGTACCTTACATTAGTTGTTCTGATTATCAAGAGTTTATATAAACAGCACATAATGTTCTGGGGAAAATCAAAAGTGTTAACAGTCTTTACTGGAGCATTAACAATTTCTCAAACAATAGAAACCTGACAAAAACAGCTGAAACTTAAACAAAATTAGATCATAAGGAAACTACTTTCATTTAGATTACAGACCTATCAAAAGCATTCAGCATCACCCTGATAAAATAAAACATATCAAAGAATCAAAATCTCGCACAAAACATATTTACTAGCACTATATTTTCAATTACTGTCTTGTAATTTACATGCTAGGCACAGTAATACCTTTAATAAGTTTACACCAGTCATTTGCAGTACCTTCTCTGAGTGTGGTGGGTGAATGGTTAGGGTTCTGGCCTCGTATTCGGGAGGACGTGGGTTCGATCTCTGTTCGGGAATCCAGAATTTGGTTTTCCATGGTTTCCCCAAATCATTCCAGGTGAATACTGGAAAGCTTCCTTTGAAAGGACATGGCTAAATTCCTTCCTGTTCCTTGACCCCAGTCCTTTCCAGCCTCTAATGACCTGAACGTCAACAAGGTGTAAGCAAAAAAAAAAAACACTACTTTCACACAATAATAAAATAATTGTACACAATCACTCTCTCCTAAACAGAAACTTAGATAATTACGAGAACTGGGTCTTTACAGTTATCACAACTCCTTCCCACATTTTGATAAATTTTTCTCAAAAGAAAATAGTTTAAAATCTTTCTAAGTCATTATGGCATGTTGCAAATTTTTTTTAAAAAAATCTTAAGTTACTACACTTAAAATATGTTACCATCATTATATTATACATACATATACTCAATCATTCTGTTTGAGATTCAGTTTTTACAAATCATGTAACTTTTACAACCCACATTACATAAAGATCCAACTTTTTCTTATAAAACGTCACTTAGTCACTTCAATCGAGATTTCTTTTTTGGCTCCTGTTTTCTATGTCATTATGTTGTACGATTAGCATATATTCATTTACTTACAAGTTGCATGTGCTAACACTAAGACAAAAATCACCAGTCAAATGTTTTGTACAGTATATCCAAATAATAGTGAAAAAAACACCCTTGTCCCAAACTCGGTAAACAACATAACTTTACATATTTAAATAATATTATATACTTAATGTGTATGAATAATTAATCAGATTAGTTTATCTATATATATATATATAAAGCGAAAACTGTATGTATCTATTAAAGAAAAACTAAAAAAAACTGCTTAATTGATTTTGATGGGTTTTTTTCATTTTAAAGCCTAGGATCAGAATTAAATCATTTATTATGTCTGATGTTTCCATGTTACATAACGCTGGAGCAGTAAACAAAATTCTGAAGGTATAGTGTAAAGCATAAAAGATTCAATACCAACTAGGTGTTGCATATGTCATACTTCATAAAATAATAATAATAACTGTATTACCGCATCTACCAGTTCCTCCATTAAATTTAGGTTTTGCATTCTTTAAACCACAAACTATCTAAAGAGAAAAATTAATACTTATGAAATAAATGCCAGAGAATGTCATTGCCGTCAAAGTTATCTCAGACTACGAAGCTACAATCTCTGACTACTAACAGAACTTATGCATAACCACTGCTTTTTATGTGGAAATGAGCGTTTTGTGTTATCAGTAAAAGCAATTTTCAAAAATAATTCTGAATACTTGATATTTGACTGTATACATATGGAATAGATTTTAATTTTGAACTCCAGCGTCAAATGAAGTAGCATAACAATAAAATTTTCAGCTTCAGTGGCAAATGAGGCAGCATTATGAAAGACTCAGTCAGAAATGATTCAGCAGTTTGCAGGTAATGCTAGATTTTTTTGTAAAATAAATGTGTTGTAATGTCGTAGGATATATGTCAGAATTTAACTATGTCTCCAAGCTTTCAAATTTTGAAAATCCATTCAAACTCAATATTTTCTGCATGATGTCCGAACAAACAAACACTTGCAGATATATTTTTTTGTATGTACAGTACATGTTTTGACTTTTGAGCAGCTACAAATAGCGGATGTAATCGGGTTAAATGTAGCATGGACCAAAATTAAAACTGACATAGCATCCCATCCATCCCACCCCATTCTTGGAACTGTGCAGGTAAATCATTGTTTAGTTTAGCACTGGAAATTGCTGGTACCAAATTAATGAATCTTGGTATTCATGGATCTTCTAAACAAAAAACAAAAAAATAGTGTAGAGATAAATCAACCCACCTCTTTCTGGGTAGGAAGTGGGTGAATCTAGGTTTTCTTATTTCCCAAAATGACTGGTGGAAATTCAATGAAACTTGGTACACATGTTTCTCATTGGGTGAATAAAAATAGCATATGGATAAATCAACCCCAACTATATCAGGAAACACTAGGCACTCTGCTAGTAGCTTATAATTGCATAGGTTTGCTGTTAATTATTCAAACAAATTAATTATCCCACAGTTGAAGAAATAGCCTCAACATTCAGTTCATATACTTCAAACAAAGTTCTTCCAAAGTACCTCTAAGTAAACATTATTTAGCATTTATGCTACTTATGATAAAAAAATTTCCTTTTTCTTATTAAATTACAATTATCTCACATTTCTCAAGGCCCCCCCCCCCCTCTCCTCCACCCACCCCAACAGATAGAATACTGAAACTATTTTATATCAAACCCCTCGATGATACATTCGTAAGAAGACCAATCATAAGTGCAGGTTTCAGGATTCACAAAACTATGAGGGCTATCCGGAAAGTAATTTATGTTTGTACCTAGTATGGAGGTAGGTTGGGATGGAGCCGCCATCTTAGCATCAAAACATTTCTACACTCGGCATGCATCAACCTGTGGCAGCACGTAGACTGTGTTTTTTTCTGTTGTATTCATTGTTAATTATTGGAAATGTGAACTTCGGTAGAAAATCCCATGGGTTGCAAGGTGTGTTTAGGTTTTTACTGGCAAAAAATGTAAAATCAGTTGAAATTCATCAGCAAATTTGTGAGATGTACAGAGAGGGATTAATGAGTGAAAATGGAATGAGGCAAAGCAAGCTTTGTTTTTTTCCGACAAGGCACAACCATACACAGTTAATCGTACTTAACAGTTTTTGGATGGTTTTGGATGAGAGGTGTTTGATTACATATCATACAGTCCAGATCTGGCATCAAACGATAACAACCTCTTTCCAGTGATGAGAATCTGGCTTGCAATCAGCAGTTTGACAATAATGAACATCTTCATGCTGGTATAAACCAGTGGTTGAAATCTAAAGTGACAGATTTCTAGAGAAGCTGCATGTAAAACCTTACGCATCGTTATGAGAAGTGAATGCCTCAATTTAAACTGTGACTATGTAGAAAGATATTTAAAGATTGTCCTTTTCAAATGAATATAATAAAATTTCTTTTCCTTATTTGGTTGGTTTTTTTATTTCATAATGTAAGTTACTTTCAGGATAACACTAGCACATAAATTTCCTTTTCTTCTAAAATTCCAGGTTTCTCTTCTTTTAATTGTACATCCATGTTGTTAAGTCTACTTAACTTTCTGAGTCATGAAAAGGTACATAAATGTCCACAAATAACTTACAGCTGATGAATCAGATAGCCAACCAAACACACAATCTTGTATCTAATGATGGCTGGTTACTACATAACTCACCATCATAACCTTTCGAAATCATTTTCTGATTTTTTTCAACCACCTTGACACAATCATTTAGAAATACTATATCAGGTTTAGGTGAACTGTTCTTTTATATGGCAATTGCATTGTTGCAAACAGTTTTTGAGCTGTCATGTTCAAGTATGAGCTCATTGTTACGGGTGGCAGAGTGAACTCTGTCAAAAGTCTGGAAATTCACCAAATTAATACTTTAGTTATTACTCAAATTATCGAAAACATTTTTATGACGTCCAGAATTGCTACTTAAACATATGAAACAGTATCACTGTCAAATTGCTTTTTTCTTCTACACAAATTCCATTAACTAACTGATCACTATATATGCCTTCATAATTAGTTTCAAACATAACATTTTGACTCATATCATAACATTCACTTTCCCTACTTATTTCATAATCATAACAGGGGAGTATTTGCTGAGTTGTTAGCTAAAGCTGTTAGGGACTTTGCTTCCAGTTATGATGGGGTCAAAACTGAGCCTTTTTTAGGGTTGGGGCAGCTGGTGAGGGGAGAAAAATAATTGATCAAAAGGATACTGATTGTAGATGTACTATGGGGGAAAAAACCGAAATGGTAAAGAAACAGATGGAGCTATTGAAATAGTAACAGAATTAGGTACAACTGGAAAGACAAAGGTTAATGCTGAAAATACCATTTCAGGGAAAGGTTCAGCAAATGTAAGGATGGCACAAGTACAGTGGAGGGGAAATGGGAAGAGTTTAAGGAGATACTAAAAAAAAATGCCGAGGAAATGCTTATTTCAAAGCAGAAAATAAGAGAAGTACACAACCTACATACTACAGTAGGGAGGTGAGAAGGTTAAAGAGACGAGTGAGATGGCAACACAACATAGTCAAGAACAGGTAGGCAGTAGGGAATACTTAAAACAACTAAACAAGTGATTAACAAGATCACAGAAAGAAGCAAATGTTGGGTTTATGAAGAATATTATAGATGCTGTTGGACCACTGAATGTTGCAGCTAGAAATTTTCTATGGCTGTATTAGAAAACTGAGGGGAAGGAAATACTATTGTAGATAAGAACGAAGTTGAAGTCGCTGAGGATTTTTAAATTGCAGAGGTATTGAGTGACTGGTTTAGGGAGACAACTAGGGACTATCATCCTGTGATGGGAGGGAATGAATCAGAGGAGAGTTTCCCTAAAAGTATAAATGAGGAAACTACAAAATTTGAAATAAATTCTCAGGAAATTATGATGGAACTTGGAAAGCTAAAAAAATGTAAGGGTGCTGGTGTTGAGAATATTACTACAGATTTATTAAAGATTGTGGGATACGATATTGTACCTTACCTTGAAATTTTATTTAAAATGTGTTGGAAGTCATGCTGCTTACCAGAGGATTGGAAAAGAGTGATAGTAGTACCAGTTCATAAAGGAGGGGTTACAAATATGGTTGAAAATTACAGGCCAATTAGTTTGATGGAGAGATTGATATCCAACTATAACAGAAATGTCTGTGAGGAAAGAAACTGGTTCGCAGATTGCTATCGTGGTTTTGGGCAAGGATATTCATGTCAATCGTAGATGGTGAGCTATCTGCAAGATATTTCAGATGAATTGGACAAGGGAGGTCAAATTGATAGTGTGGCACTATATCTTTCTAAGGCATTTGACAGAGTTACTTGCTGAGTAGAGGAATTCATAAAAGCCAGAAGGCAAAATTTTAGAGTAGGAAATACAATATCAAAAGAGGTAGAATCAAATATGTGGTGTATTGGGACCGTTGCTATTGATTATTCTAATGAATGACTGTCTTGATGGTTACAGTAAGAATTTAGTTTTTTTTTTTTTTTTGCAGATGATATATCGGTATACAATAGAATTGAAATAGGTAAAGATTGTGAGCAGCTGCAGGGTGTCTGGATAGAATATTTAGATGGGTAGGTCAGCATGGAATGAAGATAAATGCCAAGCTTATTAGGTACACAAATAAGAACTAAAGGTTAATTATGATTATAGGGTGGGGTCAGAATTGCTTGTTGAAAGCTGAAATGTAAATATCTTGGCATAACATTTGATAAAAAAAAAAACTCAACTGGGCAGAGCACATTGGGTAGGTGGTAGGAAAAGGCTACAGAATCCTTCATTTACTGGAGAGGGTGATGAGAGGATGTATCAGAGAAGTTAGGTAATTGGGTTACAAAACCTTAGTCAGACCATTGGTTGAATATGGTGGTGTATTTTGGACCCACATTTCAGTTATCAAATACAGGAGTTAGTGGGTATGCAATGAAGATCACCTAGATTTGTTTGTCAGTAATTGATATGATAAATGAGCTGGATTGGGAGTCATTTGAGGAAAGGATGATGGTGAGAGAGTGCTGGAAATGTACAGGCCATATGTTGGTGATGGGGCATGGAAGAATATTGGCCAAAGAATTAGGAACAGAGCATGGAAGGGAAAGGTGACCATGACCACAAGCTGGCACTTGTTTTTATGAATAAGGGAGTGGGAAATTTTTCTTTTGTTGGTAATGGTATCAAGAATTAGAACAAAATTATATAGTGAAGTGATGAATAATTTCCCAAAAAAGCATAAGGAATTTAAAATTAAAATTTGTAAAATGGAACAGTAAATGGGGGAAGAATTTACTACTTCAAGTGTAAAAGAAATTTAAAAAAAAAAATCAAAAGGGATAATTAGATTTCAATTAGAATTGCCACTGGAGCGATAGTTCCATCATATTTAAAGTAATTTTAATAATCACTTTTATCCACCACAATGCTATTCTCAGCATCACCTTTTTTGTTCTGTGCTATCATGAACTATTGCATCATTATCATTAATTATTAGCTTTTCATAAACATTAATGTTTGGTTAATCATGCTTACATTATCCAAAAACTTCATCATTATGAAAATCCACACAAAACCTAGAATATTCAGGAGAGCAATAAGGTACTGACATTGTTTTCTGGTGCACTAACATGTATGTAAATAATAGAAATTCTATAAAAATAATCATAACTTATGTAAAATTAATTCAAATGATAAGATAAAAATTTTAAATGAAATTACAGAAACCAAGCATGGTGGATGAGTGGTAACACTGATCTCACATGCAGCAGGACAACCAGATTTCAGTTTTCCGTGGTTTCCCAAAATCACTACAGATGAATTCCGCTATGGTTGCTTCAAAAATATGTTGGCCAAATACCTTCTTGTTCTTTGCCCACAGTCCTTTACCACCTCTACTGATATTGACAAGGTGTAAAGTGTAAAGATAAAAAGTAATGTTTCAAACAATCAAAATTGCACTCATAACACATTTTCTAGCAAAGTATTTTGAATTTCTATCTTTTAATGTGCAGTAATACAATTACACCAGTCATTTATTTCATTTACAGCACTTTCACATATCAAGACACCACACATTCACAAAATAACAACACAATCACTTTGTCATTCCCAAGTATTAACTTATTTAATGAGGATCTCAAGGGTGTCAGAAATTCCCATGTTTTTTAGAGTATTACCAACATTTGTTCTGGTCCTATGTCACAGAATACTGGAACACAAACCAAATCTCTGCTCAGGTTCTTAGAAATGGTAAGGTTTTCGTATCTCATGGTAGCAGTGTAGTAGTTCCTGAAAGTGTGAAATAGCCTTTTTTAGACAATGTATCTCTCTCAGCTGCAAAAACTAAGGAGATCACTATAAATTGTACAATGCCCCAGAAATGTTCACAGAAATGCCTGATACATACTACTTTTTACTGCTGCTGTTTGTTTCCATGGACCAGTTACTGGCATCCTGTGTTAAATCTCTAATTTAAATCCCTGTTAACTGAGATTCAGTCCCATTATTTTCCACAGGTTTTGAAGTCTCTCACATTGTATATTCTTTTAAATTTTTTTTCAAGCAACTTTAATAAGGAAAGTGACTGGTAAAATTTGGGTGTAAAAGGATTATTACTCTCTCCTTTCTATAGGACTATCATCTCAAAGAATTTTCATATTCTCAGAACTTTTCTTAATTATTTATCTAAATCAAGAGATCCCTGCTAAGAAAGGACATCTGTAATGAGAAACATGTTATGGTTAGTATAATCGCTGTCGTGGAAGAATAACAGCAGAACTGCAAAATATTTAATTTCCAGGAGAGCGAATGCCTGGATGTTTCCTACAAACAGGCCGTGGCCGAATTCCTACGCATTCCTTGTCTGCAGTCCCATCCCGCCTCTAATGACCTTAGTCGTTGATGAGGCTTAAAGCCATAAGTAAAAATAATAATTCTTTAAACGCAAAATTGTACGATTTTTTGAGTTACTGTTTTCTTTCGAAATCTTCTGATAACAACAAACCGAGCGTGTTGGGTGAGCAGATAACCCTTAATAAGGTATTTGTACAAATATTTCACATATCGAATTGAAGATCAATTTTCAACCTTAACCCTTTGACTGCTGTAGACGCGTTAACGTGTGGGGCTTCTACTGCACCCAGGAGCTCTAGACGCGTTAACGTGTGGGGCTTCTACTGCACCCAGGAGCTCTAGACGTGTAATCGTTCGCCCTTGCTCCTCCCGTCTGGTGCTCTGGATGTGTATACACGCGCTGCCTTGCCGCCCTGTCTGTGCTCTGGACGTGTTAAGACATCCGGCCGCTCGGGTACCTGTGTGCTGTGGATGCGTTAACACGCGAGCTACTTAGGGACCAGGTCAGGTAGCCGTATTTCCACCCCAGCTGGTTAATTGCTTTCCAAAGTTCGGCCCATGAGTCTCTGCAGTTGCGATCATATTTGTGTTGTTATTTTCATTTTAGTTTTTACTGAGAAAATGGATCGCCGTCGTGTTTTACAAAGGAAGAAATCATTGAGATTCTTACTAGAAACAACAGTGAGAATGATATCTTTGATATGAATGATGTACCCTTCAATATGGTCTCAAAGTAATAGTCGTAAACCTTGTACATCTGCTAGTGGAAAATGGCTGTCTGTCTCCACAAGAGGTAAACATTTTCAGTATCTGAAGCTTCATATAGTGAGAGCTAAATGTGTGGAAAAAGGGGATGCTTTATTAACAGCTTTGACTGGAAGAAAAGAGATTCTTGTCCATTTGTGCATGCATTAGATGATTCAGCTGCAGGACACAAATATAGATTAGGTCAAAATTCCAGCATTCTTTCATTTTTCGGGATATTTTTAACAGAAGATCTTATGAAATATATTGCTAAAGGAACCTATAGATTTTATTTCTATACCAAGACAAATACGCCAGAATCAGTTCACTATAGATTTTCAATCTGGAAGGATTTACTGGGAGACATTTTCAAAATATTATTCACATTAAAAATTCAAAGGAAAGCACGCCAACGCATAGATGCAATGGATGTTCAAAACAGAAAGTGCTTCAAGAAACCAGGTACATACACAGAACAAGCAATGTACAGTAATACTGTGTGTTGTGCCATGTTTGGAGGCTTGTTACACGAAAAACATTTATTAACCATGGGTAACTACACTTTAACAATTACATTACATTTGTACGCCTCTAAAACTAAGTGAAATACACATTTTTTTTATTATTTTTTTTATTTTTTTTTTTTAATTTCACCAGTGACAGTCTACAGCCCAGAACCAAAAGAAGGATGGAAAATTTATGCAGAATTTGTGAAAGGTATTCGAACACTTTACTTCGAAATTTTCTCCTGATGAATTACTGTGCTAACAAACAAAAATACCAAACACATTTAAATTGCTGTAATATCAATTTAGCATATGAAGTACCTGTATGATTGTCTACACGGACATTCACTTTTAGAGGAGCTTTAAATTGAGAAACCTTAGATGTCAGAGTAACTGCATTTATTTTGTATCTGGGGTTTCAAAACGCAAAGCGAAAATGTAAGGCCATCCCACACAATGCCTCAGAAATATTCAGCACAGAGCAGTCCGGGCCACGTGCTGGACACAGCAGGGCAGGTATCGGCCGATCGCGGCCTCTCAGCGCAGGTAGACGGCTTAGAGGATAACAAAAGAGCACGCAACGAGGACTCTGCCGGGCAATACCTAGCAGTTAAAGAGTTGATATAAGCATAGTATTTTTAAATTAAAAATCTATTATACAATACTATCCAGCAATTGTCATATGATGTGATTGTCACACTCTGTGACCTGTGCGAAATCTGGTCAATTGACACCAAAGATGCCTAAGCAAGTCAAATTTTGGAACACAGGTTGTCGGATCGTTTATAAGCCCACAGTTGTGTGGGCTGTTGGCTTCTCACGCCTTTCTCCACTCTTCATACAAATTAAATTTGTTATGTCTGAGATTGGCTGCTTCCATGTAGGCAGGTCTCCTCGATTTTAGTCATGTGCGAGGCAGCTGAAGAAGGTCACAATGCAGTGGAATCATGTTGTTTTCCTCCACTCCTTCCAATTCTCTAAACAATATCAATTTTCTCCTCAAATGTGATGGAAGAATGTTGAAAAGTACAGGCAACAAGGATACTGGGGTAGATCTAATGATACCACTGTTCTCATAGCAGGATTTAGCTGGGTGTCAGCTTTGGAAGTATGAGCACTACCAAGCCATGTAGAACAACAGTATTCTGCTGCAGAGAATGCTAAGTCAAGGGCTGCTCCTCGAAGAACTTGGGCACCTGCACCCCATGACGTACCAGCCAGTTTCTTAACAAGGTTCACACCGTCTTCAGTTTCTCTGCAGTGTTAGATAAATGCTGATGAAAAATGAGGGCGCGAACCAAGGTAACTCCCAGATATTTGGGGTGGTCTTTGTGTTCTACTCTTCCAAGAGGTCCGAATTTTGGTCTTATTTTGACGTAGGCAAGGTGGTTTGAAAGGTGAAAGCAACAAGACTTTGACTTTGTCAGTAGAGAAAAATGTGTAGAGCTTGTTAAGACTCTCAGAGAGTCTATTTTCACAAATCTGGAAGTTTCTATCCTGGAAAGAAATAGCCAGATCATCAGCATACTGAAATTTCCTGCAATTTAGTTGAGGCATGTCCGCAATATATAAATTAAAAAGCACAGGTGCCGGCACCAAATCCTGAGGCAGTCCATTGTTGAGAAGACGCCAGCCACTCTTTTTGACCCTGCAATGGACCAGGATTTTGTGATTACTCAGCATGTTGTTCAAGAGTTCAGCTATTTTTTTTACACAGTATGGCATTTAGGAATTTGAGGAGGAGATAGTATTATAGGCTGCTGATAGGTCAACGAACACAGCTCATGTTTTAAGTTTCTTTTGGAATCCAGTATCGATGTGGGTCGTGAGAGTCAGAACCCACTTGGCACAGCTACGCTTTGGTCTGAATCCAGCCTGCTCTGGCGGAATGACTTTATTAATGGCATTGTGAATCAAAGCCAGCACCATTCTCTCAAGCAGCTTATATGCTGTGCTGAGGAGAGAAATTGGCTTATAGTGTTATGATGCTGTTCCTTCTTTACCCTGTTTTACAATGGCAGTCACCTTAGCTTTTTAAAAATCAGAAGGCAACTTTGAGTTTGTAATATTTCATTGAAAAATGCAAGCAACCATTTTCTTGTTACAGGGCCTTGTTTTAATGAGGAATTCTGGGTACAGGCCATCATGTCCAGCGACTTTGTGGAGTGTAGTATACAGCATCAAATTCAGGCAAAGTGAAGGGGTTTGAATATTTTGCATTTGGCTTAGTGAGCTTCTTGACTTCACAAAGTTCACTTTTCACAGATCAAATTGTATCTCTATTGCCAGGCACCTTAGAGGTTCTTAGCAGGTGACTGGCTATGACATTACAGGTCGTTCCCCCTTTCATACCTTTCTGGTTGTAGGGGCAACACCCAATTTTTGGATTAAAGACGAAATCTTTCTGCTTGAGTGTGTGAAGTCTAACTTCTCAGTTGTTTCCTGCCAGAGTTGTTTTTGACGTTAGTTGAGAGACTCCAGCAACCTTGTCGCTAAGGCATGATCTCCACTTCTTTTGAACTCCTTGAGCAAATGGGTGCACTCATGGTCCCAACCAGGGTTATAGTCATATCTGTAGCCCCTAGGTATGTTATGCTTTGCTGCTGTTTCCACAGATTTCAAAAAAAATTTTTAGATTTTGTAGCACCTGGGACATTTTCAAGGAGTCTATCCCAAGTCCTATTAAAATCTTCCCAATTTGCTTTCGTAAAGTTCCAGTGAGAGGATGGATCAGATCTTATGACTTTTAAGGCTGCCACACACATACGGGAAACCCACGGGATTTGGACAGAATGGTCCCAGCCCTTCACGATCCCAGAATGTGTGTGGGCATTTCCTTGAGGCCGTGGCCTGCTCGTGCGACCAAATCCTCACCGAAAAACAATTCTTATTTCCTCGAAGGCCAGGATGGAGGGTGAAAACCACAGCGTGTGTGTCCTGCAGTCAGTCGGCCTTCGAGGATTTCTTGTGAGTGCCTGCGTGTGTTGCAATTTTATTTCTCTGTTTTGTTCATACTGTTCCGTTTCGTGATATTCCGTGTTTATAAATATGTATGAAAGTGAGCCCTTTCAATGGGAAGTGAAATGCCAGGAATACCATGACGGAAACAATTGAGAAGCCGCCTACACCAAGCTAGCAGAAATATTGAAGGAGAATGAGCCAAATGCAAAAAAAGAATTTATAGTAAAAAAACCATCAAAATTAAACCATCTGGAAATGAATCTTTCATGTCAAATAACATAAAAAAAATTACGTGGCCTTCCGACCAATCAAATGCTAATAATAATAAAAATAATTAATGACACCCTGTTTCAAGCCGAAGTGGGCTGTTTAAGAATGCCTTACAATCAGCAACAGTTACCTACTTCCGGCCTGTACTATTCTGCGGGCAGCCGTTCTGGATTTTTTTGTCCAGTCCACAGCCTTTTCCAGCAACACCCACAAGATCATTATAAACAACCAGCACATTTTGATAAATTACCTCAAAAGAATGACACAGCAGCAATTGTTCTATCGAATTATAATGCAAATGATGTCATATGATTTGAATTTGGGGTTTCCACACAATATGATCAACTATATTAAGGACCACATGATTTTAAGCTAATATTATTTTTATTTTTTTTATGTCATTTAAGCTTAATTTTATGTTGTTGATGTTTTTACGAATAGGAACAAATCAATTATATTAAATAATATCAGTGTGTCAAAGAGAAATCGTCTTATAATCTTTGCAAAAAAACTTTATAAATGGCCTCGCATATTCCTGGTATAATGTATCCAGGGGCTTGAGGAGAAATTATTGTTGAGGACTTGAGATTTTCATTGCTTCTTCCCGTTGCCAAAAACCGCAGCGTAGCGGTAAGTCTTTCGTGGGACGAAATTGCTTCCCGCATAGTCGTATTTTTCTTTGTAATAAATGGAATGACTAACGATAACGGATGTAAATAGGTTTCTTCGTCCATCCTCAAATAATTTGGGAAAATACTTCAATTCCGAAAAAGAATATTTTCCTCTTTTGAGTAGACACTTTTTGCACCATACACTTCTTCTGATGTGCTGTTTTGCACGAGTTTCAACGCTACTTGCCGTGATTAACAAACTAGCAGCGGCCAATTCGTGAACATCATCGGATGCTGCCATCGTGAAGCCAACTCTGAGACTGAGAAACCCTTGAGGATTTTAACGCCCCATGTGTGTGCAGGGCGACTTCGATGAAATCCCTGAGGTCTGGCCTGCAGGCTCTTTCGTTGAGGCCCGGCCTCCACGTGTATGCCTACCTTTATGTGGATACCAAATGAAATGCCCATTGGTCTTGTTGGCTTTGTGGATAAGTCATTAAGGACAATTCATTGAATGCACAAACCATCATGAGCATTGGCAGTTTTTGTCATAAATCACATGTCAGGATTAGACTCTGATCCCCATTTGGCCGACTTGAATGTCTTCTTACTCTTGACATCAAAGTGAAGGTCCAAGTTATTAAGCTCCATCCATTCACACAACCATCTACCATTCTCGTCTTCTTCCATGTATCCCCAGTCAGGTCTGTGGGAATTAAAATCCCCCACATACAACGCGGGGTGCTGCAAATTAGGCAGTGGGCAGGCATACCAAAAGATATTTGGTGGCTTATAGATATTAGCTATATGCACGCCACATGCCTGCACAACTAATATCTGTACTTTGCCTGAGTCTTGTTTGGCCTCTGTGGATACATCTATTATATTTTTTCTGGCACATGTTGCAATACCATATTGTTGGTGATACTATCTACTATATAATACCCAGGGATGTGGCCTCTGTGATTAGGTCTGTGAAGACGCGAGTGTGGGTCTCTTGAATTGCCAGAAATTCCACATGGTGACAGTGCATCTGTTTAGACAATCCCTCTACGTTATAATGGCACATCCGGAGGGGGTTGCCTAAGCCCTGAAGAGGGGTATTTGTTTTAATACTAATGTTTGACTTTTTTCAAACCTCATTAATGATACCTCATTTATCGATTTTGAATAGGTATCAAGGAAAATAAATGGCCCATGACCCCTGAAAGAAGAAAAATAGATATAATGATATTTTTGTCTTTTAATGGTCGAAATTGGGAAAAAAATCCTGTCTTAAAATATGATGTGACCAAAGCAGAGACCTTAATCTTTATAATGATACCTCATTTATTGATTTCTGTTAGGTATGAGGGGAAATAATGACTTGTGACTGCACCCAAAAAAAAAAAAAAAAAAAAAAAATAAACACCTTTTAGAAATAATATATATATGATTACTCAGCTTTTGCCAGTCATCTTTCCTTAGCTTTTAAACTTTTCTACTACTTTCGCTTCTGGTCTCTGTATATGTATATGTAAAGACAGTCAGATTGTGGTCTCTCATTGTCATGTTTCAAGCACTCTGAAGTGTGTTTTTGTTTAACACTGTTGCTGTAAGTTGGAGGATGGTGTGTTTCATTCCCCAATTCACTTAACACTTGGAAAAATTCTAGTAATCATTCTTCTTGCTGTGTTGGAGGACAGACTAAGCACTATCATCCACTGCCACCACTACTGGACAGTGCCACAGAGCTGCATCTGTCTGCCATATTCTATCTCTTCATTGAATTCTAAATACATGCTTACCATTATAAGATTTCCCCTTGCAAACATCCCAACACATAATATGTGTTTGCCATGTAACTAGTAATTTTAATAACTGTTTCTTTGTTTATTCAAATCAGTTATTGCTGCCATTAGGTTTTCATCCTCTGTGATTGCTCGTGACTCGAAGATATCTCCTTGCTGTGAATACCGCTCTTGGAGACAAATAATAGTTAATCTCAATTCCTCAGCTACCTTCCTAATTTTATGTAATATGGGGACACTTCTCATAACATTTACTTCTTAACATACTAGTTATGGGTGCCTTGTATACATGCAATCAGACCAAGGTGCTCTGGTATCAAGCCAAATGTGTCCACAGATTATAAAAAAACATCTTGTATATTTTTTGATGTTGAAATATGTCTCCTATTCTTAGAGTGAAAGCTGATGAATATGGTGGGTAATTAGCTGGATAAAGCTACTAATGGTTAAAAATTGTTTCAAATTCAATGCCTTGTACTTTGGTATGTTGTTGTGATGAAGCTTTTTCTACAACTCATATTGTTTTCATCTGATACAAACATTTCACAAATTTCAGGTAAAACATCTGTTTAACAATTTGAATGTTGTGAAAAAAAATGACTGAAAGAAAATGAAATTGGAATTCACTTTTGACGCTAATTAATTTTAATTCATTTGTTTGACTGTTGATTCATCTCTGATTTATTGGTGTAGCACTAGCTTTCATCACCAGCAATAGTCTTCAGTAGAAAGGTCAGCTCCAATTCACAGTCACTTATTGTACCAACTTTTTAGTCATCAAAAACATTGACAAACATGAGAGATTATGCAACTCCATGACTTAATTTGATGATGTTGGTTGGCTTACTTGATGCAAAATGGTTCCTGTGAGAGGTATCTACCAGTGGAAGCATATACTACAACAAGTCTGACCACCAGAAAATGAATCAATTTTATTTCGATTATTACCTTGAATGCAAATGACAGCTGCTATTGTGTTTAGACCTACACTCTACAGGCTCAAGTAGACTCAAAATACTGAAGAGAGCAGATGATATGTTTGAATCAGACAGACTCATCTCTTTTGCAGTTTCGCAGTTAAATGCCGGCATTGAGTTTAATTTATTTAATTCAAACTCGTGCATTTCATATTGTGATTATTATTAGTTTCTAATCTCACTATTTGTCAGATATAAATCCAAAATAAAGTTGATTCAACTAAATACTTGGAGTTCTTTTGATTGACACATATTTAAATAATCATGGGTGATAGTGGGAGAAGGAAAAGAGGAGAATACTGTAGGAAGTTTTGGTCTAGGAGAAAGAAATGAGTGAGGAAGCAGGTTGTTAAAATTTTGTGAAAGATATAAACTAGTTGTGGCAAACATACTGTTCAAGAACCATGCCAGAAGGATATACAACTGGAAACATCCTGGCGATACAGACAGATATCAGCTAGATTATATCATGGTCAAACAGAGATTCAGTTCTAGACTGTAAAGTGTACCCAGGAGCAGACATCGACTCTGACCATAATTTGATAGTAATGAATTGCAGGCTGAAATTCAAGCGAATAAGGAAGCAGCATAAGCAGAACAGACTGGAAGTGAATAAACTGAAACAAACTAGTACAAGAGAAAAATTCGCAGAAATTGTAGACTTAGGTCTAAGAAGTAACTCTGAAAGGAGCTCAACTTAGGACGAATGGAATGCGTTAAAGATATGATGAATAATCATCAGGGTTAGTAATCAGTAAAAAAAAGAGTAAGATATAAGCAATCAATATAGATTTTCATCATAAGTTTTGTTAAAATCTGATATGATAAACTATAATAAACAAACATTGGAGTTAAAAATATATTTAAAAAATTGAAAATAGAATTTAAATATTATAATATAGATTGTAAATTCTTCATTCATCGTTGTGCCCAACTCAGGAGCACGAGTGAACTTATTTAGCAGATTTGTTTTTCCTCTGTTCCCAAAACCTCTTCATCCTTTCGCTGTGTTCTTTCCTTCGTTCTTCCGTCCACGTGTTCCTTCTTCTGATATACAGTAGAACTCCAATTATCCGAATACCTGATTATCCGAATCGCTTAAGGCAGTCACATTACAACGTGCGTGGACCAAGTTGAAAGGCACATCAGCTGAAGAAGAAAAGGAAAAGGAGAAATAGGAAAAAGAAGCTCAAGAAAAGGAAAGGGAAGAGACAGGAGAAGATGGGGATGACGTCACTTGAGTAATTCAGAAAAATTCTTCTGAAAATTCCTGGATCTCTAGACGTTAGTGCTGAAGATTTAGGAGAGTGGTTGGTGTGTGATTCGTCAGACCCTGGGTATGAAATTCTAAAAGATGATGAACTTATTGAAAGTATGAGAGAAGAAAGTATCGAGGAAGGAGATGACCTTAATATCGAAATTGAAGCAGACACAGGACCATCAACTAGTCAAGCATTAAGTGGATGGAGTGTCAGCCCTAGTGTGACCACATGAAGCGGATGAATACAGCCAAACAGCTTACTTTGACCGAGATGTTCAGCAAGCAATGCCTTTTATTTACAGTATGGTACATACTGTACTAATGTACAGCACTTGTAAGTGCACTTAACATGTAAAAGTGTTGCCTTTTCATTTAATTAATCAAAACCTCTTATTCTTTAAAAATACTTTTTTCTCCCATTTTCAACATAAATACAGTAATTTATTAAAATAGATCCTTTTTTGGAAAAAAATCCAATTATCCGAATTTTTTATTATCCGAATGGGTCCAGTCCCAATTGATTCGGATAATTGGAGTTCTACTGTACTGGCTGTTGGCAAACTGGTGATTGTTGACCATGCTACTAAATCAGCATCTGTCCTGTATGATGTCTGTTATTCCTATTTCCTGGAGATCATTTTCAATTTCAATTAGCCAGTTGTTTTTAATTTTCATTGAAATGGCTAGGTTTAGAATTCTTTTTGTTAGTCTGTTATTACTCATTCTGATAATATGGCTGTAGAATTTAATTTGTCTTTTCCTGAATGTGTGTGAAATTTTTTCTGAATGCTGATATAGTTCGTTTGATTTCCTTTTCAGCCAAATTCCTCCGGTACAAACAGGGCCAAAGATTTTTCTTAAAATTTTCCTTTCTTGCTTTTCAATATCTTTAATCAATTATCTGCCTCCAATAATCAAAGTTTCCGATGCGTATAATGCCTCCGGTTTGATTACAGTGTTATAGTGTCTTAACTTGGCATTTCGGGATATTGACTTTTTGTTGTATCTGTTCCAGGTGATTCTGTAGGCTTTTTGTAATTTAGTTGTTCTCTCCTTGTTTGCTTCATGATTTAATCCTGCTGGTTGAATAATTTCTCCTAGATATCTGAATTTAGCTACTTGAGAGATATTGCCAAATCGCATTTTTAAGGGTTGTCCATCTTGGTACCGTGAAGATCCTTCCATATATTGGGTTTTAGCATATGAGATTTGGAGTCCACATTTAGCTGCAATTTCATGCAGCTTTTCAAGTGCGTAGACTGCCTCTTGCCTGTTGTTGGAGAGAATTGCCAGATCATCTGCAAAGGCCAAACACCGCAAGTGAAGTTTATTTCTGAGTAGCCTGCCAATGGTTATTCCTTTTACTTCATTCTCCCAGGTTTTTATTACTTTGTCCAGAACAAGATTGAATAAAAGAGGTGACAGTCCATCTCCTTGTCGAACTCCTGTGCTAATTTTAAAAGGTTCCAACACCTCACCTAAGAGCCTTACTTTTGAAATGGTATCCGTTAATGTCTGTTTGATGAATTCTCTGGTTTTTCTGTCTACTTTGTATTCTTCTAGTGTCTTAAAAAGTGTTTGTCTGGCAACAGAGTCATAAGCTTTTTTAAATTCTACAAAGGTGATAACTGTTTGTCGGTTTTTACAGATTTGTAAGATAGTTTTGAGATTTAAAATTTGTGTTTCAAGTCTCATGAGAAGTGCCTTGGATAGAATTTTGTAAGTAATTGGTAACAAGGAAATTCCTCTGTAGTTATTAATGTCAGTTTTATCCCCTTTTTTGTGAAGTGGTTGAATTAGTGCACATTTCCAGTCTTCAGGGATTTTTTCTTTGACCCAGATGTCTTCAATAATCATATGAATTTTTTGAGCAAGACTCGTACCACCTATTTTCCACATTTCAGCAATTATGCCATCTTCCCCTGGGGCTTTGTTATTTTTAAGTCCTCAGATTATTTGTTGGATTTCTTCTAAAGTTCGAGGTTCTGAATCTGGATTTGGAGTGGATTTTTCAAAGGTAAGCTGTCCTTTAGGGTTTTCACAATTTAGAAGGTCTTTGAAGTAATTTGCTAGGAGCTTACAATTTTCCATATTATTTGTTTCTAGAGTACCATCTGGACATTTGAAACAGAGGCTAGGTGCCTGGTAATTTGACAATTCTTCCTTGAATGTTTTGTAGAAGTTCCTTGTGTTGTTTTTCTTAAACTCTTGATCAATTTCTGCTAGTTTCTGTATATCATACATACGTTTCTCTAATCTAATGGTTTTTGAAGTTTGTTTCTGCATATTAATGAATTCCTGCCAACTTTGAATGGTTTTGTGGGAATTCCAATTTTGCCAGGTTTTAATTCTAAGTTCAATTGCCGTGTCATAGGTTTCATTCCACCACCTATTTTTGAGTTTTCTGGGAGGTGAGCCGATGCTTTGAGCAGCTTTGAGGAGTGCGTCTTTAAGTTCTGGCCAATTGGTAGGATGTTGGCTGGATATACTGGCAAAAAAAGTTTCAGATTCTTGTTCCAAGAATTCAGGGTTGATTCGCACATTTTGTCGTATTCTGGGTTTGACTCTATTTGGTTGAAATTTTACTTTAATTTTAATTAGAGACAAATGGTGATCAGAGTCAATTAATCCTTTTTATTTTACCTTAACATTCATAATTTCCTTCTGATTCCCCCAGAATCCGATGACCGAGAAAACCTAGTATGATTACCAGGGCCTGGGGTAGTTGCTTTGTCAGCAGTCGTTACCATCATTCTTTAAGTTGAAAGTATGGGGAGATCACACTCTGTTGATCACAGTATTACAACTATGGTAATGAGCCATAGAGGTTGCCTCAAGTTGTTTTCTGGCATAATCTTTTACGGTTCTCAGCCAACCCTCCTCCTTTATCCGGGCTTGGGACCGGCAACAGCAACTACTAAGTTACTCAATCAGCCCAGTAGCTTCTGCAGGCAGAGTTATAGGTTGTAAATTATTATATATAAGTATGATTTTGTTGAATGACTAACATTTGCTATGACTAAATTGGCTTATTATCAGTGCAGTATACTTTACCATCTTCAATATTGCTGACCTGGTTATCCATTTGAAACATATCTCCAATTTTTAATTACTATCTTTGTGATACATAGTTTCCTTGTGTACCATTATCATTGTCACTAATCTAACTCGGTGACTTTGCTACATTACAGTCATATATCAGGTTTACAAATTGAATTTTTGATGCTTATAGAAAGAACCAATTGATGGTTTTTGAATATGGTCACATTATTTATTTGTTGATGTCTTAATTAGAGTTTAATTTTAAGCTCCAGCCTCAGTTAATGTAGCATGATGACATAAACCTCATATTTTAAGCCTGACCCTGCTTTTAAACTGTGGATAACCCCACCAAAATTTGCTCAGTAGATTTTTATTTTTGTACTATTAATTTTGATAGAGCTGATTTCACCAGTCTCAGCACCCTACATACAAATGAAAACTTTCCTACTCCATTATGTCTATTCATTATCATAGTCCTAGCTTGCTGCTTCTAAGTCTTGGCCTAGTATTTATTCAGGTCTTTATGATCAACATATGGTTTATACTTGCCCACCATTCTCTTCACTTACCTCCCATCATCCAGTCATATCCAGCTCATCATATGGTAATTTCCACACACAAATCTAACTGCCCTTCTTTACACCGTCTCAGACCTTAGTATTCGATACCTACAATGTGGCTCCCATACCTGAAAATACTATAGCAAAGGCCTGACTTATGTTTTGTAACCCATGTTTCTTACTTTACTTGCACATCCCCTCATTATCCCCTACAATAGATTCAATATATTGAACCCTTTATCTGCTCAGTTGATCTTACTGTCCATGGCTGTTCCCAGGTACTCAAATCTTATGGCATCATCAACAAGCAATTAATCATCTCTCCACTATTTAATTTTCTTAAACCTTTATTTTTCTATCAGTATGTCTAATAAATTGACTTCATTGGCATTTACCTCAATACATGCTTATCCACCCAACTACACATCTAATCTCGAACCCTCTGCATTTGTTCACCATTTTCTCTCTGTGTAATCCTATTGTGCAGCATCATGTAATCTGCAAACCTAATCTCTGACTGGATATCAACAACAGAATTGCTTTTATTTTTGAATACTTAGGTCAATATCCTTAGCTGCTATACTAATGTTGGGTTTTATTCTCCGTCTAGTGGAGCTAACAAATGAAAAAACTATGCCATAACAAAAGTTTTTTCATTTGTTAGCTGCACTAGACGGAGAATAAAACACAAGAATTGCTTTTCATTGATTTATTGGCCAGCGGGTGGTACCTGTACAACCAGTGATCTCACAATCCATACAACAATCAATAATTATTCTTGTGGATGGCTTCAGTTCTTGTAATTGCATTATCTAATCAGAGTAATGAAAAAGACATGGTATGCAGCAATTGGTTTTGTCGAAGTCAGGTGAGAAGGGCATCAGTATCATACTTTGTGCCTGAATCATACAAATATGAGCAGTTGACTAAACTTATTCTTCAAAACACATTATTTTTATACCATGCAATTTTCCAGGTTATAAATGATTCATTTATCATTTTACATAAATCTCACCTGTCTAGTGGAATATTAGTTCATATCTGCATTGTTTATAGATTAATGATTTTTTAATTGTGCATTGTGTTGACTTTAGTTTCTATCTTTGGGAAGGAGATGCTGGATTTTAGTGGGAAGTTCCACACCTAGCCTTAATAAGTCATCGATAAATTGTGAGGATATTCACTGTGTCATGGAAAAATAAGTGGTCCAGTACTTCTTCCATCACACGCGCAGTTGACCATGTTGATATTGCATAAATGTCATTGAAATCAGATGTGATTAACCTTCAGTCCTGCTATGAATGTTATCATCCATTAGAGACTAAGTCATCACTAGGCTAGTATAACATCAAGGGTTGTAGCTGTCTATAAAACATTTGGGTCGTTTGGCTCCAGTTCTCTGCGATTTTTTTTTATGTTGATATTAAGTATAACACTAAGATGTGTGCATTTTTAATACCATTTAATGTAATTATCTTAGCCAGACCATTGGATATTTTGTTAGTCTTCATTCCTGCATATCCTTTTGTCCAAATAAATATGACCTCATGACTATTCTCTCATAGTTTTAATACCAGGATGGCAGTGGTTGCATGAAAACAACTTACATTTTAAAAGAAATTGCTGAAAATGCAGTATTCTGAAGAAGCTTCAGAATGGTCTATTTCAGTAGCATAAGAAGCAAGCAATGATACCAGTGCAAAAGTATATTCCATTTTTGTTACATTTTATGATGATATATTTGTAAGTTTGCATAAGTACAATGCTAGTCAATACATTGGAAGGGAATTCAAAAGGTCATAGTGTAAGAAATCTCATGTTCTTGTAGTTGGAATTCAACCAAACACCAATTGGAAATTGTGTGGCAGTCTGTTCCGATAATCCCCCTGGAATGATGGTACAGAATAATGGATTTCAGCAGTTTTTAAAGATACTCGTGTAGAAATTATTACCCCTTTGTTAATTTATCTTCTGGAAGTTCACCACTTCAGGTATTAGGAGCCTTGTCAGTATTTTTTTATTATTTATAAAAGATTTCCGAAAGAAAACAACATCTTGAGAAATTTCAAAACTTGCACAATAAAGGTTTAAGAAAATACTGAAGCATATGTTTGTAAAATTTCTTCAAGATTGAATTGGGTTTGTTTCTCATCACACCGATTTTATAACAATTTTTAAATTTCAATTTGGAATCTCTCGGCCACTAATTGTCCAACTGGAACACATCCAGTGCCAATAAACAGGAAATTTATTGGGCTTTCAGAAAATCACCAACCACTTTGCTAGGTTTCCCTGGCATTTTCCAGTTATTTGTATAGAAATTAACTGTAAATTTTCCTTAAGGCAGGTGATGGAGAAGATGCAATGGATTTTTGTAAATCATATGTAGACAGTATTATCTGCCTTGTTTTAAAGTATATAAGTGCAAAGTTTCATTGAAATGGGTAAAAACTGTGGATTTGTGCATATAACATAGAAATATATACACACATCCTTTTCAGATATAGAGGTTATGAGTAATACAGCGTTAATCATCTGGGTTTCGGGGGATATCAGTACTGTCATTACGAGTGACCTAGAATTATTTTAGATCTATCATGGTACAATAAGTTGTTTACAGCTAACAGTGATTTTTTAAAGTTTTCAGTGACATCATGCTTACATACCAACAAGCCAAAGCAGGCTAACTGATTAAGATATACTGCATTGTAGCCTTGAGTGACTTAAATATATGAGCTGGATTTTAGATGCAGTTTATAAACTATACAGTAGAGTGCAATGATTTATTGAAGTCATTTCAGTATATACAACCAAGTTGGAACATAAAGTATTTCATTTGCTTTGATTCCCTTATGTAATGATTCTTCTCCCTTCTTTTACAATATGCAGTATTTTGTAACTAAAAGTCAATTGAATTCAAGGATATTAATTTATTTGTAAATCACTGAGTTGGTTGCAGTTTGTTTTACATGAAATGATTTATTGTTTTTAACAAGCTGTGCATTCTGATCTGTGAAATCAATACCATCCCCAATGTACTTTAATTGTTTGTATATTTTATATTTTCTTTTAACAGAAGCACCTTCCAAAACAACATTTACTAACTTTGCCAAATTATATTATAGATCATCCTGATTTGTTGTAACACCAATTTACATAGTATCGTAGTGAGAGTGAGTGTACGGTATGGTGTTAGAGAAACATAGAAAAAATGGACATGCATCATTTGGGTGGCTATGACTTCTTTCTCTTTGTCCAAACATCAACACATGGCTTCATAGAATTATTAGAAAAATGCCACAATAACGATGGTCTAGCACTGAGATCTGTTGTGGTTCGCAGGGTTTAAATAGTATTTCAGTTAATGGTATCTTAACCTGAATTATAGAAAGTGCTGCCAACTCTGTCATTTTTACTTTCGATTGCTCTTGTCAACATCTCTGATGTATGGAGAAATATGCAAGCTCCTAAAGATGTTACACAATGTACCCTTTGCTAAAGGTTATTTTTTTTTTAGTTTTGACTGGCTTCACAATTCCTTCCCTTGGCTTCAGCCAGGAAGGTGGGAGCTATGATGAATGACTGCTAAAGGTCCCCACTCCAGCCTACAGTGGTTGGCATCATGCTGCGTTCCCTATACCTTCAGAATAAAATATTTCATGTTGCATTCATTCACTCTCAACATAGCAAAATACAAATGTCAATCAAAAACTAATTCCTCCTTTTTTATTATTATTATTATTATTATTATTTTTTTTTTTAATTGTAAAAAAAATTCAAATGCAATTACATTGCTTGAACACCACAATATTGACTATTAATTTGTCACTTTTCAATGTAATCTAGTGTGGTAAAAATCATGGTTTTGCTTGCTAAGCCATTGATGTATGGATGATTTTACAGCCTATTCATCTTCAAGGTGAGTCCTAAGATGACCTTTTAGCAGCTCGTACAGTTGAGTATCTGATGGTTCTAGGTCAGAGCTGTATGGGGGTTGAGGCAAGACTTCACATGCAATTTTCACAATATCTTCAGTGGTGTGGTGACTGGTATGTTGTCTTGCATTGCAATGCAATGAAGAATATTGACTATAGCTTTTGTTGGATGAACTCGCTGAAGACGTGTTTTAAGCTTTTTCAGGGTTTTTACATATTGGACCAAATTTATCACGCACCTCTGCTCCAAAAAATCATCCACAATCACATCCTCTGCATCCTAGAACCATAATTATTCCTGCAGATCGCACAGTTTTGAATTTTTCCTTCCTCTATAAGATTATGTGATGCCATTCCATTGACTGCCTCTTTGATTCAGGTTCCAGAACTTAAACCCACGTTTTGTCTGCAGCCACAATTTTTTCCAGAAACTGCTCTTCCTCCAAATAGAAGCACTGGAAGTTTTCGGAGGCTATTGTTTTTCTTGTCTCTGATCAGTTAATATTCTTGGTACCCACCATGAACAAACTTTTGAATACCCCAGTTGTTGAATAATCATCATCACTCTGCCTTTACTGATAAGCTGTCCACAAACATTTTTCTTATTGTATCTCATCCTTAAACTATGGTTCATATGCAATTTTTTCCAGAAACTGCTCTTCCTCCAAATAGAAGCACTGGAAGTTTTCGGAGGCTATTGTTTTTCTTGTCTCTGATCAGTTAATATTCTTGGCACCCACCATGAACAAACTTTTGAATACCCCAGTTGTTGAATAATCATCATCACTCTGCCTTTACTGATAAGCTGTCTACAAACATTTTTCTTATTGTATCTCATCCTTAAACTATGGTTCATATGCAACACTAAATTTACCTTATTGTACCCTTTAAAACACCGCCAGAAGTTTGCAAATTGTGTGTAATAAGTAATTTTTTTCTGTACTTGAGTTTTCAGGATTTTTTTAATCATTCTGGATTTCAATTTTTTTATGTGTGTGTGTTTCTAGATCCCGGCGAAAAGATGAATGTCTTATTTGATGAGCTAAAATCCTCATATCCTGAACATCTTCCCATATATACATCTATGTTACAAGCACTTGATCCAGCTGAAACTAAGAAGCAGCTTCCATCCCTTCAACCTGTGGATAAATCAGAAGACGCTTTAAGACTTCCAAACAGAATTATTGAAATATGTGATGCTGTTATTAGTAAAATTGATGATACACAACTTTTAGCATATTTTGGGACAAAAAATGATAGCCGTCCAGATGCCGCCAAAGTTAAAAGGTTAGCATTGTTATTGTTTGCAGAATCAAAATCACAATCATTTCTCATATGAATAAACTGACCTAATTTTTTTATGATATTATTTTTATCAAAATTTGGATGCCTGTCTGTTGAACTATAAATTTACACTTTGAACTTGAACTTTAAAGTATATCAAAAATAAGACTGCACTTGGAAAAAAAGGTCTTTGTTTAAGAGTGATTAAAGCTAGTTCATTTTTAAAATTAAAATTGTTACTCCATAGTACAGGAATGTACTTTGTATTTTGTCCATGCACAATAAATAATATGTATAAAGTATTGTGAAAGTATGCATTCTAATACAATCTGAATATTTTTAAAGATGAGAATCACAGAAACATTACATTGTGTATTTTTCTTTCTGCCATACTCTGTTTTATGTTATTATTCATTGTAATGAAATGGAGCTTAGTCCCTAGTGACAATTTCTCCTAATGGCTACTTACATGTAATGAACATTTTTACATTAAGTGCTTCTGCTGTTTCAGGTAAATTATTCAGAATCTCCCTTGATAACTTATTCCTGTCCATGATTCCATTCTCATACAATACTATCCTGACTCCTTAAATCAAGTGCATTTTTATAGTCATGTCAAATTCCACATAGTACTGTTAATTCTTCACTCAATATCTACCAAGGCCACATCATCAGTGGAATCCTTATGCATACCCATCCCCTTCCTATCTTTCAGTGACTCCCAAGTCAACCTCTTATTTTATTATCTCAGGTTTGTTCTGTGTACCACAGCTGCCCTCCCTTGAACACATTACAACTCAAGTATTTGGTGCCCAAAATGTTAGTCCCATACTATCTCACTAATCACAAGTAAGGGCCTGATATGATTTTTCATACCCATTCCCTTACTTCCTTGGTATATCGCCTCATCAGTTCTGCTAGTAGATCCAGGACTTAGAAACATTATAGTACCATCACCTCTGTGAATCCCATCCATCCTAGTTTGTTACTAAATGATATTCCAGTCTGTTTATGTTGTATGTGCTATTCAAGGAATTTCTCAATTGTTGCATGATATATAAAACCCTTATTTTATATTTAATAAAGCTGGGTTTTGCCATTTATTTTCCTTTGTTTACAAGTAGGATAATTGTGACAATGAAACTGCCATTTAGGAGAGAAATTAAGGTAGGTTAGAGAAAATAACCTGTCACCACAGATTAAGGCAGGGCGGCAAGATGAACACACACACAACATTTTCTTTCCTTGCAGGCATTCCTGATAATTATGTTTATCAAGGTTTTTTTTATCAGTTTGCCTGAAGTCAAGCTAATTGATCTATTGTTCTCATACTTATTTTCTCCAATCCTTTATGAACTAATACCACTATTGATAATGTCACTCTGATACACAGTCAGTCTCCTCTAATCGATTTCTTCTGCCTTCTCACATTCTCATTGTGATATAATGGTTCCATGCTTTTCTTTCTTGGAATATATTCTACTATAATGCTCCATTTTATTGGTGCCACCTTTGAAATATTAAACCTTTGCCAAAACTGAGGCAATTTTGTGTAGAACTTTTTTCACTAATTGAAGTTAATTAAGACCTGCTTATATCATATTTGGAGTTAGCACTGTATTAAAATATTTTGGTAAGAAACATTAATTTTGCACAGGAATGATAAAAAACACAAGGGTGTCAAATGCATGTGTGCTGAATCTCACCATGTGGCTAGCATGAGTCTTGGCCCTTTGTGGACAGGGTTTCGGTGGCTGTGGTTAGAGGGAATACAAAGTAGACAGTAAATAATGAGGAATTATTATTATTATTATAAATGACAGTAATAAAGTATGGCGCTAATGGCATTGGTTTCAACATGCCCTGAAACCCCAATAACAACAACAAAATATAGATAGCAAAAGATAAGAGCGATAGGTCGGAATGTATATATGTATGCTGGTAATGAAAAGGTAAAATGATTTTAGGCAGCAAAAATAAGGAAGGCTAGGAAAAGACAGAAATCTTTCTGCAAGAAAGTCTCCCACTTCACCCACCTCCCAAAATGTTCTTCTGTTGACTAAGGGTTCATCCTGAAAATTTCTGTATCATTTGTATTTTTGTCATTTCTGGGTGTATGCATCCCGCATCCATCATATAAAGGTGGCTCATTTCCCTATAATAATTTAATTCCTTGTATTTTTTAAAAGTAATTTTTGCCACTTTTATGCAGAACTTTTTTATTTTGAATAACTTAATAATTTCTTTATGTGGTTCACATTTTCACTGATACTGTTGATGCCAACTCCCCCCTCCCATCTCACCTCCCACTCTCTAACCCCCATCAGTCTTATCATAACAGTCAAAGCCATCATGTTGTCTGTGGGTGCTTGTGCCAGCGCAGTCACATGGTTCATTTTTCTTGAAGAAGTGAAGGAGATAATCCAAAACATTGCATTTTTTTGTGTTTGTAGAGTGTTGTTTTGTTGCTACTACCCTCCTTCCTTCAGCTTTTGATCTGTATATTTCTTTCCTTTTCATGCTAATATCACCTCACAACATTTCTTTCAATCCACTGTTGCTAAATGAATAAACAATAGTAAGCAATTGATGTCCAAGTCTAATTTTATGGAAGATGGATGCATGGTTTCAAGGATATTTTTGGTAGCTAGTTCCCACTGCTGAGTTCAGAAGAGATTGTGGTTTTTGGAAAAACTCGACAGCCCTCACTGCAAAACAACAGGAATATAGGATTTCAGTGAATGGTCAGTGTTGTGGTTTAATCTGTTTGCCTATACTCATTCATTCTGATTGAAAGTTGTATAGTGGAGGCCTTTATATGGACTAGTACAAAGGAGGCAGGTAAATTGGTATATAAGGCTTGTTTTAATGTAATATATTCATATATATTTCACTTTTCAGCCACCACTACCTAGCACAGATCACTGGTGTTTGTGTGTGGTAGAGCATGGAGTTTTGTATCGTGCACAAAGTTGGCTGAATGCCAGTAGCTGTGGGGGTGTTGGAGATACAGAGGTCGTTGTAGGGCATTTTCATAATTTGACCAAAGACTTTTGTGTCCCTTACTTCTCTTTCCTGCCACAACTACATAGCGCAGACCATTGGTGTTAGTGTGTGGTTGTAGCCCCAAGTCTCCCAGCGTGCACTATGGTGGTTACATGTCGGTAGCGAAAGGGATGTGGGCGATAAAATGGTTTAAATTGGTCGACGGAGGGCATTTTCATATTTGGACCAAAGACGTATGTCCCTATATTTAACTTTGCAGCCATAAATACCCTGCATGAATTACTTGTGTTAGTGTTTTTTGTATACCTTGAGTTTCCCGTCATGCACCATGGTAATTGCATGTCGTTAGCTATCAATCAAAATTCTTTACAAATGGAATGAAGTTGTAGGCACCAGCTTGTTTAATTTAATTGTTATGGTGTGCACGCTTCAGTGGCAATTTCTCTACACACCCTTTTTCCCCCTTCCCTGTACCCTCCTATTTTTGCCCTCTACAAATTTTAACTTTAAATTGTTACAACGTTTTTGGTAAATTATTCATCAATTCTCTTGGTAACTTATTCCAATACATGACTCCTTTAGCTATGAAAGAAAATCTTCCCACATCCTTGTACCTGAAATGAAGTGTCAGCTTGTGGTTATGGTCATCTTTTCTGTTCCATACATTACTTTAATTCTTACACCAATATCTTTCCATGCCTCATCACCAACATATGCCTTATACACTCCCATGCCTCAGTTCATCCTCCTCCTGTCTTTCCATGAATCCCATTCTGTCTCCTTTATTACATTAGTTATTAACTATGTTCTATGGTAATTTGACTTCTTCATTAATAAACTATTTGTATTTAATAATATTGTTTAGTTAGTTTCGGAGTTTTCTCAATGTTGGGGTTGGTAGCATTGTGTTTACAGCTAATGGCTAGTTGTGTCTTAATTTATGCTTATGATTACAAATGATAGACTGACAAAATATATCTAGATTGTAATGAGAAATGAGTTTATTGTTATGTTAAAGAAGATAGTTAAATAAGTACTTAGGAAAACAAATGTGATGATTAAACTTGAAAATTATTATTATTATTATTTTAATTGTTAGAGCAATTGATGAAGGGGATGATTGATAGTATATTGTGAAATGTATGTATGTATTTATTTACTAGTTGAAAGAAAACGCCAATGCAACTGTTGAGTTTATTTATTGCTGCGTCGTGCGCGTTTCACCTCACATCGAGGCATCATCAGTGACGAATCTGTGTTACAGTTTTTATATACAGTTTTATCATATTATTACATAATTATGGGCATGAGATATTTTATAGCTAAAAGTTACTTACTATTTACATTTGTTACTATGGTATGCAGCTGCGCATCTCCGTTTTCATATACAATGCATGTTTTGCCTGTATCATATTTACAATATTGTTTGTTATCATCACGCCGTCGTCTGTTAGCGTCAGCTGGTTTGTTTATGTCTTGCCGCGTCCTTCGGTTGTCTGCTTTGGCCATTTTCTTTGTATATGTCATGTCTCGGGCCGATAGCGCGAGTTTTGAAAAGTGTGTATATGTGTGAAGGTCTTGTTAGAATGTTTTTATATATATGTGATGTATATATGTGTAGGGTTTTATTATACAGTTTGTGTTTATTTTGTTTTGTACACAAACTGTATAATAAAACCCCACACATATATACATCACACATATATAAAAACATTCTAACAATACCATCACACATACACACACTTTTCAAAACTCGCGCTATCGGCCCGAGACATGACATATACAAACATAATGGCCACAGCAGACAACCGAAGGATGCGACAAGACGTACACAAACCAGCTGACGCTAACAGACGACGGCACGATGATAACAAACAATATTGTAAATATGATACATGCAAAACATGCTTTGTATATGAAAACGGAGATGCGCAGCTGCATACCATAGTAACAAATGTAAATAGTAAGTAACTTTTAGCTATAAAATATCTCATGCCCACAATCTTATATATATATAAAAATAGACGTGTTTTTTCCTATATTTCACTTTTCAGCCACCACCACCTAGCACAGATCACTGATGTTTGTGGGTGGAAGTAGCATGGAGTTTCCTGTCGTGCACAACGTTGGCCGAATGCCGATAGCTGTGGGGATGTGGGAGATATAATGATTAAAGTTGGTCAGTGCCAGGCGTTTTCATATTTCGACCAAAAATTCGTATCTCCGTATACTTCCCTTTCCTGCCACAACTACATAACATAGACTTTTGGTGTTTGTGTGTGGTAGTAGAATCGTCTTTCCTGTCGTGCACTATGGTTGTTAGATGTCGGTAGCTATGGGGATGTGGGAGATATGGGGGTTGAAAGTGGTCGACCCGTGGCAGTTTCATACTTCTGCCAAAGACAAAAGTGTCATGGTGTATCACTTTTCAGCGAAAACTACAGATCACAGATAACTGGCGTTTGTGTGTAGTAGTAGCACAGAGTCACCTTTCGATCACAACAGCGGCCGAATTTCAGAAACTGTGGTACTGTGGTAGATATGGTGGTTGTAAGTGGCCGACCAAGGATATTTTCTTATTTCGACTGTCTCCACATAGGTCACTTTTCTGCCACAACTACATAGCATAGAGCATTGGTGTTTGTGTTTGGTAGTAGAATCGTATCTCATGTAGTGCACTATGGTTGTTAGATGTCGGTAGCTATTGGGGTGTGGGAGATATAGGGGTTGAAAGTGATCGACCTGTGGCAGTTTCATACTTCTGCCAAAGACGAAAGTGTCATGGTGTATCACTTTTCAGCGAAAACTACAGATCACAGATAACTGGTGTTTGTGTGTAGTAGTAGCACAGAGTCACCTTTCGATCACAACAGCGGCCGAATTTCAGAAACTGTGGTACTGTGGTAGATATGGTGGTTGTAAGTGGCCGACCAAGGATATTTTCGTATTTCGACTGTCTACGCATATGTCACTTTTCTGCCACAACTACATAGCATAGAGCATTGGTGTTTGTGTTTGGTAGTAGAATCGTATCTCATGTAGTGCACTATGGTTGTTAGATGTCGGTAGCTATGAGGGTGTGGGAGAAATGGGGGTTGAAAGTGGTCGACCTGTGGCAATTTCATACTTCTGCCAAAGACAAAAGTGTCATGGTGTATCACTTTTCAGCAAAAACTACAGATCACAGATAACTGGCGTTTGTGTGTAGTAGCAACACAGAGTCACCTTTCGATCACAACAGCGGCCGAATTTCAGAAACTGTGGTAGATATGGTGGTTGTAAGTGGCCGACCAAGGATATTTTCGTATTTCGACGAAAGGCATGTGTCTCCGCAGATTTCACTTTTCTACCACGACTACTTAGCATAGAGCATTGGTGTTTATGTGTGGTAGTAGAATCGTGTCTGCTGTCGTGCACTATGGTTGTTAGATGTCTGTAGCTATGGGGATGTGGAAGATATGGGGGATGAAAATGGTCGACCTGCGGCAATTTCATATTTCTGCCAAAGACGCATGTGTCACGGTGTATCACTTTTAAGTGAAAACTATCAATCGCAGATCACTGGCGTTTGTGTGTGGTAGTAACACAGAGTCTCCCATCGATCACATCGTTGGCCGAAATTCGGTAACTGTGGGAGTGTGTGAGATATGGTGTTTGAAATTGGTCGATCATGAATATTTTCGTGTTTCATCAAAAGACTTGTGTGTATCCGTAAATTTTACCTTGCTGCCGGAACTACATAGCGCAGAAGACTGGTACTTGTGTGTGGTAATAGTATCGAGTCTCCCATCGTGCACTAGGGTGGTTAGATGTCTATAGCTGTCAATATGAATTCTTTACAATCACGAACGAAGTCGTGGGTACCAGCTAGTTATTTAATAATAGGATAAAACTGTATATAAAAACTGTAACACAGATTCGTCGCTGATGATGCCTTGATGAGAGGTGAAACGCGTATGACGCAGCAATAAATAAACTAAACAGTTGCATTGGCGTGTTCTTTCAACTAGTAATTAATTAAGCAACTGTGGAAACATGACCTGCAACAACATCGCATTGTATGTATTTAGTTTATAGTTTAATTAACTAAATAATATTTGTATTTATTTACCTTTTGTTTCAATATACCTTAACAGTTTCATGATGGTACCACTCAATAAACACTATGGAGGGGTTGTATTAATTTCAATGAATAATCTTATGTAAATGAGGGCACATGCCAAACTGAAATATCTTGTACTGGTTATTATTACAGTTCAATGGAGCGACAGAAACAGGCTGTGATAGAGTGCTTATATCGAAGAGGTGTGGCTTTCTGCCGATTGTATCAGCTTACTGAATTTGAAAATGGGGGAAAAGAAGATTCCAAAGAAGACCTTGCCAAAATAATGCAGAGTATAAATGAATCATGGCGTGTTATGCTGAAGTTTACAGAGGCTACAGATAGTAAGGCATGTACACAAAAATGGCTGCAGAAATTCATTAGTTACAGTTTTAGTTGCATTTGGTATGCTATGTATATAATTTTCTGTACTTCAACCTAATGTTTAGTTTTGGTTATGTGGACTTCATTATCTGATGATAATTTTTCTTAAATGATTGAACTCAATTTCATAAAACAGGATACGATTTTTATTCTAATGTTTGGAGTTCTATATATCTCTGTACTGCTATCCAATCATAACAGCCACATAAAAGTGCCACCAGTGAATAGTTTCCACTTCCAGCAGGGCTGGAAGCATTGCTGTAGAAATGACACTGTCTCTATAGTAAAACCAATGGTTTCATTGGTAGTGAATGTTTGTTTGTTACAGTTGGTATATTACAATTTCAACATAGACTTAAAAATGTACATGGTGCCATGTTCTTACAATCTGAATTCCTTCCATAACTCCCAGTTCACAATGAGTTGGTTTTGATTTTATATTTTTGTGAATTCTATATTTGTCCTCACTGTTTCAGTGAGGACTTTCAATATAATTTTTAAACATTTGAAGTTTGAGCATTTGTGTCATTGTAAATACAAACATTTTGCAAAAGGCAGATACTAATACTTCACATTTATTTTGTAGGGGAATTGTGTTCATCCAAGTTCAAAGCACGGTGTAAATGGCATTTGTGTCATTTATATGCTGGCATGGTTAATTTTTCAGTTGGTGTATCAAGACCGTTGATACTCAACTGGAAGAGCAAGTTTTGTACCATGGAATACGTATTATTCTTCACTACCTGTAATAACTGGTAATTAACGATGCAAAGTGAATCTGAAGATTTGTGGTCACATTGCTGAGGTGGGGGGGGGGGGGGGGAGAGACCTTTGTAAATGTAGAGAACCACAAAATCCACCACATCTTTTGGAATTTAAAATACTTGGCCAACTGTATACGTAAGGTGATATGTTCATCACAAATGATAAGGCCATCCAAGCAATTGAACACTGGTTTTTATTTTGGTTTAATTAAACCATTATGTTGATTTGTTAATTTCCAGCTTGAATTTTTTTCCTCTCTCTTTCAAATAAACTTTGTCCTTGTTTGCTGGTCATTTAAATTAACTGCTTGTAATGCTTTACCCATTGTGTAAATACATGCATTATCTGCAAACGTTAACAATTATTTGAATATACATAAAAAATTGGGAGGAGTGAATCGAGTCTTGAGATAAGCATTTGCTAAGTCTTCTTGAACCTATAATAGCATTCCACTTATTTATTTGCAGGGTCTATCTGTAAACAGAGAATTCACTTCTTCCATGGATTTAAGCAGTATTTCTTTTCTTGACACTTTGTGAGCAAGTATGGATAGTATAACAAACATATATTTAGATAAACGTGAATGCTGTCTGTTTATAGTGCTATCATATATTGGCTTTGACTTTATCCAAGTTTAAATCTGCCATCAGTTGAGATGTTGTCCCTCCCCATTGGAAGAAGCCAAATTGCTAATGTAAGAGGAGATTATTAAGCTAGCAGAATCATTCTCAGCAATTTTTCATTATCATGTGTTCCAGAGAGTTTAGTTAACAGGATAACACAGATATTATTGAATTTAATTTTGATGGAGTTCATGCTCCAGTGGCAGTTTTCCTACTCTTCTATTTACGCTTTCTTCTTTTTATTTTTCTTCATTTTATTATTATTATAGCAAAACACTTACCCGTGCATAGATTTCGTGAACAGTGAGGTTGAAAGAAGAACCGGCTCATTTGTAGCAATATGTTTTCACCTGATATACCATATGCTGCAGCCCTCTACTTCGACGTAAACATCTTAAACTATCCCTTAACAGAAGCCAAAGTTTCACAGACCTCACCGGAATACAACTAAGCTAAATAAAAGATACATGGTATATCCATATCTTTGTGATATATGGTGTTACTATCTAGAGGTAATGTGATCAATCATAATTCGTGTCAGCGTATTCTAGCGACTTGGCTTGGAGCTTTCTCATATGCATGACCTTGATAGTTTTGCCCTTTAAGGGAGAATTCAGTTCTTAAAATATGATATTACAAAAGTAGAGACCTTAATCTCTAAAGTCATACCTCATTTATAGATTTCAGCTGGTATCAAGGGCAATAAATAGTACATACCAAAAAATCATGTTTCAGAAATAATGATACTTTTGCCCTTTAAGGGTCAAATTCTGGAAAATTCCTTTCTTAAAATATCACCTTACCAAAGTGAAAACCTTAATCTTTAAAATTATACCTCATTAATTGATTTAGTTAGATATCAAGGTAGATAAATGGTCCATGACAAAACAAAAACAAATCGCATTTGTGAAATAATGATACTTTTGCCCTTTAAGGTTCCAATTCTGAAAAATTCCTTTCTTATAAAATGTCACTTGAGCAGAGAACTTAATCTTTAAAATGATACTTCATTTATCGATTTCAGTTAGGTATGAAAGGAGACAGATGGGTTGTGACAGTAAAACATCTTTTAGAAATAATATATATGATACTTTGAGCGTTAATTGCCTCACATATCTATTTTTGTCATTTACGAATTTAACTTTCAATTCCTTCAGCATTTTAAATAAATTATTCAACACCTTCCATGGCAATCCCTTACCCACAAAAGAAAATTTTCTCACTCCTGTGTGCATGTAATTGAGTGTCCCTGATGATCATTTACCTTCCATGCACTCCTGACTTATCAACCAATATTTTTCCCTGCTTCATCACTAACATATATGCCTCATAGATACGTAGCACTCTCTTCACCCTCCTCTTGTCTTCCAATGATTCCCACAGCAGCTCCTTTGTGATATTGATTACTGACTGAGGACTGTGGTAATTTCCACAAACAACTCTAGCTGCTCTCCTTTGCATGCCCTCTAACCCTTGTATTTCAAATACTAAATGTGGGTCCTAAACTACACCAAGAAATGGCCTGACCAAAGTTTTGTAACCCAAATCTCTCACTTCTCTGGTACATCCTTTAATGAACCTCTCCAGTAAATGAAGGAATTTGTAACTTTTCCTATCACTTGGTCATGTGTCCTACCCAATTAAGTTTATCAACTATTGTAATGCCAAGATATTTACACCTTAAGCCTTCAACAAGCAATTCTGTCCTGCCCTCTTATCATAAACACCCTTTAGTTTTTTATGTGTGTACCTAATAAACTGACTCTTCCTGACATTTATCTGCATTCCATGTTCACCTGACCAGTTTATTCAATCTAGATTACCATGCAATGCAGTTTTTCACAGTCTTCTCCCATTCTGATTCTTATATATACCATTGTGTCATCCACAAACAACCCAACTTCTGACTGGACACCATCAACATAATCATTCATTAGACTAATGAAAAGCATTGGTTCCAATATGCTACATTGTGGCATTACTCTATTCATTTCCACCTATTTGGATACTGCATTTTCTACTCTAAAGCTACTTTCTATATTTTAAGAACTCCTTTACTCAGCAAATCACATTTTCATCCACTCCATTAAGTTTCATCTAATTTTTTCCATTTTACATCTCACTCTGAAAAATGTCCTAGGAAATATCTTATGCTATATTGTCAATTTAGCTGCCTTTGTCCAATTCATCTGAAACATGTTCCATATAGCTCACCCGCTGAGATTCACATGAACATACTAGCCAAAAGGAATATTGTTTAATTGCAAACCAGTTTCTTTCCTCATACACATTTCTGACTTAGTTGCATTTATTCCCACCACCCTTTTGCCAAACTAAGCTGCTTGTAATTTTCAACCCTATTTTTCAGCACTCCTTTATGAACTGGTACTATCACTCTTTTCCAGTCCTCTGAAAAACAGTGAGTCTCCACACTCAATCTAAATAAAATTTCAGGATAACGTACAATATCGTATCTCACTATGTTTAATACATGTGCCCTAATTTTATTGACTCTATCCCTTTTGTGCTTTTTTTATCTTTTTTAGTTCCTTCATAATTTCCTATTTCAAATTTTGTAGTATTTTATTTTTGTTCTTTTCTTTTTTTAGTAGAGATAAATGTTTGATTTATTCCCTCCCATCCCAGGATGATGTCCCTAATTGTCTCCTTGAAGTAGTCACTATATCTGTGCCATTTTCAAATCTATAGTGAGTTCTCCATTCTAATCTACAATTGTCTGAATACCTACCCTTCCCCTCAGTTTTCTCATAGCCATAGAAATTTCTAGATGTGTCATCAAGGTCAGTGGCATAACAGTAGCTTGGCAGAATGGGCCTATTGCCACGGGCTCCCAGCCAGAGGGGGCCCCTACTCCCAGCTGGAGGTGGCTCCTGCCTCAAGGTCCGATAGGACCGCTGCTCCTTGAAACAATTTTCACCCATTGTCCATCGAGGGCAATAGTGAAGCAAAAAAAAAAAAAAGTCACCCATAGATTGGGTGCCGCAGTTTACCCCCTCTCTAGACCCGTCACTGATGGAGGGCCCCATCCGATGAATTTGCCACAGGCCACAACGGTACAGTTACGCCACTATCGATGGTTTCCCCATATCACTCCAGGCAAATGCTGGGATGCTTCCTTCAAAAGGCCATGGCAAAATTCCTTCCTGTTCCTTGCACCCACTCCTTTCCTGCTTCAAATAATGTCGATGAGGTGTAAAGCCATACGCTAATTTTAAAAAATAGCTCCAGCTTTCCTCTTTGCTACTACTAGTTCCTAGTTTGGTTGTTTGTAGCCTTTCCCGGTGCCTTGTTGTCTCTTAACTTGTAACTTCAGTTTTTTTCTCATCAACCTCTTTAATCTCATCATCTCCCTATTATAGTATGTAGGTTATATACTCTGTATTTATTTTCTGTATTGGAATAAATATTTCTTCATCTTTTTTACTGTCTCCTTAAAAGTTTCCCACTTAAACTTGTGCTTTCCTTCCATTTGCTTAACCTTTCCCTGCTTTTTCCACCTCAACAACAGACAGGCCAGTGTCACCCTGGACATCTTATTCAGTGGCATGTCACTGTCACATAACCCTAACCACACACATTTGATTACCTCTTGCCCTACAATTTAAGATTTAACAGCATGGTCCAAAATTGCAAACATAGCCACAGAGCCATTCTGTGGCTCAGTAAATCTGTCTTAACTTGTACCAATCTCGCACGATTTACAAGGGGTGTCATACCTATCAGAAAAATATAATTCAGGAAAAGGCAATTTAATAAATAAAATACAAGTGAAACATTAAAATCAAACAAATGATATATTAAATTAAACAACAACCAATAAAGGTTAATAATTTAAGTTTATATGTCACAGAAGGCTCGTTATCACGAAATAAAAAATAATTCAGCAACATTTAAATCCAATTTCTGAATAAATTCTCACTGCACAAAATTGGCCTTTTTGCAAAAATTAACAAAAAAATTATTAATCCTCAATTGTGTGATATTTTTCAAAGTATACTGGTACATGTTAAGGAATTTTGCCTCTTTTGCACTCCCACATTGTTTCACTATGTTTTTTATTATTATTATTGTACAAACTTAACAAATCCTTGATTGTCTTGATTTCAATGGTGTTGGGTCAATATGCTTAGGAAAATGGTCCCAATGTTTCACGTACAGTCTCTCTGGTAAATCTCCATACGATAATCGTCCTCGTTCTTTACAGTCTGGTTTTGGTATATTCTTGAGGAGAGATTCAACAATTTCAATACTGTATTCAAAATAACTCTGTTTTTTTCTGTTATTTATGTTTTTGAGCAAAATGTATGAGTTAAAAAGTGAAATATCAAGCATAAAAAAGAATTTTTTTTTTATATCCTTTCAGATATTTTCTCATAATCGGAAAGCACATTAGCATCTCACCCACCTGTGTTGGTGCTGCACCACGACAGATGATCCAGTATATTGTCACAGAATTTATTAACTATTCCTAATTCTTTAACCAATATCCTTTCAAGCCCTACCACCAATATATGCCTTGTATGTTCCCAGCACTATCTTCTACCTCCTACTGTCTTCCAGTGACTCCCAGTCCATCTCTTTTATCATATCAGTTACTGTGTGGGTCCTGCAATAATTTCCATAAACAAATCTAGCTACATTCGTTTGCACACCCTCCAATATCTGTATTTAATACACTACTATATTGATCCAATAGTGATTCCTTAATTTCTCTGGTACATACTCTCATCACTCCCTCCTGTGAACAAAGAATTTTGTAAATTTTTCCTACCATTTCCCAATGTGTCCTGCTCAGTTGAGTTTATTATCAATTGTTATGTCAAGATACTTACACTTCAAGCCTTCAACAAGTAATTCTGTCCACCCTTCATCATAAACAACCATTAGTTTTTTGTCTGTTTACCTAATATGCTTAATATACTTGGTATTTATCTTTATTGTGTGTTGATCTACCCAGTTAGATATTCTATACAGATCACCCTGCAGCTGTTCAAAGTCTTCTCCATTTTGATCCTATTATTTACCATCGTACCATTTGCAAACAATCTATATTCTGATTACAAACCATCAACACAGTCATTCATTAGAAAGGTGAATAGCAGTGGTTCCAATTCACTACTCTCTGGCACTCCCATATTCACTTTAACCTCTTTTGATACTGAATTTTCTGCTCGAACACTTTGCTTTCTGCCTTTCAATAATTCCTCTACCCCAAAAAATCACTTTTTCATCTACTCCAGTAGTTTTCAACTTCTAATACTGTTTTATGGCTCATAATGTCAGATGCCTTAGAAAGATTTAGTGCTGCACTATCAGCTTTGTCATCCTTGTCTAATTTGTCTGAAATATCTTGCATGTAACCCACCATTTGAGATTAACATGAATATCCTTGCCTGTGGCCATGTTGTTTCATTCCTCGCAGACATATTTCTTCATTATTTTACACATCACTGATGTCAAACTAATCAGGCTGTAATTTTCAACTCTGTTTTTCATCCCTTCTTTCTTAACTATTGCTCTTTTCCAGTCCACTTGTAAGCAGCAAAAGTCCAAACTCTTTTTAAATAAAGTTTTATGGTAAGATACAATATCATGTCCCACTGTCTTTAATACATCTGTAGTAATATTATCTACACCAACTACTTTGCACTTGCTTAACTTTCTTACTTCCTTCATAATTTCCTGAGGATTTCAAATTTTGTAGTTTGTTCATTTCTACTTATATGAAGAAACTAGATGACCCATGCATAAATTTCGTGAATAAAATGCAATGAATAGTTAGGTTGAATGTTTGTAATATAATGAAAAGTATAACCGTACTTTTGTAGCATATATATATATATAAATATATATAGCGTAATTAGTACACATCAAAATACTTACAACATATTACAAAACAGTTAGAAAAATTTTAAACAGTCTTTATTTACGACAAACTGTCACTGACTTTAACAGCATACAACCAACCTGAACAAAATGCACGACACATATCAACATCTCTGTGATATTTGTTGCCGTGTGAATAAAATGTTTACATTGGAATTGCATGACAAAACGAAAGTGTTTCTGCAACAGAAAAAAAAATATCCGAAAAGCTACTTATTGAATAAAAAAAGTTTATTAACATCTCTATGATATCTGCTGCTGCAATCTATGGACTTGACTCTGAACTGTCTCATACGCGCTACCACTTTAAGCACCAAATTCCGAAAAATTCTTTCTTAGTTTATGATTTTACCTAACTGGAGACCTTAATCTTTAAAACAATATGATACTTATCGATTTCGGCTAGATATCAAAGAAGATAAATGGCTTGTAATTTAAAAAAAAAAAAAAAAACACGCTGTAGAAATGATATTGATACTTTTGTCCCTTAAGGGTTGAAATATGATGTGACCAAAGCAGATGGTTTAATATTTAAAACGATACCTCGTTTATTAATTTCAGTTAGGTATCAAGGGAAATAAATAGCTCGCGACAGAAAAATGCGTTGTAGAAATATTAATACGTTTGCGCTCTAAGGGTAGAATTTTGAAAAATTTCTGTCTTAAAATGTGGTTTAACGGAACCGAAGACCCTATGAAGACAACAATCTGTAAAATGATACCTCGTTTATCAATTTTGTTTAATTATCAAGGGAGATAAATGACTCGAGACACAATAAAAGTATTTTAGAAATACTGATCCTTTAAGGATTGAATTCTGAAAAATTCCTTTCTTAAAATATTATGTGACCATGGCAGAGACCTTAATCTTTAATATGATACCTCATTTATCTATATCGGTTTGATAACAAGGGAGATAAATGGCTCGTGGCACAAAAATCCGTTGTAGAAAAATTTATACTTTTCCCCTTTAAGGGTTGAATTCCAAAAACATTATTTCTTAACACATGATGTCAAAAATCTAAGACATTTTTCCTCATAATCCTACTTCATTTATCATTTGTGGTTAGATATCGATGGAGATAAATGGCTTGAGACACAAAAACACATTTTAGAAAAATTGACATATTTCCTCTTTAAGGGTCGAATAGCGAAAAATTCCTTTCTTAAAATATAATGTTACCACGGCGGAGTACTTAGTCTTTAATATAGTATGTCATTTATCTATATCCGTTAGATATCAAGGGAGATAAATAGCTCGTGACACAAAAATCCATTGTAGAAAAATTTATACTTATTCCATTTAAGGGTTGAATACCAAAAACATTATTTCTTAAAATATGATGTCACAAAGCTAGACATTACTCCACAGAATCCTACTTCATTTACTGACATTGGTTAGATATCCAGGGAGATAAATGGCTCAAGACACAAAAAGAGCATTTTTAAAAAATTGACATTTTTGTCCTTAAAGGGTCGAATTACGAAAAATTTCTTTCTTAAAATATAATGTTACCACGGCAGAGACCTTAATCTTTAATATCATACCTCATTTATCTATATCGGTTAGATATCAAGGGAGATAAATAGCTCGTGACACAAAAATCTGTTGTAGGAAAATTTATACTTTTTTCCTTTAAGGGTTGAAGTCCAAAAACATTCTTTCTCAAAATAAGATGTCACAAAGCTGAGACATTACTCCTCATAATCCTACTTCATTTACTGACATTGGTTAGATATCCAGGGAGATAAATGGCTGGAGACAAAAAATTGACATTTTTTGCCCTTTAAGGGTTGAATTTAGAAAAATTCCTTTTTTAAATAATAATGTTACCATGGCGGAGACCTTAGTCTCTAATATGATACCTCATTTATCTATTTTGGTTAGATATGAAGTAAGATAAATGGGTCGTGACACAAAAACTCGTTGCAAAAATGTTGATACTTTTGCCCTATAAGGGTCGAATTACGAAAAAATTCTGTCTTAGTATATGACATCGTTAATCTTTAAAATGATACTTCATTAAACGATTTCAGACAGATGTCCAGGGAGACAAATGACTTGTAACACAGAAAACAGCATTTTAGAAATATTGACATTTTTGCCATTTTGGGTCGAATTCCGAAAACTTCCTTTCTTAAAATATGATGTGACCGAAGTGGAAACCATAAACTTTCAAATGACACCTCATTCATTGGTTTCAGTTAAGTATGAAGGAAGATACAGGCTTGTGACAAAAAAATTACCTTATAGAAATAATAGATATGATACTGTGATTTGTTCCCTCCCTTATGAGGATGATTATCTCTTATGGCATCTTTTAACCAGTCACTCAATATCTCTGGCTTTTCCAAATCATCAGTAACTTCTTCTCCATTCTTATCTACAATTGTTTGAATACTTTCTCAGTTTTCTAACATAGCCATATAAATTTCTAAATGCATCGCTGAGTGGTCTCCCTGTACCAGTAATATTCTCTTTTATCTCCTTCTTTGCTGTTATTAATTACTTGTTTGTTTAGATATTTTAAGTCTTTGCAGTCTTTTAAATCTGTAGTGTTATCTTCTCACCAACTTCTTTAACCCTCACACCTTCCTGTTGAATGTATGAGGCGTATTCCATTTGGTCATTATAAAAACTTTGCTCATGAGGCAGGGTTTTTATTGACATATGCACCCACCTCGGTTTCTGATGTCCAAGCTCTTCAGTGACAATCCTGTAAAGTGAGGTTCAAGCAACATTTAGGAATTCCATAAGCAGACCACTAATAGTCAAATGTCGATCACTTTGGTTAACTCGATTAACGATGTCATCAGTCTGAAAACTGGGCCTTCCACTCCGCTGTTCATCATGCACATTTGTACGGTCATTTTGAAATTCTCAACACCAGTGTCAAACTTGTTTGTCACTCATTATCTCTGGACCATGCACTACACTCAACTCGAGATGGACGTCCACAGCTGACGATCCTTTTGTGAACAAAAATCTAATCACACCACGCACTTCAAAACTAGTGGGAGCTACGATTGTATGGCCATTTCGAACTGCTCTCATCAACAGGCACGCGACTACTGCAGCACACCAACACTGCTTTGTGTTCCCCAGGAGCTGGTAGATAGTGCTAAGGCATGAAACATCATTCAAGTCTGTCATCTGTGACATATTGTTCACCGGACCTTAGTTTTGGAATATGCCTCGTATGTTCTGTACTTCTCTCAATTTTCTGTTTTTTTAATAAATATTTCCCCAAACTCTTCAAAATTCACCTTGACTGAACCTTTTCCTAAAATATCTCAACAGTTCTAAAATTTGTGTCTTTTTACAACTGTACGAGGGGGGGACCCAAAAATAACCAGAAATTCATAATAACTTCTTTATTTCTTAATATTTTTACACCAAATTTTGATCACCTTTAAAGTATTCTTCACTGACCACAATCCACTACTTGAAATGATCCTTCCATTGTTCGAAACAGTTTTTAAATTCATTCATCGGGATGTTCTTTATGCCTTCCAGTGATTTTTGTTTTACCTACTCCACAGTGGCAAAACGCTTTCCTTTCATAACCCTTTTGAGTCTTGGGAACATAAAGAAACCACAGGGGTAGAGCCAGTGAGTAGGTGGGGTGGACAATTGGTGTCATGCCGCTTTTGGTCAAAAACTGCTTTACGGAGAGGGCGGTGTGGACCGGCGCGTTGTCACAATGGAAAAACAAGTTGCCTGTGTGCCAAAGATCTGACCTTTTCTTCCAGATACTCTCCCTCAATCTTTTAAAAATCTCAAAGTAGAAGTCCTGGTTGACAGTTTGACCCGCTAGAACGAACTCCGCGTGCATAACACCTCTGCAATCGAAGAAACAAATGATCATTGTCTTGTTGTTTGGCTTCACTTGGCGAGTTTTTTTTCGGTTGAGGAGAGCACATTTCTTCCACTGGCTTGATTGCTGCTTTGTTTTGAGGTCATATCCATAGCACCACAATTCATAATCAGTAATCACTTTCAAAAAATTTCTTTGAGCTGATATTGAAGCTCAAAACATGCATGAAGTCGACGCTCCCTTTGCTCGTCTGTGAGAAGGTGAGAGACAAATTTAGCTGCAACCTTTCTCGTGTGAATATCTTCAGATAAAATCCTCTATATTGAACTCCGTGATATTCCAAACATCTCACAGAGTTGATCAGTGGTTCAGTGACAGTCTGCACGAACGACGGCATTGATTTTGTTGACATTTTTGTCTCTTCTTGTCGTTGAGGGGCGTCCTGAACAGGGTTGGTCATCAATTGACATTTCTCCATTTTAAAATGTGAAAACCACTCATAGACTAGTTTTACCTAGGGCAGCATCCCCGTAAGCAGTCTTCAGCATTAAAATAGTTTCCGCGGCCAATTTCCCTAACAGGAAACAAAATTTCACAGCCACACGCTACCCTCGACAATCTGCCATCACGTTTTAACCAAAATGGAAAAAGTTGTTTTACTAAAAAGAACTTTCATGGGCAAACCAATGCACTCACAGCGACACAACTTCGCACACTGACTCAGGTGGCATGACAGTAACAGACACCAGGTCAAACAGTAGGTTCCCCCACTCTTCCTCCCTGCTGCAGCCCAATTCCCTTTACTTTTGGGTCCTCCCTCGTACCTATTCCCCCCTTCAATTTTGGCTACTGAATCACTAAATCCCCTAATCTCCAGCAGTCAACACAGTGATTTTTTTCTTTTGTATCGCTCCAGAAATTTACTCGTAGCAACCCATGGTCATGATCTATGAGCACCAGAGAAGTTTTGCTAACTAATATGAATATCCTTGCACCAGTTGCTCCTTTATATTTGTGGTGTATTCTGTAACCATTGGGAAAAACCTCATTGCTTAGTACTCCTTCTTTTAACCAAGATTCTACTCATATAACTACTTGTGGCTCATACATCTCTATTAAGCTTTCAAGTTCTATTACTTTGTTCATTATACTTCTACAGTTCACGAGTAACACTTATTATCAGCTTTACAATATTTTCGTGTTTCCAGTTGTACCCTCATTGGTTATTATTTCAACAGCTTTATCTATTTATTTTACATTAGTGATTTTTTCCACTGTACATCTATAATCAGTATCTCTTAGATCACTTATTTTTATCCCCTCACCTACAGCCCCCAACCTAAAAAAGTGCAGTCCTGACACTATCATAACAGAATGAGGCCCCTTTATAAATGGAGGTAACAACTCTGAAACTATCTCCTTTCCCCTTCAATTTAGGTGTAGGCCATGCCTATCGCAACCCCACCTACTAATAGAGTCCAGAGACAAAACTAATGCCTTTCCCAAGTAGCGCCTTTGTTTCAACATTTACCTGCCTTGCAGCTTGGCTGTTCATAGCCAGGTTGTCATTAAGCATATGGTTGCTATGGTGAATGATTTTAATAGGTGTTCTAAGCTTTCCGTATATGAGATTGGGTAGAAGATATTCGGACTGAATTTATAAAACTTTTTGTTTTGAACTTTAAGATTTAATCCCTAATCCCTTTCAGTATATCCCTCTATAACTCTATACACTTCTTCTCAATCCCTATACTGCACTATGTGAATTCACCATTGTTGAAAGCAATGCTGCAGGTCAACATTTAATAGGTTCATCATATTCTCCTTTTTTTTCCACTGCATCAACAAGCTCATACAGATTCAGCTCAATCCCTTCTTCACTTTGTGAAACAAAAATAAAAGTCACATGCAGGGGCATCGAATATTTCCTTTGAACGAGCGATCATGCCGTGGCTCCATAGGGGCATCAAATAAAGTTGCGACGAGACAGGACCCCGGCTATGACGGGTTCCAGAGCTGACCAATCACAGTGTAGCAGCAGGAGTCTGGTTTGGCTCAGGAGCATCGCATATTCTCGACCGCACTTCACCAGAAGATGGCGACAACGAATGAAATTATCGAAATATTGTATAATTATAACACTTCTTTAAATCGGCTAGTCAAACGAGAAAATTTCAAATATAGTATTTTTCTGTTTGATTTAAATCATATATGTGTAAAGTTTCTTCAAGATCTGATAAAAACTATGGATTCTTGTGTCGCCACATCACATTTAAAACAATTTTTAAATTTCAAGTTGGAATTTATTAGTCACTAACTTTCTGAATGGACCCATTACCATGCAATCATTAAGGAATTTTATGGGCTTTCAGAATATCACCATCCATTTTAGCTGATTTCCATACCATTTTCAAGATGACTGCAAAAACTAAATCATTTCACTTGTAATTTTTTTAAGGTGTGTGGTGGGGGAGAGATTGTGGGTTTTTTGTAAACCAAATTTTCCTCTTGTTTTAAGGTAAACATATGCAAAGTTTCATCATCATATAAAAATGACCACTCAAGTTTATATGTAAATACACACCTACAGTTACCAGGAAAAAATAGGTGCTAAGTAGTGAAAATGAATTACAAAATAGGTTAGCAAAATGAACCACCTCTTACCTTAAATGATGGTTGCATGACGTGAATACATAAAAAAAAAGACAAGAACACAAATAACATTGTATGATTTGAGTCTTGGTCAAGGAGAACATTATGGAGGGTGAGTGCTGTAGGAGGACATCTCACAGAATGATTGTTAGTCAGGAATGTGGTGGGGGTAAATTCAAACAGACGACATGAAGAGGGTGATAGTGAATTGGCGCTTGTATCCAAGCAATGGAAAATGTTCCAAAAGGAGCAGAATAATACAGTAAAATTCTCACAACACAAATATCAGTAAGCAAAAAGAAATAAAATAAAATAGAAAAAATTCTATGCAATTAAACATCACCTCTGGTAAGTAGTAGATCAATTTAGACAGTGGGATGGAGGCAAGGAGAGGATAGTGGGAAGGAAAAGCTCTGACTGGGTATTATCTCAAATTGAGATGAGGAGGTTTCCTTCTGCAAAGTTTGTATTGGAAGGCAAACTCCCACCTTCTGAGTTCAGAGGAGCTACTTACTGTTTGGGAGGACTCTGATAGCACAAACCGTGAAACAAAAATTAAAATTGGTGTTATGGGAGATGGCATGGAGAGTTACAGGAAGTTGTGGATTCTGAGTGAATACTGTCTGTCAGTGGCCATTCATTCTTATGGCTAATGGATTGGTAGTCAAACCTATATAGGAAGCCAAGCAGTGTTTGCAGGTTAGCTGGTGTATAACATGGGAGGTTTCGTAGGTGGCATGTCCTATGATAGGAAAGCTCTCGCCAGTGACGGGGTTGGTGGAAGTGGTGGAGGCATGGTGTATGTCACACATCTTACATTGGGGTCAATGGCGTGGGAAAGAGCCTTGAGGCTGTCTGATGGTGTGACGGAGACTATGTTTGTGGACTAGGAGTTGGCTGAGGTTTGGAGGCCTGCTGAAACAATTTATGGAAGAGCCAGGGAAGATTTTTGGAAGAATGGATCTCATTTCTGGGCCGGTTAGCAGGAAATTGTGTATATATATATGAAAGTACAGATAAAATACACTCAACACTGCCCAAAGTTGAAGGGAGGGGGACAGCAGCAACACAAAACAACACACAAACAAAGAAAATACAATATTTTGGGTAAAACCCTTTCTCAAGTAAACAGAAGTTAGTGGCTGGGCTTGCGCAAGCCTTGGGTTCAATGCAGCCACTCATAGAATGAAATAGACCATCAGAGGTGGTGGTTGGGGGGAGCAACAATAATATAATCACAAGTATAAATCATAAGAAAGATTAAAATGGGAAATAATAATAATCATTGAAAAAATAATAGTAATAAATAAATAAATAAAAATATAATTGAAAAATTTTGAAGTAAGGTGCATAAATATATATGAATCTATTGTGCTGGCCTGTGATGGGTTTATAGTGTGAGAATGGAAGAAATTAATGGAAATTAAGGCCTGGGGGATGTCTAGTCTGCAGGATGTGTTGATATGCCAATTCCCACCTGCGGAGTTCAGATTGGGAGGTAGTGTCTGGAAATACTCTAATGACTCCGACTGTGAAGCAGTTATTAAGATCGCAGATGTTTCTGCTGCACTCTCAACTGGCGATATTATTTCAATACTACAGGCAGGGAAGACAACCGTTGTGATAACCTGGAATCCAGCCTCCAACAATTCCTACCTCCATCCCAGTTAGATCCACCTCCCCTCCCTCAAAACCGTCCCCCACTCCAACAACCTGACCCATACTAAAATGCGGTTAATGAGTGAACTTTCAAAAAATAGAAACATCATAATTCTCCCAGCTGATAAGGGCTCGACCACTGTCGTCATGGATCGAAGTAACTACATAGCTGAAGCCCTCAGGCATCTCTGTCACCTCCACTTACTTACCTGTTACCACTGATCCCATTAATTCAATCTGCACAGAATTCGCTCTTTCCTCAGTCTCCGAGGTCCCTTACAGGGTCTTTCACACCATTCCGTTTGCCTCCTGACCCCCTAAGACCCCCCAGAACCCCACCCTGTATCTTCTGCCCAAGATTCATAAGTCGGGCAGTCCTGGATGTCCTACAGTTGCTGCCTGTGGGTTCTCTCACAGAACGCATTTCTGCATTCATTAATCAGCACCCACAACCTTTTCTCCAGGCCCTTTCATCGTATGTTAGAGACACCCCCAACTTTTTAGAGCATCTGTAAACAGTCCCTACACCCCTACCAACAGGTTACTGCCTGGTTACTATTGATGTATCATCACTCTACACCAACATCCCTCATGGCCAGGGCCTCAGTGCCATAGAGCATTACCTCGACAGTCGCCCCCCCCCCCACACACACACACACACACACCTTCCCTACCACTAGTTTCCTCACTTCCTTGACTCAATTCATTCTTACCAAAAATTTCTTTTCCTTCCAGTATCAGGTTTACCACCAGATACGAGGCACTGCTATGGGCACTCGCTTGGCACCTTCCTATGCCAAACTTTCCATGTGCAGACTATAGGAACGTTTTCTTCAAAAGGTTACCCAACAACCTACCGTTTGGTTCAAGTATATAGATGACATATTTATGATCTGGACCCATGGTGAAAACCTCCTTCTTGTACTAACCGAATAACTTCTCCTCCTGGTCCTACTCTCAGACTGACATCACTTTTCTGAATGTGGACATCTTTATACAGAATGGTCACTTACACACCTCTGTCCACATAAAACCCACTAACCTACAATATCTCCATTTTGGTAGCTGCCATCCATATCATACAAAATGTTCCATTCCATACAGCCTAGCCATTTGAGGCAAACACATCTGCTCTTATCATAAATCCTTTACTCTCTACACCAACAACCTGACCCAGGCACTCATAAACTGCAATTATCCTCCAAAAATAGTTCAAAAACAACTATCAAGAGTCAGGAACAGTCCCCCTAAAGCCAACAAGAATCCTGTTTTTCTCACTCAGTTTTTCCCTGAATCGCTAAACCAAATTCTTTGTTTGGGCTATGACTTTCTCAGATCCTTTCCTGAAATGTGCTGCGTTCTTCCCATTATCCTTCCCACCACACACCGAGTCACCTTCAGCAGACCGCCTAATCTAAAAAACATTCTTGTGCATAAATATCAACCCTCTGATGCTGCTGAACAACCGTTTGGATCATTCCCTTGTAAGTTACGCTGTTACAAAACTTGCGGTATGCATCCACCTACCACTACCTAGAGCAACCCTGCTACTGGTGAAACCTACCCCATAATAGGTCATGCCACTTGTACAACCACCAATCTCATATACCAGCTCACCTGCCTCCACTGTCCAAGTTCCTGCATTGGCCTTACCTCAAACTCATTAACCATCAGAACGAATGGTCGCAGACAAACAGTTTACTCCCAGTACCTGGACCTCCCTGTTGCTCACCATGCCAATACTCATAACATCCGTGACCTTAATAACTGCTTCACAGTCAGAGCCATTAGACACTACCTCCCAATCTGAACTCCGCAGGTGTGAATTGTCATATCAACACATCCTGGAGACTAGACATCCCCCAGTCCATAATTTCCGTTAATTTCTTCCAGCCTCACCCTATACACCTGTTACTGGTGAGCACAATAGATTCAAATATATTTATGGACCTTATTTCAAATATTTTTAATTATGTTTTTATTTATTTATTCATATTTTTCTTACTATTATTTTTTCGATGATTATTATTATTTCCCATTTTTATCTTTCTTATGATTATACTCATGGATATATTATTGTTGCTCCTACTGATGAAGAGCCATGGCTCGAAAATTTTATTCTATGTGTGTACATGTTTTTTCATGTACCAACGCCGCAGGAATCCTCTTCTATGGTAAGCGGTGGTTTTTATCCTATCCTAATGTTTGATATATCCACTTTTAGTGTCTTTGTTTCCTAATAATCTGTATATATATATTATATATATACAGAATTGTGTGATTTTATTTTTAAAAAGATACGTATCCCTTGATTAGCATAATATCTTACAGTAAACTTGAACAGATTTTTCTTACTTATTTTGGGGTTTATACAAGCACAAGTATTCAGATGTTCTACCACCGAAAGAAATGTGTTAAAACAAAATAATGCTACCCTACTGCATACATTTATGAAATCTTGGCAACTGTTCCAGTATAATAAATAAAAGTCTCTAATGATTTTGCTGAGGAGGGGAGGGAAGGCACCTATACAGTTGTCTGTGTTGCACTTCGGAAGACCGCAATTTTTTTTTATGCCTTTTTTACCTAAGCAAGAAACTACAAGGAATTCAACCATGGCCATTTGAAGGAAGCATCCTGGAATTTGCCTGGAGTGATTTGGGTAAACCATGGAAAACCAAAATCTGGATTCCTAGACAGAGATTTGAACCCGCATCCTCCTGAATGTGAAGCCAGATCATTACCGCTCACCCACCATGCTTGGTCCCAAAGACCTCCACAATGCCAGAGATAACATTGTCGAACTTGCTGACTTGTTTTTGTCCTCTTTAATATAAATGATTGGAGCTTGTTGAAATACATCGCTGTATTTTATATATATATATATTAATTTATTATTAATAAGTGTTTGTGTTTTTCATAGCTTATGTATTAAAATTGATTTTGACACAAAACAAACAATCAACATTTTTGCATAAGGTATGTGTTCCATTTATCTGTTCCGCAAAAACTTTTTACTCTTGTGACTAAGTCTCAAATTAGGAATACAGTATCACACCAGCAAAATGCTTCTATCAGTATTTGTTTTAAGACATTTGAGGTGTATTTGAAAGAGAATTTCTTTCTTCCTCTGTAATGAAGTGGTCAGAACTTCAGTCTAGTATGAGCAAGTGAAAAAGAGATCTTCAGAGCAGATATTTTCCTTGTGACATGTGTATGGAAAAGGCAGTTTAACATTCGTTTGCCTTGAGATTCTAATCTTTGTGAGAGATGTTTTTGGAATTACTTGTGCAAGCACTAAGAACTTCTAACATCGAATTGTTTGTCCGATCCTTCCAGTACCATAAAATAAGCGCTTAAGAAAGTGATTGAATAATAACAGAAGAGATTCAATTGTCCAGTTAAAGCTGTGGTTTCTATGATATATTCAATGGAAATAGAAATACAGAATTACTGGGATATTATTCTGATCATTACTCAATTACCCAATTAATTACAGTAAAGTAAGTTCACACAAAGCATTAAAGCGTGGTCAATGAGGCCCTGTAGATTTTTAAGATATGTATGAAGGAGAAATTTCTGTTACTGACTTAAATTGAAATTCCTTCATGCTTATCGCTGTGCTAAACACAAATTAATTATCACTGTAGAAAAATGTTGTAACAACTCTTTCTCAAATTCTAGTGAGTAATTAGCTGGATGTTACTTCTTCTTGGAGTGCAGATATTGAGACATTCTTGGAAGGATACATATAACATACTAAGAGATTGTGTCAATGAAAGATTCGAACAAAATAGTGTCATTGACACTGATATGATTGATTTATAAAACAACTGCTGTAACTTCAAAATGTTAAGCATGTGGACGGTACCTGACTACCTAATTGATATTGGTAAAGCAATGTAAGCATTTATAAATTATATGCACAATATGCAAAACAGGAAGCGCTATAGGTCATAGTGGAGGTAAATAAAAGTTTCTCGGGAGTCCAGCCGGATGGTGTCATAAAATGACGACGTTTCGACAACCTGCTCGGTTGTCTTCATCAGGTCTATTTTGGTTATTTCTTCTCAAAATCACAAAAACAGACTGGCTTCGCTGCCTGTATGTAAAACAATAGTACAGATTTCACCTGGTATCAGGAATATCATCGTCACTATATTATACATAGGGAAGAACAAAGTTTTTGATTAAATTGGATTCCTCTAAATTACATAAAGTTTAATGTTACGGTAAGTATGATGTCAAAAAGAAACACAGCAGATGTTGGCATTAAGTTTTCTGAACATGATATATAGTAAACAATGAAATCAAAGGCGCTAAGTAGCGAGTAGGAATTAAATTGGGATAGGGAAATGAGCCACCACTTACCTATAAACGATGTGGGGTTTGAACACACAGAAAAGGCAAAAACACAACTTATAAAGAAATTTTTGGGACAAGCCCTTCATCAACGGGAGACCATGGAAGGTGGGCGATGCTGGAGTCTGTCTCTCCAAATGGCCGTTGGCCAAGAAGATGGTGGGGGAAAAATCAAAACATAGTTAAGGGAAGGGCAGTGATTCAGAGCTAATACCCGAGTAAAGATAAATATTTTAACTGATTTCTGGATATATATATATATATACAAGGCGCTAAGAAGCGGAAAGGAATAACTAATTAGGATAGGGAAATGAGCAACCTTTTACCTTTAGATGATGGCTGTGGGGTGCAACACACCAAAAAGACAAAACCACACATGATATAGAAATTTATGGGTCTAGCTCTTTGTCAACATGAGAACATTATGCAGGGGTGGGTGTTGTGGGAGACTGCCTCTCAGATGGACTGTTGGACAAGAAAACAGTTGGGGTAAATTCAAATTGTGGATAGGTAGAGGGGCAGTGATTCAGGGATAATACCGGAGCATAGCTAAATATCAAAACTGATCTCTGGTAGGTGTGAAAAGCAAAATTTTATCTAAATATAAATAATAAATAAAAGAAAATGTGTATACATGAAAGACTATGAAGTTAAACACCATCTCAGGTTAGTGGTGGTTCAATTTAGGTAGTGCGGATGGAGGCAAAGGGGGAAAAAAACATAAATAACAGTAATGACAAGATATTATCTTAAGTTGAGACCAGGTGATTGCCTTGTGCCCAGTTTGTACTGATAGGCAAGTTCCCACCTTCTTAGTTCAGAGGAGCTGCTGCTGTTTGGGAGGATTCTGATAACATGGACTGTGAAACAAGAGTTGAAATTATTCGTGCCATACGAGATGGCATGGACAGCTACTGAGTGCTTTGGATTCCATGTGAATACCATCTGTCGATGGCCATTTATTCTTATGGAAAGTTGATTTGTAGCCAAACCTATTTATGAAGCCAGGCAGTGGTTGCATGCTAACAGGTAAATTATATTGGACGTTTCGCAGGTGGCATGTCCTATGATTGGAGAGCTTTCCCCAGTGACAGGGTTGGTGAAAGTGGTGGTGGGATGGTGTATGTTGCACAACTTGCAGTGGGGTCTATTGCATGGGAAAAAGCCTTGGGGCTGACTGTTGGAATGAGGAAGTCTATGTTTGTGGACTAGGAGTTTGCTGAGGTTAGGAGGCCTGCTGAAACAAATTCTGAGAGGGGCAGGGATGATTTTGGGAAGAATGGACCTCATTTCTGGGCAGGTTTGCTGGAAATTGTGACCCTGCTGGAGGATTCTGCTAATGGATTCAAGGCCTAGGTAGTATTGTGCGACCAGGATTGCATTGTGGTTGGTTTTTGCAGGTTTGGGATGATTGATGGGTTGAGTAGGTTGTAATCTTTCCTGTGAATGCTGTTTGTTAACAAATTCAGAGGGTAAATATCAATGCTTGTGACATTTTGTTTGAATAATGCATGATGGACTGTTGGTTGGAGCATACACTACTACCTGGAATTCCAAGACTATAGGGGAGGGAACATTTGGTATAGTACACGTGGCAACTGTCAAAATGGAGATACTGTTGAACATTGGTGGGTTTGATGTGGACCCAGCAGTTGAGGTAGCCATTGGAGAGAGACAAATTCACATTCAAGAATATGTCCTCAGTGTAGTAGTAGCAATTTTTATCTTCCACCATATCTTGGGTATCAGTATATCTTGTAGGCAGGGGCTGCAAAGATGCAAAAGCCTTTCCTGTGGTATCAAAATGTTTAATCTGTTTAACTGAAAACGGTGGTTTTTTTCTTTTCGTCCATTTCAAACATGTGGAGAGATGTTTTGTTTCCAGTTCTGATTGTCTTTCTATTTTTATCCTGTCTTTTATTTCCTTCCCCCTTTCATAATATTTGATGGGCTGTTTGGTCCGATGGGACGGTTTGTTTCTGTATAGGCTTCACATGTGTCATTGCTAAGTTTTTAAAGAAACTGCCATGCCTTCAAACTGTCCACCCAGGACTCAATCCAACTGTCTTGCTTACTCTTTCAATAGCAGAGCACAATTATGTATCATATAGAACTGTTTTCACACTGAAAGCCTTATTGCGTGTAGGCTAATGTTGCTTTACAGCTCCTTAGCTTGATAGTCAGTAGTTCATTGTGATTTTCCTGTGTATATGAAATTAAAAGTATTGCTTTCTGACTTTGCAAAGATGGCATTAGCATACTGTTTCTGTAGCCTTCCAGCTACATTCTTACTGTTTTTGATTTCCCTATGCATTTCTTTTAAACATAAAATATTTCTTCCGCATTTGTGGCAATGTCTCTCAATGCTGATTGACAATATTGCTATATTGGTCTTTTAAAAGACCCATTGTTTTCTGGATTACTCAATCTGACATTGAGATTGCAGTATTTTAGTCCAGGAAATACCCGAGAGTTCAGATTAGCTTACTCTTCTTTGAGGCTCATTGCAGGTTTGCCAAGATGTTAGTGAAAATGGTGTTATTTGTAATCTCATAACAGGTGATTAATCTTATATATATATATATATATATACAGGGTGTTACAAAAAGGTACGGCCAAACTTTCAGGAAACATTCCTCACACACAAACAAAGAAAATATGTTATGTGGACATGTGTCCGGAAACGCTTACTTTCCATGTTAGAGCTCATTTTATTACTTCTCTTCAAATCACATTAAACATGGAATGGAAACACACAGCACTAGAACGTACCAGCGTGACTTCAAACACTTTGTTACCAGAAATGTTCAAAATGTCCTCCATTAGCGAGGATACATGCATCCATCCTCCATCGCATGGAATCCCTGATGCGCTGATGCAGCCCTGGAGAATGGCGTATTGTATCACAGCTGTCCACAATACGAGCACGAAGAGTCTCTACATTTGGTACCGGGGTTGCGTAGACAAGGGCTTTTAAATGCCCCCATAAATGGAAGTCAAGAGGGTTGAGGTCAGGAGAGTGTACTAACATACTAACGAAACTAAAATGAGCTCTAACATGGAAAGTAAGCGTTTCCGGGCACATGTCCACATAACATATTTTCTTTGTTTGTGTGTGAAGAATGTTTCCTGAAAGTTTGGCCGTACCTTTTTGTAACACCCTGTATATATATATATATCTCAGACAATCTCCAGGTCTCAATTTAAGATAGCACCAATTTTCCTCCCACCCATCCCCCTCACTTCCACCTTCCCTCACAGAACCACCGCTCACCAGAGCCTATCTTTATAGATTGTGATTTCGAATTTTAGTTTTAGTTTCAACTAAAAATTTAATATTTCCCTGACCCCCCCCCCCCCCACTTGTGTCCATTACTTGATTAACTGAGGTATACTACCCTTCCGTGTCAGGACCTTGTACAGTTTTGCTTTATACTTGCCATTCATATCTGTTTTCCAGCCTGTACTCTTCTACCCCCTCCCTCACTTCCTGCCATGATGTATTTCCCCCACCATAGCCACCGAAATTATGGCTCACGCAGTTGGCTGCCGGCAGCGCTTGCGTACAGCCATCTCACTTCTACTGAGGAAGAGCCATGCTCGAAAATTTTATTATTTGTGTGTTCGTGTTTTTTTCGTGTACCAATGCCGCTGGAATCCCCTTCTTTGGTAAGCGGTGGTTTTTATCCTATCCAATGTTCAATATATATATATTTCACTTTTATAGCCTGGAGTCTTACATCATGCACTACGGTGATTGTATGCTGTGAGGGTGTGGTAGACATGGTGGTTGAAGTTGTGGGCCTTATATAAAAATAGGCATGTGTGTCGCTATATTCCACTCCACAGCCAAAACTACCTAGTACAGTCCATAGGTGATTGTGTGTGGTATTAACCTCAAGTCTCCCAGCGTGCACCATGTTGGTGTTAGGTCGGTAGCTGTGGGGGTATAGGAGATATTGTGCTTGAAACTGGTCGATCAAAGACGTGTGCTTGTATCTTTCACTCTGATGCCACAACTACATAGCACTGATCACTGATGTTTGTGTGTGGTATTAGCCTCGAGTCTCCCATTGTGCACTATGATGGTAACATGTCCATAGCTGTCAATCAAAATTCTTAACAATCATGAATGAAGTCGTGGGCACCATCTAGTTACAGCATAAATAATACAATCAGTTGACTGCGTGTTCGTAAAACTATATACTGGATTTTTTTTTTTTTTTTTTTTTTTTTTCTAAATATTGACCTTTTTTATTATATAAACTGTATAAATCTTTTTCAGTTTCTGTGATTTTATTTGTTGATTATGTAATTGATGGATCATTATATTGGATTTGTTTGTTATAAATATCTTTGTTGATAAAGATTGGGACCATCTTATCATAGTTCTCTAAGAGATTTTATTGTTCTACATAAGAGCAAATTTTAAAAGCCTGTAATATCAATCATAATACTGTCATGGAAGTAAAATATTAAAACTGTTGGTATAAAGTTTAAAGAAAAAAATCTATGTAGTGAATACAAAATTCATATTTACTCATCATGTTACAGTTTCTTTACTCAAACTGATCATTTAAGAGAATGGTTTGATAATTAACTTGGTTCACATATAAATAGAAACTGGCAGTGTCAAATTGGTCATCAGTTTTGCTTTCTATGTACCTAAACCTTTGGTCAGAGATTACTGGTGTTGAATATTTTTTTGTTTGTTTTATAGTCACTTATACACAAGTGTATTGAGTATTAGTGAAAGATGGATAAAATTGGAATTTGTGGTGTGATTCTACTCTTTTTTTCTGGAAGGAAAAACAGCAACGGAAATTCATGAGAAAATTTTGCCTACATTGAGGCCTGCCCTTGTTATTACATGGCAGAAATAGCCTCACCAAGATGCAACACACCTTAGTGGTCGAAAAACAGCTGTGATGCTGGAAATCATCACTAAAGTGCATGATAATGCTTTGACTGACCAAAAAGTGAAAGTGAAGGAGCAGAAGCCACAGAATCTCCACTGAGTGGGTTCATTTTATTCGGCATAATGAGGTATACATGAAAAAACTTTTTGCAAGATGGGTGCTGCAACTGCCCATTCCAAAACAAAACCAAATTGCATGCAAACATCAGCAGATTGCTTGGACGTGTTTAAGAATCGAACTTACTTTATGTGGTGATACGTAACTCTCAATGAAATTTGAATTCATCACTACACACCAGAAATGAAACAGCAGTCAAAACAGTAGACTGCATGAAGTGACGCAAAAACAATTCTCTTGACTGACTACTTGGAAAAGGGAAAAACCATTACTGGAGATTATTACACATCTCGTTTGAAGAGACCAAAGACAGTGATTGCAGAAAATCGTCCAGGAATCACCAAAAGAAGGTCTTGTTTCAACATGATGCTTTGGTGTATTTATACCATATCATTTAGGAAAAATTGAATGAACAATGATTTCAGATCCTATTACATTCACCATTTTGGTCAAATAAAGAAGTCATACAGAATGTAAATGAATATTTTGAGTGCCTTGAAGAAACCTATTTCTGTAAGGGAATTACAAAGGTGGAGAAGCATAAGGCACAAATGTGTTGAACTTCAAGTAGACTATGTTGAAAAATAAAATATGTTTCAATACTTAAATAGATCTCTCTGAAATCAAACCAAGTTACTTATCAAATCACGCTCATAGATAGTCCAATACATAGTTTAATGTTGCTAATTGACTTTTTTTTCTCTCTCTCAACTAGGCAATATATTTTTCAATATTCCACGCATTGGTAAATCAGCACTATGGCCGGCTGTTAAAACTGTTGATAAAACTTGGAGAAGAGAAACCTTTGCGAGAACTTGATGAACGGATCATTGAGTTTGCAAGGCACATAGGATGGGACCACATTGCACAACAGTTGCAGTCTTCATTGCCTGTTCGTCATCCTCCATCCTACCGCCCTTTCTGATGCTTTGGTAGCATATTGCAGCTGCTGAGTTGTATTAATTCTCTGGCTTTTTATCTCCACCAAAAAAATATACATGGTTTTTGGTGGCTCATTATTTCCAGTAGCTGGAGTTGTTTAAACCTATATCAGTTTACTACTCCAACCATTTTCAGCCACTACTTCAAATTTTGGCTGTCAATAGACAGAGCTCTCTTGATGGGAGATTAAATGGTTTGAAATTAGTAGTGATGACTGATTTCTGTGTTGAGAGGTACTGTGATACTTATTTTGTTGTAAATGAATTTTATGGAAAACATTTCTGTTGTTCTGAGGATCATGTTGAGAGAGGGTCATGAAAACAACATCTGATTTTAACATTGTATAAAATATCTTTTTTAAGTGCATCTTTTCAATGAATTTTTTGTGGAATGTCCATACTATTCTATTTTTATCATATTTGATATGAATTTAATGTCTTTTTGAATGTATTTTTCCAATACATCACAATTTACAAGTTTAATTTTCTTTTTGTGAATCAAATTACCTAAGACTGAAATTTCAGGAAACTTTTCCAGTGTGCTGATCATTTCTAGAAACTATTCCCTCCTGTATTGTAACCATAAGCCTCAAGAAATCCTATTATACCCTCACAAACACCAGGGTTACATTTTTTGCAGTATTAAACAGTGTGCATTTTTATTTAATTAAAATGCACAAGACTACATAAAAGTGTGTCCACTCAGAAATCAAAGAGAGGACTGAATTTTCTTCTATAGTGTTAATAATAATCATAAATTTTGTAATTAGATTGTATAAACAGTGACAGGAAAGGTACTATTTATTTCAAGAAGTGAATGACATTTTAGATGCTGTGTAATTGTAATGTGGTGTTATTGTAATAAATCAAATTTGATCTTCTCAGTGTTATATTTTTTTTAATCATATTGTTATGTCTAATCAGTTGTTGACTTGTTTCTTTAAATGCGTTAAAGAAAAAAAAGTTGATGGTGCACAGAAGCTATTGGACATAAATAAAAGACAGATTTTTCAGAGCACAGTATATTTTTGTGCTTGTTTTGCTATATTGAAATGAGATGAGTTTTGTCCCATGGTAACTTGACAAATGGGTTGTTAGATAATTGTTTGTAAACTAACTTCTAAGCCGATCAAAAAAGACAGCACAAAGACAGAGTTCTGGTAATTCATTTCCTCACAGTTTCTTAACTGTATAGAATTATTATTAAATAACACTCATAGCCTTGATTTTGTAATTTTGTACATATTTCAGCCCCGCATCATTCCATGGTATAATTCTCTTCGTAATTAAGATGTAATTAAAAAAAAATTATGGTTCATTTGAAATTCTCATTTAAAGGGAAAACATTGAACCACTAAAAACTTAAATAGGTGATATAAATTCTTAGCTTGCTATAGTACCCATATCTTTGGACAGAAAATGTAATGAAAATTTCTACATCAGTTGGATACAAATAAACAAAAAAGCAACTAATAATTAATATAACTAAGGAAGGACCCACTGTGTGTTTCAGTGCGCTGGAACTCCAGATGACTTGGCTGGGGAGGTACAATGGACCTGGGCACGAGCCCAGGCACTCACAAACTGGCAGTCCTGTTTGCTGTTTTTAGGCAGTTTCCCTCAAACGTCTAGTTGAATCCAGCATGGTTCACTATCTCTATCCCATAAAACTACATATTTCACTCAAAAAACTCTTACCGTATATAACATACATATTTGGCAGACAGAAGGCAATACAAGACCTTGTAACTGAATTGTGTGGTTGCTTGCTTTGTTTGTTAATATTTTAGAATGGTTCAAATCATTTTCATAGACATCCAAGATATATCAGCACATAGAGATACTGGGCTAGTAATAATAATATTTTTTCTTTGTTTGTGTGTTGCGCTGTGTTGCTGCCGCCCTCCTCCCTTCAACTTTGGTGAGTGTTGGGTGTATTTTCCCTTTCTTTTCCATGTAAATATTGCCTCACGGCATTTCTTTCCTTTCATTGTTACCAATAATAATATTTAATTAGATTGCAGTGGAGTGCACGCTGGTTGCCACACAAGATCACTTGAGAATAGTCTGTTGATATTCTACACACTCATATGAAAGGAATATGAAGTAAAAAGTACAAAAATATATTTTGCTGAGATTTATTAAAGCACTTTACTAATTTCTGTAAAACCAGTGTGTACAGTGATGTCTTTGACTGCTAATGACAGTTCATTTCTAAAAAGAATGGATTGCAAATTCCCTTTAGCTGTACTCCACATTTATGCACCAACATTCTTTGAACAAGAAATTTCGTTTAGTTAGACAAATGGCAAAGTTATCCTCATTTCATAATGTTAAGATTTCAAAACCAATCAATCGACAGTGGTCGATTCTTGCAAATTCCTCATCGAAGGTGAAAATATTTTCTCTAACCTTTGAATGTTTGCTTTTACTATTCAGGGATAATTTTCAAACACACAGTTACTGGAGTTTTTCTCAACATTTTATATAAATAAAATTCTCTTCAGTAACTAGCTGAGTCCGTTCGTGAAACACGACATTTTGGGGGTCATAATCCCAGCTGCCATTGTCAAGTGACTGTTGCCAGTAGGTGATGGAGCTGCTTGTATAAAGCACAGAGTCCACATTATGTCATCCTTCTTTACTGATAGACTGCTGAGTACTGGCGAAAACTGTTGAATATTGGTAGTAGCTATTAACTGCTGTTGGGAACCATTGATTGTTGGTGGGACTGGTAGATAGGCACATAATTTACAGGAATATCTTGTGGCTGTTCACAAATTCCACTACAAACTCATTGTCTGGATCATCAGCCTCTAGGATTTGCTTACATGAAATCTAGCATCTCTGTTGACTATATCTTTACAGATATAGATTTCAGCAGATTCAGAAAAAAAAATGTATCCTAATAACTTCTCTTGAATGAGAGAATTAGTTTAGCCCACCTTTGTTCTCGGCTACTATTCTTGACATACCTCATAGTGACAAGGAAGGGCTGGTGCAGCACAGCCTATAATTAGGAAATTAGGTCGTTTTTAGAGTATAAAAGTCATTTTACATATTTTCTCAATCCACCACTACAGAGCCTGTAAGGGCTACTGCAACCATGTCCACTCTACAGCCTCCAGACCCTAATACAATATAATACATTAATTTTCCATTGATCCCAATATAAGAGACTGGCTTTGTGGGATGTGGAAAGTTGTCAATTGCACAACAAAATAATATATACAACAGAAAATGTACAGTGATAGCGTACATGGTACATTAATTATCTCAACTTTATTTTGTAGATAACGTAGAAATAAATTCTTTGACAGAGTAGAAGGAGTTTTCAATTACAAATTCTTTCTATTTTTTCTTGAACTTACTCTTATCATCTGCTAGACATTTTGGCAGCTTATTAAATATATGTATCCCTGAATATCGGACCCCTTTTTAAACAAATTGAAACGACTTGTAATCCTCGTGAAGACCATTATTACTTCTAGTGCCATGTTTGCGTATTTTACTACTTGTTTCAAAGTATAATTTGTGACTTCAAAGCACATTAATGTGTATATATACTCAGCCACCAATGTTAATATCCCTAACTTCTTGAACACCTCACTACATGAAGTTTTACTGCTAACCCCACAGATAATTCTTATTACTCACTTTTAGGCTCTGAACACTTTGTCGCTATGAGTAAAATTGCCCCAGAGTATTATTCCACTTGAAATTGTGAAAATAAGCAAAATTAACTGGTTTTCTCATACGGGATCACCTATAGCTGAAATTGTACGAATTGCAAATGTGGTTGCACCCAATCACTTTAATAAGTCAGAAACATGTACCTTCCAATTTAAATTATGATCAATATCCAAAACTAGAAATTTCACACACTCTACCTCTTGAATGGACTGGCATGCAAATTACTTGTCTGTATCTGTTGGTAATCTGTGTGACATACTGAATTTCATATATTGAGTTTTATAGCCATTACCTGTAAACCGTATACCAGCTGGTGCCCACGACTTCGTTTGTGTTTGTAAAGAATTTGGATTAACAGCTACCAACATCTAACCCCCATAATGCACGATGGGAGACTTGATGCTATTACCACACACAAACGCCAGTCATCTGCTCTATGTAGTTAAGGCAGCAAAGTAAAATATACGGACACACATGTCTTTGGCCGAAATATGAAAATATCCTTGATCAGCCAATTTCAACCACCATATCTCCCACACTCACCAAAATTTGGCCAATGTTGTGATTGGTGGGCGACTCTGTGCTACTACCGCACACAAACACCAGTGATCTGCGCTAGATAGTTTTGACTGAAAAGTGATACACCATGGCACATACGTCTTTGGTTGAAATATGGAAGAACAGCAGGTCGACCACTTTCAACCACCATATCTCCCACACCCCCATAACTACCGACATCTAACCACCATAGTACACGATACCACTACCACACACAAACGTCAATGGTCCATTCTATGTAGTTGTGGCAGCAGAATGACATATACGGAGAGACATGTCTTTGATCACAATATGAAAATGCCCTGCATCGACCACTTTTAACCATCATATCCGCCACATCCCCACAGCCATCAACATTCATCCAATGTTGTGCACGACAGGAAACTCCATGCAACTTCCACACACAGAGACCAGTGATCTGTGCTAGATAGTGGTGGCTGAAAAGTGAAATATAGGAAAACACATGTCTATTTTTTATATATATATAAGATCAAAGACATAATTTGAAATATATTCTGTAGATAAATTGGGAGTATTTTTAATTCCTATGTTTGTATCTTCTGCAAATTGGATAAATTTTGAGTTTTTAGAAGCAATACAGGGTAGATCATTTATATATTTTAAAAACAATAGTGCCCCCTAGTATAGAACCCTGAAGGATACCACATCTTACAAATTCTAAATCAGAAAACACATAGCAACACGCTTTGTATTCTGTCGCTCAAAAAATGTTATATTCATTCGATTATTCTCGTTTTAGTGAATGAAATAGTTTACTACGGTGAATAGACTGACTTTTTAAAGCTTTTGACTAATTATTTAACTACCAGTGCAACAGCGACAATCTAAGTTCCACAGATAACATAATCTCCACCATGTTTGGTGGAGATTATGGACAACGTGGCCCAATCGACCTCCCTGTCGGTAGTGCAGTTCACGAGAACGGTATAGGTTCCAACATAGGAGAGGTAGTCGGTGAAGCGTTGAATACAGTGTTAAACTTAGACAACTCCACAAAAGTGCTACCTTCATCAGAAGAAGAAATGCCTCTACAAAAGCAGCCCAACAAGCGCCTGCTCCGAGACATCAACAACACAACAGCAGTCGACAGCTCTGAAAAACTTCCAAGGGTGGAAGTTGGCAGAAACCAACATCAGCATCTCATTGCAGCAACACCGGCAATAGGAAGCAACACTACCCCAGTACCGACTTTGGTAAGTGATCAACGACCAAGCACTGGCCCAGTGGTTAAAATAGCGAACAAATATGAATGGTATGACGGTGGCCCATATATTATTTTTGTAGAAAGCAAAGTGAGTAACGTTGGTAGACTACATCCCATGGCAGTCGGCAAGCTGATCCACCATGAAGGCGAATTAGTAACCAAAAACATAGTGAACATTATTAAGTCAGGCAGAAACCGTATTAGAATCGAAACAATTTCCGGTCCGAGTGCTAACGCCCTAGCCCAAAGCAAAATTTTCCCTATGCACAACATGGAAGCTTACATCCCCATTTCCTTAACAACCCACCAAGGCATTATAAGAAATGTAGACATTTCACTAATGGAAGAGGAGATAATGGAAGTGATTAGATGTGACGTTCAAGTAGTATGAATAAGGCGATTCACCAAAAATATAAGTGATACCGATAGAGACCAGAGAAGACCCATCCCAGTTTGTGCAATTACTTTCAAAGTGCAACGCCGTCCAGAATACGTTATAATCCATGGAGTAAGATGCCCGGTAGAACCGTACATCCCTTCGGTCCTTCAATGGTTCCAATGTTTGAGGTACGGTTATAATAGTAAACAATGTCAGAGTCAACCTAGATGTAGCCATTGTTCTGGATACCACCATTTCAAAGAATGTAAAAATTCAAGACCACCTACTTGTGCCCATTGTGACAGGCCCCATCTCTCCACTGATCACAACTGCCCTTAGTACCAAAAACAACTACAGATTAATAGGAAAAGAGCTTATGAGGGAATATCTTACCAGGAGGCGCTAGCAAGCATCGAACAAAAAACTTATGCCACGATAACAGCCGAACATTTGACACAGAATAGAGAGAGAACATTTTATAATCAAGCAACCAACCCTTCTATGATTAGAGCTACAAACAAAGTTATAAAAGTTCCAACCACAGTTCAGAATACCCTGAACCCACCACCAGGGCTCGCTCTAGCGGTTTTGCCGCCCCGGACAAACAAACAAATTGCCCCCCCTTAAAATTATGTAGAATTATATATTTTTTAAAAAATAATTAATTTTTATTTGAATAAAATATTTAATTTTAAATTTTAATAAAATCATATATTCATAAATAAACTTATTGAATTTTGATCTAGCGGCACAAAATAGAGAAATTAATTAGGACATATCTGTACATAGCTACAAATTAACCATATTTTTTACATTTTTAAATGCTACAAATATATTTTTTGGACCTTGTTGAAGAAATTAGCGGCTTTCAAGGATGCTTTTGCTATTAATAACAAGATTGAGAGAATGGCACGGAACATTAAATGCTCGCGAATTATATTGTTTAATTCTAGATTGCACTCCTGCTCTATTGCCCATGATATTGGATCCGTTGTCAGTTCCTGTCATCTGATATCCTGCAAATTTAAACACAAGTCATTAAGTTCTCCAACTATAATGTCAGACATTTGTTTTCCTGTGGATCTTTCGACTGCTAAGAAGCCTTAAAAGCGTTCATTAATTTTAATTTCAACATCAGGATTAAATTTATTGGTTGAAACATATCTGATTACAAGAGTAATTTCTGTATCTTACTAAAATCAGGAGTACAGTTTAAAATTATGGAAAAATATTTGAAATTTTTATTTAATTAATAACATGAGACTTTACACATTGATGCAGCAGATCTACTATCCCAGTTTGTATATTTTTCCCATGATATTAAGCTTTAGTCTCTACTTTTTAGAGCACTCAACGTACGTGCTCTTCCATAATGGGATCATATTCAGACAATAACTCAACTATTTTTATGCTCAAACAACTTGTCGCTTGAACCTTGAAAAACCAGTCAACTTTTGCCAAGTATTTTGGTAATTGCAACGATTCTTAATAACTCTTTGAGTGGCAGCATCTTCAATTTTACAACAATTTAATCTTTTTTGCCTGAATATGATTTTTCAAAATTTCATGCTCTTTTAAAGTTTCGTCGAGGTGCTTCCAATTTTTAAAACCCTCCTTTGAGAGAGAACTAACTAAACAGCCGAAAATTTTGCAACAGAAGCAGTAAACACAGTTTTGTGAAAGATAGTAGCTAATCTCACAATATTTGCTCTCAGTTGCTTTAAATTCATTCATAATATTTTGAGCTAAAATGTCGATCTGTGTCATTGGAAGGAAATTAGTAATTATGCAATAGCTCACGTGGACCTTGCCTTATGAAAAAGCTTCTTACGGTGTCTCATAAAATTCTTGGCCACAAAGTTTTAGAACGCCTTCTGTGAGTCTCACGTTGGTGTCAGTTCCAGTTGGTTTAGAAACTTTGTTCATTTGTCTGATGATTCTGTACTTCTTTTCTATCCCGACCTGATATTGGATTCTAAGATTTGTTTTAGTAAACCCTGATTACAGTATATTTTTTAATGCACCAGATTGATTCTGCCTTTCCGCTTCCTTTACCAACATTCTTTTTTTTTTTTTTTTTTTTTTTTTTTTTTTTTTTTGTGCTAGTAACCAGATAGTTTTATTTGACCGTCAGATATTTTGGAAGAGGCACGCACGTAACTCAAACAATATACACTATAAAATAATATAAAAAGTAAATATTTATCCTTGTTCTAAATAAGCTAAAACCATAACTAAGATAAATTATTCTCAGTTGATATAGAAAAATATTTATGCACAACACAAAATATTTTCCATACCCTGTGAACATAAAGAAAGTCTAGTGTTACTACACAGTCAAAGCTTATTCGCGGAGGATACTATCCGTAAATTTGCTGCAAATACAGAAACCGTGTATACAGAATGGCAATTTCTATGGGCTTAAACGGAATACGTTCCAAGTTCACATACCAAAAACATAAAAAACAAAAAATAATGTTGTGGAGTGATTATCGTGCAATGCACTTATTAAACCAACTGACAAAGTTATTCACATTCACTAAAATAGTTAATGAATTTCTTTTTGTTGAGACGATTTACAAATGTAGCAATTAGAGTATCTGTAAACCGCATTCGTATATATAATAAGCATCATGGTTTATTATATATTAGCAGTTAACATTCGAAATTGAATATACTAATGGTATGTGAAGTAACTAATCGGTTATCAGCAGCTGGTAATATTAGTTATTTATTAATGATGGTAAGTACTGTCCCACACCCACTAAACTACAGTATTTTCACAAGCGATCAAAGCTAGTGTATGTAATTTAACCCAACCATAACACTTACAATGCCTGTTTCTAATTTGTACAACAAATCGGTGAGGCTCGGGTTACGAGAAGAAATTATTATGCAAATTATTCCACTTCGATTTCCAATAACTAACATCCATATTGATTTGATTCATCAATTCAATAAAATAAATACTCAGCATCTCCCGCCAAGCACTATCGATTCCATGTATTAGAGCCTAGCTGCAATTGCGAAAAACACTCCTTTTCACCGCGCCTAGTAACTCGTGGGCAGTATAACGTCGGAATCAGTGCAGGTAGCCGAGGGCAGGTGTAACAGCCCCCACCTACCGCGCTTCTGTTTTGTGCTTTTGTCGTATATCCATCTAAATAACAGTTTAATCATAGATGTACTTACTTTTAGAAATTATGAAATCCTGAAGTAAATTTTATGAACTTCCGCTTATCACTAATAACATAATAGTAAGACTAATGCTGTTGTGTAATGAAACCACTTTTATAATTAGCAATCATAAGCCAGTTGAGACAACAAAAGTCGAAACAGCATTCTACTCGCGCGCTAAGGCCCAATTCACACAGAAGAGACGTGGCGCAGACGCGGCGCATTTTGAAGTTGCTCGTATGGCGCAATTCACACAGAGGCAGCATGACAACGGCGTGCCCCTATGAGGACCACGCCCCGTCTCTTCGAAGTCTCTAGGGGCGCACCCAAATAGCTAAGAACTGTAAGTTTTTAACGAACGAAAACATCGGTATGTGGATTTTTTTATTAATTGGGTATTTAACACATTATTATTATTAATATTTTTCTCACACTTACAGCCGAAATGGCGCCCCTAAATTTTAGCGCCCCGGGCAAATGCCCGGTTTGCCCCCCCCCCCCCCCTAGAGCAAGCCCTGCCACCACCAACAGCCCCTCTAAAGATACAAAGTCGATCAGAAGGCCCTCCACCCCACCGACAGAAACCAACGGTCAGAATAGACAGCAAGGGTAAAGATCATAACTGGCCACCTAGGGACACACAACGAACTACCTACAGAAATGCTTCCCAGGTACCGCAAGAACTTCTTATGACGGCACCAAACCAACCAGCATTCCCAATTACTAATAATCCCTATAGCCAAAACGCCCAAACAGCAAACGAATATCTAGTAGAAAAGATACAAAACTTGATCACAGTGATCTTACAAATGGTATTCTCCGGTAACTTACCACATAACATCAGAGACCTTATTGCCAATACGTTAATGGACTTCCCTCAGGGCCCCCCAATATCTCAGGAACAACATATAATAGAAGCTCAACCCCATCCTGGAACAACTCAACCTAACAACTAAAACAAAAGGAGTCCTTTAACATAATAATAAGAAAGTTACCAAAGAAGTAATAACAATGGATAAGAAAAATAACAACACCACGGTATCCCAATATCTAAGTATCTTACAATGGAACGGAAGATCAGTTTGGGCGAACAGAGAAAGCCTAATTTCAGCACTCACTCAAAACAATATTGACATAGCCATATTGTCAGTAAGATGGTTCAAACCAAATAGAGGGGTCAGTTTCAAATCCTACAAGGTGTACAGGAATGACAGACTGGACGGTAGAGGAGGAGTGGCGATATTGGTGCAACAGAATATTCCACACGAACCGATTAATCTCAATTTGAGCAAATTACCCTTTCAAGCAGTAGCAATACGGATACGAACCACCCAGTCAACAGTCAACATCATTTCCATTTACTGCTGCCCAAAAACAAAAATCACTCCAAACGACTGGACAAATCTTATCGGCCAAATAAACTCACCAATGATTCTGGCCGGCGATTTTAATGCACATAATCAGAGCTGGGGCTGTCACTACAACGACCTGAGAGGATCGACAATTAAGGATATGGCAGAAGACAACAATCTGGTAATAGTAAATGACGGCAGCCCAACAATGATCCCATCACCAAGACTCAACTCGGCAGTGGCCCAACCTGGCAACCATAGCAACATGGAGAGTGCTCAATGATTCATTGGGATCAGACCACTATCTGATACTTTTAAATATCGGATGCCCACTAATCAAAGAAACTGCAGCTCATCCAACAATCAGGTGGAACGTCAATTGAGCCGACTGGTCCCAATACAGGAGACAAATTGAACAAAATTCCAGAGATATCACAGAACAATCTACGGGAAACGAGAGCTATAAAAAACTGACAAATGTGATTTCAGAGGCAGCAGACAAATCTATTCAACGAAAGGACTGTCAAAACGCCAAGAAAAGTCGCCCACCAATATGGTGGAACCCAACATGTTCAAAAGCAATAGCCCAAAGAAGACTCGCTCTTACCTTATACAGAAAGAACCCCGACCTCCAACACTATATGTCTTATTTATAAATTAACGCACGAACAAAAAGAACGCTCAAAACGCAAAAGCGTCAAAATTGGATCCAATTCTGTGAAACATTGGGAAAGGATTCGAATATCTCTTCTGTATGGTCCACGATTAGGAAGTTTAAAAATAATGGTTTCAACAGCGAAACCCCTAAAATTAGTACCACAACCCTTGAAGACATTGCAGACAAAATCGCTCCTCCCACAGTCCAGGAGGAGGACTCCAACTTCGCGCTAAACCCACAGGAAGCATCGGACCACCAACTATGCACGCCATTTACCATGACAGAACTACAACAAGCTTTAAAGCAATCCTCCTACTCTTCGCCTGGAATAGATGGAATCCATTAACAAACATGCCTCCAGCTGGCTTGCAGAGACTTCTAAACATCTTTAACAAGATTTGGATGAAAGAACCTATTCCAGCGGAATGGAGAACCCAGGTTATCATTCCAATATTAAAACAAGGAAAAGACCCAACCAAAGCGACTTCTTACAGACCGATATCATTAATGTCATGTGTAGGAAAAACACTAGAACGTCTCATCAAGAACAGATTAGAATGGTGGGTGGAAGCGAACAACCTGATTCCCAACTCACAATCCGGATTTCGTAAGGGAAAAAGCACACTAGACAACCTAGCGATTTTGACGTCGGACATTTACCTCTCATTCTGCAACAAGCAATATTTGGGTGTGGTCTTCCTAGACATCCAATCAGCTTACGACAATGTCAGAATCCCTCATTTGATGCACAAACTGGAGACATTAGGGGTACCGATGAAACTTGTGAAAGGACTCTACTCCCTATTATCGGAGAGGATAATCTATGTCAGCTCAAAGAAAAATCGAGTAGGGCCATGTATTGTTAATCAAGGGTTACCTCAAGGAGCAATCCTCAGCGCACTCCTATTTTTACTATACATAAGATTATCTCACTCCAATTTGCAGACGACGTGGTTATATATGCCAACGATGTGTCACAACAGGAAATCCATAACCTATTGAACAAGGCAATTACAGCTCTCATCAAATGGCTACACACCAATGGTTTTGAACTTTCACTGGAAAAATCATCATTAGTCTACTTTTCAAAGAGAAAAATCACCCATGACTCGGACAGTATTCAAATAGGTCCATATAAACTGGCACTTAAGAAACAAGCACGGTTCTTGGGAATGTTACTGGACAGTCATCTTAGCTGGTCCCAGCATATTGATCAGCTGATAGAAAAATCGAATTCCCGACTAAATATAATAAGAATGGTGTCAGGTACTTGGTGGGGCTCCCACCCAAAAATGCTCCTACTACTTTACCGAACACTAATTAGATCACTATTAGAATACGGTTCCATGTTTTACCAATATGCTAGAAAGGATGCTCTCAAAAGACTAGATAGACTTCAAGCAGCTTGCCTAAGAGCTTGTGTCGGGGCAATACGCTCAACCCCAATTTACGCCCTATTAGTGGAGGCAGGAGAGCCTCCCCTTCATATACGACGATCATATCTTGAGGAAAAATTCATAATGGAAAAATTGGTACTTAATACCCACCCGCTCCACCATCGATTTGAAAGGATGCAAGCATTAGCGAACAAAGGAAAAAGCCAACTCAAGCTTCCGCTTCTAAATGCTTACAAACTTTGGTCTAAATATAAAGATAAAGTAGCTTCTTACGACATACACCCCATCTTTCAAGAACCAAACGAACTCCGACTAGAAGAAATCCACATTCACTTTCTGGAAGGAGACATAAATCCCACCTTAAACCAGAAACTAAATAGACTCCTCGCAGATATATGGAAAAACACAGTTAAAATATACACAGATGACTCAAAGAATTCCGAGGAAAACAGAGTAGGAGCAGCTTTCTTCTGTCCCAACACTAATCATTCAGCTCAATTCTCGCTACATGAAGAAACATCTATTTTCACAGCTGAAGCGAAAGCCATACTGGAGGCGGTTAAGTATAGCCAAATGATCCAAGCGGACAAAAGCATCATATTAACAGACTCCATGAGTGTCTTAAAACGGCTACATAACAACACGTGGAATTATCACCTCCCGATGACAATCTTAGAAATTAGGAAACAAATAAAAAGCAGTAAAGAACGGGGAATCACTACCTACCTCCATCCTCAACGGATTTAAAGATGGTATGAACCTCCCGACGTCAAATATAATTCACAGAGTCAAAAAACGAGCCAAAGAAAAATGGCAAGAAGAATGGAGAACATCTCTAACCACCAAAGCTTCGCACTATGGAAGCATCCAACCAACTATTCCACCTCAACCTCGGTTTTATAAATGGATCACAAGCAGACAACTAACAACAATGATTTCCAGGCTGCGGTTCAACCACGGAAGATTCCCCAGCCACCTCTATCGACTAGGTCTGAGAGAATCTCCTCTCTGTGATTGTTCAGATCAGACTATAGGAGACACCAACCACATTATATTTTCCTGTAGAAAATTTAAACGGGCCCAGGATACCATGATCAAGGATTTAGTCAACATAGGAATCCCTCTCCCTACCAACCTAATCCTACTCCTAGTTAGTGATGACAAAGCAGTGTACAACAGCCTTATTAGATTCCTAAAAAATGGAAATATAGAAATCTAAGACCTCATCATCGGAAAATAAAAATGTCAATAAGCATAAAAATGAATTGTATAAACGACTACAACGATTCTGTTTTATTCCTTAAACATTACGAGTAGAAAAGTATGACTTAAAATTGTCATCAGTATAATAAAAACTGTAAGTAGCCTAAGTACAACTATAATTAGCATAAGCAAGATTGTAAATAGTATAATCCAGTGTTTCCCAACGTGGGGCCCACGCCACACGGGGGGGCAATTTGGTTCTTTTAGGGGGGCAATTTAGGAATTGACTTGATACGACTTTACCGCTTTCTCTTCGGGTTATTTAAATGCAATGCTAGATATAGGTATAAAATATAACAAAAAAGCAAATTCTTATAACAGTGCTGTAACTAATTATTAGGTATAGTTTCGTTTGATGTTAACAAAATATATCATCTGGATGATTTGAGTCGTCAACCTGACCTTTTTGGGAGGCAAAAAAAAATTAAAAGTGGGACATGACTCAAAAAAGGTTGGGAAACACTGGTATAATCAAACCTGTTAATAACTAAGCATAATGAATTATCTTACAATTCACGGATGTATGGTCATATAACCGAACGTGAACAAAAGAAAATAATAATTTAGACTCATGAATACCAATGTCGGTATTGCCTCACGTATACCTGCAAAATGACTTCAAAACGAATTGTATCAACTGCTACTGCGTTTCGGCTTTATACCTGAAAGACTTTAATTACGTTTAGATAAGTTCTATTTAAAATTGTAACCAATATAATCAAAATTGTAAGTAGCATAAGTATAACGATAATTAACAGATGCAATATAATAATGAGTATAATCAAACATGTTATTAGTTAACGATAATGAATCATGTTGCAAGTGATGGCTGTATGGTTACATAACGGAATGTCAATAAATAAATAAATCAGAAAACAGTGTACCACATAAGGCAGTGTTAAAATACTCAAATGACACTTTCTGTTTTCTATTAAAAAGGAAAGAACTAAGCCATTTAGTAGCAGTACACTTGACATGGAGGCTGAGGAATCAGTTTCTGTGCTGAATGTCCCCATAGGGAATCATTTTGAGCTGCTACAAGAGATTAGCAATGCCATAACAGTACCAGAAACTGACAGTCAAAGGCCCCAACATCTTCGTGAGTTGAAGGTTCCCCTGATAATTGTCTATGACACAGTGGGTTACTTTCAAATGGCAGAAGAGCCTAAGAAAAAGCTAACTAGTGATTTGAATATTTCTTACAGAAAATCTAGCAAAAAGTGTCCTCTCCCTTACTGCATACTTTAAAGGAAATAAAATGCAGTATCACACATATGACTTCAACGGCGAATGAAATCCCTGAAAGTGGTATTGAGGCAACTTCTGATTGATATGGACATTAAAGGGATGCGCCACGAACTTTGTAAGACTAAAATATCTGGCAAATAAGGTGTCATATTTAACAATGTTTGACAAAGAAAGGAACAAGAAAGTGCCCATGCCACTGTCATACCTGCCAACTTTTAAAGTTTTCCTGTAAAATTTATGGAAATTACTGTATTTTATGGTTGTATGCATGAACTGTGTTATTTTACGAATTTCTGACTCTGCTCTACTCCTATCCTTATATTCTAATGATAGAGTGTTTTGATCTAGCCCCTCATTGCCACCATTAGGCATCAAGGACAGTGCAATCCTACTCCTCACACTCAGGAGTTCCGCCCGTTGGGTGGGCAATAGAACAGTAAATCCCTGATGCTATAACCATCTAAGATCTTGAGAGCTTTATATGCAACCAGGTTATTGCTGTTTTTATGGATATTTGGGGTATTTCCCCCACATCAATTATTGCTGTAAGTGCTCTTTTGTATGTGTTGAAAATTCTTTCATTTTACTGTAAGATTACAAGGTCCACTATATTTTACATCAATACTATCTGTGAAAGTTGAATCAGCAATTGTTTGAAAATAGTTGTCTTCCACTTCCAGATCTTCCCACATCATTTGTATCAGTGGTTGGTAATTTGAGTAAATTATGTAACAGTAGTGTAGCCATAAATAACTCTAAGAAACCGTATCAAATTTTCATGTATGTCAAAATCAATAAAAGGTGAAAATTTTACATTTTTTCAGTGTGTTGGTGTGATATTTACATTGCACACAGGAAAGAAATAATCTGACAAATCATGTGAAGTATGGCAAGCAAATTGTGAGTTTAAAATTGAAATACAAAGTCTGGAAATCCTGATTCAGATTTAATCAAAGCCTAGTGTTTTTTCAACGGCTTTGTAATGGAACACACTTGACTGAATTTGATATACAATTTTCTTCTTTTATACTCCTCGTAAAAAAGTTTGCCGTTACCTTGTATGATAAGGAATATTAAGCAAGTAAAGTTGTCAAAAATTCAATTTACATGCAGCTCTTCAGTTAGATTTAATTTCCGTTGTTGAAGATGTGGATTCTGCAAATCATCTTAAACGGTCCAGTTGTCAAACCTTCGTGGTCATGTTGGAATTCTTAAGTATAACAGAATTTCTGGAGTAATGTTGTCCATTCTCCCCATACCCAATAGAAATGGAAAGTGTGAACATGTTTTCAGTCAGGTTAGGAAGAATAGAACACAATTCAGATCATCCCTCTCAAATGAAATCCTCAAGACTCTTTCAATTTCAATCCCTCAAGTCCGCAACTTCAAGTACTTAAAGCTAACTGCCACACTAACTGTGTTGCGTTGTCTCCCTCTTTTTTACTGGTATTCCAAATAAGTATCTTGTTCTGAGTACATTCTCTTCAACATATGTCTGTCTTGATGGCCACGTGTAATTCAATAACTTTAATGGCTGCAAATGGATGTGCTATTGTACTGTTCATTCACAATTGCCAAACACCCACCAAGTGGTATTTATTTTCACCAGGTGCATTCACTTTTGACCTTTCTGCAAATAGCTGCTCATGATATCTGACAGCAGCACTCATGACTACATAGACCAAGACTTGTAGTGATGGTCTGTGGTGCGTGTAGTGCAGGGTTTGAGTCCCGCAGATGACCCCAGAGTTCGTTGGGTGGCCGAGTGGCTATTGATTGGTTGTCTATCAGCGTTGTGTGACTAACCTCCTGATAGTGGCTTCTTTTTGTCGTTACTTCTTTATCAGGATTATGATCTTCTGTTGTTGACACCATACAATCTTTAAATAATCCAAAATTGCCAAACTGTGTAGATAATTAGCTGCTGGAGGCAACCAAAGACTTTAAAATGTTATATATTGAAAATAGGCTGCAATGAGTTCTTCTTGACCTGAGTGTTGTTGGTTTATTGCAGTATATTTTACACTGGCGAACTCACAACACATAAAATAATAGTTTAAAAGAACATAAAAACTGCCTTAAAAAAAAAAAAAAAAAAAAAAAAAAAAGCTTTATACCTTGCTTAGGAGAAAGTAAATCTAAATGGACAATATTTTACATTACTGTCACTGAAATTTTTACATTAATTAGTTATTGTTGGTGTCGAGGCCAGCTGTCACTTTGCGAAGATCGAATTACTGAACTTTGGTGTTCGAGGTGAAACGGGGAGTACGAACAAAAATTCCAAATATTTTACAGCATGTAGAGAGGCAGATAGTGTTATTGCGGGAGGCAGCTTAGGGAAACAAACTAATAGTATTTTAATCTGTGGCTCAACCTCGTTAGTCTTCCAGGCATATCACAGGTGCTACAATGTCAGTTGGTAGGCTGCATTATGCAGTAAACGCTTTACAGTTAGTATAATATCGGCGTATCATCTGTATGTTTCAGTTTTGTTGAAACGTGTTTACCGAGCGTGGTGGTGTAACGGCTAGCATTCTGGCCTCGCATTCGGGAGGATGGCGGTTCGAATCCCCGTCCGGGCATCCAGATTTGGGTTTTCCATGGTTTCCCAAATCACTCCTGGCAAATGCCGGGATGCTTCCTTCAAAAGGCCATGGCCGAATTCCTTCCCATTTCCTGCCCCCCATCCTTTCCCGTCTCTAAAGACCTCGCTGTTAGAGAGACATTAAGCAGATTAAAAAAAAATACGTGTTTCTAGCATTAACTGTAGGTAAGCAGTAACATGATTTTTTATGTATTATTGTTATTCATTATTGTTTTTATCTTCTTGTTTTTCTTGCTTTCGCTGGCACCGACTTCAAAAATAACTAATTAATGTAAAAATTTCAATGACAGTAATATAAAATAATGTCCATTTAGATTTACTTTCTCCTAACCATGGTATAAAGTTATTTTAAAATATTTAGTGCTTTTTTTTAGGCGTCTTTTATGTTTTTTAAACTATTATTTTATTTTTAAATTTTTAGTGGTATTATAGTTTCTTTTGTATTTTAAATATGCCTCAGCAGTTCCCATTTTGCAAACTTCCTGGTAGCTCAGGCATTAAATTGCTGGTTTTCAAAAAAGAATTTTGTCTTTATATACCACAACAACTTCCCAAACAGGGTGAATTGGATGTTGTGTTAATGATTGTCAGTTTACATTTTGGTCCAGACTATGTTTCGAAGTTATCATAACATCTGTTAAAGCTGCTGGTAGATAACCGAAACATGTAACATCTGGGCATTAATACAAACCACATACAGAAATCTGTCTCTGGAATATATCTGTTTGCTCTGGCATTACACAAAAAATATAGATTTTTAATTGGTTTTCACAACGTGAAAGCTAGGGATCCAAGTTGAAATTTGAAGTACATGTTGATACATTAGGGCACATTTATTTTATAAATATTATGCCATGATTTGAAAATAACTCAATTGATTTTGACGGGATTTAAAACTGTGGATTTTTGTAAAGAACATTGGAAATTAAAAGGGGTGAGGGTAAAGGGGAAGAGGGATTGGGCTTTTATATACCAAATGTAGACTGCCTTTTCTGATTGATTAAAGGTATACATGTGTAAACTTCTATTGATATCAGATAAAACTGCAGGTATGTTTAAAAAACAATTAAGGGGTGTGGAGACAAAGAGTAGTTTTGTTTTTGCAAAGATAGTGTGGGCAGTATTTTTCTGTTTGTTTTAAAGTATACATGAGCAAATTTCCATCAAAACTAGATAAAAACTGTAGCTTTATGTAAAGAACATTTGCATAAATTAAATGGGGTAAGGGAGTGAGTGGTAGGGGTTTGTAAACAGAATGTAGACACTATGTTTCTCTTTGTTTTTAAGTATACATGTGCAGTGTTCCATGAAAATCTGATAAAAACTGTGGGTATCTATAAAAAAACATTAGACATTAGGAGGGGTGGGGGTTGAAGGGAAAAGGGATTGGGCTTCTGCAACCTAATTTAAACACAATTGTTCTATATGTTTTAAAGGATACGTGTGCAAATTTCTTCCGGAATCGGATAGAAACTGTAGATTAAGGGGTGGAAAGGAAGGAGAGGGTTTTGTACTCTCGAAACCAAATGTAGACAGTATTTTTCTGTTTGTTTTGCAGTATACATGTGCATAATTTCTTCAGAATCAGAAAGAAATGGTAGCTTTATAAAAAGAACATTGACAGTAATTAAAGGGGGATAGGGTTTGCGTTTTTGTGAAAGTTATGTAGACAGTATTTTTCCATTTGTTTTAAAGTATACGCATGTGCAGTTCCACTGAATCGGATTAAAATGTGAGTTTTGTACAAATATTCAGGTAAGGGGATCTAGGGTAGTTTTTTTGATTTTTTGGTCAGATATCTTAAACCATAAAAAAATACGTGTATATGTGCCAACTTTCATAAAGATCGGTCAAATGGTGTCATCTGTAGCTTTCTAAAAATAAATTGACAAAAAAATCGAGGGGGTGGAAATGGGGATAGGGGCTCAGTTTTTGCAAACCAAAAGTTGACATTATTATTCTCTTTGTTTTATAGTCAAAATTTGCTAAGTTCTGTCTAAACCGGATAAAAACTGTGGTTGTGTATAAAAATTAAGCGGTTTATTGGGGAGGGGGCTGGTTTTAAGATTTTTTGGTCAGATAACTTCTTCGTGAAAAAATACATACAAGTTCCAACTTTAATGGTAATCGGTCAAACGTTCATGGCTGTAGCTTTTTATCAAGACCATTGACAAAAGTTAATGGGGTTGAAGGAGGGAAAGGGGTTGAGCTTTGACAAACCAAATGTTGACAGGATTTTTATCTTTGTTTTAAAGTATACATGGGCAAAGTTCAATCAAAATCAGATAAGAAATGTAGATTTCTATAAAATTGAGGGGTGTAAAGGGAGACATGGGGTGTTTTTATTTATTTATTTTTGGTTCGAAACCTTTTCCATGAAAAATTACATGTATATGCCAACTTAAACTGAGACCAGTTAAATGGTGTTGACTGTAGTTTTGTATAAAGAACATTGGTAAAAATTGAGGGGGTGGTTAGGGGGAGACGGCTTCAGTTTTTTCAAACCAAAAGTTGACAGTATTTTTCTCTTTATTTTTGACTATACATGTCCAAAGTTCCATCGAAATCGGATAAAAAATGTGGGTTTGTATAAATATTAAGGGGTATAAAGGAGAGAGGGGTGGGTTTTTTATATTTTTTTTGGTCAGATTCTCCACGAAAAATTACATGTATATGCCAAATTTGATGATGATCAGTCAAACGGTGTCGAGTGTAGCTTTTTATGAAGAATATTTACAATAATTAAAGGGGTGGAAGGAGGGAGTGGTTGACCTTTGGCGGACCAAATGTTGACAGGATTTTTTTCTTTGTTTTAAAGTATACCTTGGCAAAGTTCAATCAAAATCAGATAAGAAATATAGGTTTCTATAAAATGAAGGGGTGGAAAGGGGAGAGAGGTGGTTTTTTATATTTATTTTTTTTGGTCAGAAACCTTCTCCATGAAAAAATACAAGTATAAACGAGGCGTATTTTTTAAGTAAGTATCGTTTTGTCACCATGGCTGCAGCGCTACAGTCGGCGTTCCGCACATGCGTACTGGGTACCTGGATGTCTTGCCTACCCACTGACGCCATTACAGTCTAATTCTTCCTTGTTTACGTTGTTCACTGAGTGTTTAAGATGCCTCCAAAAATCATGAGTCCCGCCGACTGTGAAGTACGGGCTACTATAAGATTTATTTTTGCTAAAGGCCTAAAACCGATCGATATTCATCGTGAGATCTGTGCAGTTTACGGACAAAACATTATGAGTGATGGAATGGTGAGAAAGTGGGTGAGAGCATTTAAAGATGGCTGCACAAATGTGCATGATGAACAACGGAGTGGGTGACCTTCGGTCGTTAATGAAAGTTTGGTGCAGAAAGTGGACAATAAGGTGAGAGAAAACAGACGCTTTACAATTTCCTCCTTGTGTGATGACATTCCTAATGTTTCTCGTAGTGTTTCGTATGGCATTGTTACCGAAAATTTTAACGGATGTGCACAAAAACAAACGTCTAGGCAGTTCATTGACTTTCCTTGAGCGGTACCACAATGATGGTGATGATTTCTTAAGCCAAATTGTTACGGGGCGATGAGACATGGGTGGCCTACGTCATACCTGAATCAAAGCAACAGTCCATGGAATGGCGGCATACAGATTCACCCAAAAAAGTGAAGTTCAAGCAAACGATTTCTGCCCGTAAAATCATGTGCACAGGTTTTTGGGACAGAAAAGGAGTATTGCTTGTGGAATTTCTGCCTCGTAATGAGACAATCAATGCAGCAGCTTATTGTGAGACATTGAACAATCTGTGCCGTTCAATCCAGAACAAAAGATGTGGCAAGTTGAGCAAGGGCATCGTTTTGCTGCATGACAATGCCTGTCCACATGTGGCTAATCAGACCAAACATCTCATCACATCTTTTCGATGGGAAACTCTAGATCATCCTCCGTACAGCCATGATCTGACGCCCAGTGACTACCATCTGTTCCTGCACTTGAAGAAACACCTGGGCGGTCAGCGTCTTGAAGACGATAATGAAGTCAAAACAGTTGTGATGCAGTGGTTAACAAGTCAGGCGGCAGACTTCTATGAGGAAGGTTTTCAAAAACTGGTACTACGTTATCACAAGTGCCTCAATATTGAAGGGAATTATGTAGAAAAGTAGAGTAAGGTACAGGCTTTCATGTAAAAATAAATTTTTTGAGATATATTTGCACGTGTTTTTTTTAATTTCAAAATGGATATTTAATTAAAAAACATGCCTCGTACCAACATTAATGGAGGTCAGTTAAATGGTGTCGACTGTAGCTTTGTATAAAGAAAATTGGCCAAAATTAAGGGGGTGGATGGGGGGAGAGGGGTTCAGTTTTTTAAACTAAAAGTTGACAGTATTTTTCTCTTTATTTTTGGCTATATATGTCCAAAGTTTCATCGAGATCGAATAAAAAATGTGGATTTGTATAAAAACTAAGGGGTGGAAGGGGGTAGAAGGGGTGTTTTCTCAATGAAATTCATATGGTACCACTTTGGAGGTGCACCCTATCCACTTAAAAAATTTCAATTTAAATTGGTTCAAAATTGGCGAAGCTATCGCTGAGAACCTCCTTCTTTTTTTGAAGTCGGTTAAAAATATAGCTTCGCATCCATGTACCACTGTTAGCTGTCACCGAAATGGGATACAAAGTGGTATTGTTTACAGTAAATTGTGAATTATGTCTTCATCTGTACTCTGTATAAGCTTACTCGCGACTGCTGCTACCGGCCTCCCGTGCTTGCACTGGCGTAATGCTGATGTGTTATCATGTGTAGGCTTGATGTTATGCTCTTGGCGTCACCTCCTACACTTTCCAGCCAGCTATATTATCCACTGGCATTACTACAAAATATTATAGAGATTTATTGGTCCTCTTAAAACTCCCCCGCCTTTGAAAAATGTGTTGCTCCTGCAACACTATCTTGTGAAATCTCTGGAATTGTTACTCTTATGCTGCTAACATATTGTGTGGTTGCATTTGAAGTTAAATACTTTGAATCATCTTGTCTGTACAACGTCTACACATCCAAATACACCAACAAAAAAAAACATAAAAAGATAAGTAAAACACAAATAATAGATGTAACACTAGCAGATTCAACTATAATCTTATTTCGGTCTCTAGAACTCATTTGTGACTCTAAATGTACATCTTATTAAATTTAATAGTGTCATTGGATGGCTTCAGATTCTTATCAGTTTCTTCTTTAATTTGATTACCATAAATAAAGTTCAATTCAAACAATTTAGGAGTATAATAAATGTCAAATATGGTAATTAATACAAAGGATATGTCAAATTGTAAGACTTTCTAATTGATTTACTTGCTGATATTCTAAAATCATATCCACATATTTGACAACCTGTAATGTTTAAAAACATTCCTGAACCACTTACTGATAATTTACTTGACTGCTGAGATTGAATGCAAGTGACACAATGTGTTAACAAGGTGAAGATCCAATTGTCATGAACTCTTGCAAAGTATGATTTGGTAAGAGTCACTATACCTCTTTGACATGACTCGACAAAATTTTCTGAAATTAACATGTCAGATTCAGAACTACTTACGCTTACATCATGCAAAGTTATCAAATGACATATTTCTACTATACTAGATTCACATTTCTGTATACCATTATGGTTAAGTCTTACATATGAATTATAATGTTTCGTCAACAAAATGACATCTTTTATATCTCATACTTTTGGACCCAATAGAATGTCGCTAACTTTACCACTAGAACCTTGTAACAAAGAAATTCTTAATTTGTCAACCTAAATATAAGTTCTTGTAAAGTCTTCACACAAAAAATCTTATAATGCAAAACTGTTCAAACAGTCTACTTTGTGCCTATTCTTACTTTTTACTGATTGAATTTCTTTCACCTGTGAGATGATGCCATCTGCTAATACTTATACCGCTTGTGTATGACTTGTAATAGATTCTTCCATATATTTTGTAAAAATATCGTACAGCTTCTCAGTTATTTAATCTCAGCTCTAGATGTTCTAAATCTTCAGAATTTATAGTTCCAAATATGGTCGTTAAAATTTTTCCTCCTAGATCAGAATATGATCTGACTTTGTTGGGTTTATGAGGTACAATTTCCAAAATATTGTAAAACTCTTGCTGTATATCAGCAGACATTACTTTTAGATTCAAAGAAACTGAACTTATAGCTGACTTATTATGCAATAGATTTTCCTTAGTGGGCTCATCAAGTGATATACTATATAGCTTGGTGCCTTCATCTCTTGCAATTCCCAAATCATAATCTATTACTACTGACCAATAATTATCTGAAGTGATTATATCACTCTCTTTAGAAACTTTTCCACCACTAGAGGCTTTACATAAACTAATGAAGCAAAAGGAAAAAGGACAATTAATGAAATTATTGACTTCGAATCAAACCTAATGAATAATAAACCCAATATTTCAATACTGCACTTCACCAAATACACACACACATGTACACCTGCCGAACTGAGTCTCCTCTGCTAGAGCTGACTGGGGCATATCAGATTGCTACCTAGTGCTCTGCTCAGCTGCTCTGCTTGACTGACCTCGAGGCTACAACAGTTTGTTTACAGCTGTAAACATGTTCTGCACACCCTTACAAAGCAACAAGGTTATGTGGTTGAAAATCACCATAGATGCATGTTTCGTCGCAACACATCACAAGCATAAACATCATCAATTCAAATCTTAAACTTAAAATATCTAAAAACACACACAAAAATACAAAATTATACTTGACATTACAGCAGATAATAAAATTCAATTTATATACTACGACAATTGACTATTTCTTAGTGCTCAAACTATACTTCATAATGAATATGGACTTGAACTTTGTTATGCTATTGGATTTGGAGTTTGCTTAGGTTGTTCAACATGTGTCTCTGTTGTGACTCTTATATCACCTGGGTTCACTGTATGCTGTATTTTCCAACTGTATACTCGAAGGCAATTTTTATGGACAACTGTTTCCTTGTCTGGTAACTTAATTTTGACTGCATCTGGTGAAAGAATTTGTACTACTTTAAATGGACCTTGTAGTGTTGGGTGCCTGGGAGGGAGGTAAGGGTGAAAACCTTTTACTTCTTTTTATAATTCAAAGAAAACCCTAGGCTGCTAATTTATTGGGTACTCATACTGGCGTACAGGTGAGGCTTACTTATTTTTAACATTAACATATTGAAACATTAAAAAAGAACTAAGTAAAGCCTCTTCTTACAATTGTCAATATATTAACAAACAAACAAAGCATTAAAACACCACCACATTTCCAATTGATCTTGAAGCAAATTCCCAATATTAATTGGCAAACAAGAAAGCTTCACACTTGGTTTTTAAATGAAAGTTCCCTTCATAACAATCGGGAATCATAAATGTAATACAGTATTAACATCGACTGTATCCGATCTCAAATGCCGGGAGCCAGGATAATTTAAATTATCCACCAAGTGTGGCTTTAAGAAAGTCTGTACCTGCTAGCTCAATATTTGGGGGTGCGAGAACTCCTAATCATTCAGAGGTTGTTACAGGGCTGTACCCAATGACCGAATGAAAGTACCACGCTGCACTGTAGAGAGATTACCGTGACGGTGATATGTTTCCCTCGACGGCGGAATTATTATAGCCCCTTGGCTCTAGCGGACAGTGCACCATGTCCTTCAGTCAGCGAACTGAATGAGTGCACAGACCTCACTGTACAAGACGCTCGTATCGACTCTCAGGTTCGATGCCAAGATGGAGCGATCTCCAACCTCGTAAGATCCGCTCCTTCCAGTCTGAAGACTCGGCGTCAAGTACCATCCGCAGGAAAAGCCTCCTCCCGTGGCTCGTGGTTCACATAGCAAAAATTCACTGGCATTACAAAATGCAGAGGATAGTCCGTCGATGATTGGTTCTGCTGTTTTTTTGTTGTTGTTTGTTTTTTTTTTTTTTTTGGGTCCTCCTACTGGCTGTGATGATAGGCGAACATTGTCTTTTGGAGATTCGTGCGAACTCGGCCATCCTCGGACTTCGTCAACTGTGACCTCCAAACTGCCCGCTCGGGGACCTGGGGTTGGGGACACGAGCATTCACCCCGCTGTATTTTCCCGGAGCTAAGGGATCATACACTTGACCAAATCCGTTAGAAAGGGTAGCTCCTCTCCATTGTCCCTGGCAGCCGCCAGTGTGGCGCGTCAAGTGACGGGCTACCTGCCTTTTGGTGGTACCCCGGACAATGGCTGGCAAAAACTTCCCAGAGCTATTCCTGCGATTATTCTTTTTATATATTAAATATAAAAATGTATGGAATGACCCATTTTGGTCATTCTGTTACAACCTGACCAATTCGTTGAGAATTCATCTGTCTGACATTTTCTCAAAAATGGTGTGCTCAACATTAGCAAACCTCAAAAGCTAATACTCGTATCTTGCGGTTTGGCTGTTTTATCATACAGTTTATCTTGTGATTGAAATGCCTTTTGATTATGTCTGCAAAATTCTGGGCATATTTTCTTCAATTTGAATGCAAGAATACGCACTTCCGGATTATTGATGTCTCTTGAAATTTTAAACAGTTCGAAAGGTGACGTCATTTCTCTACCATTGATAATTTCGAATGGAGTTCTCTGTATACTGACATGAACTCTGGTTTTGTAAGCTGATACTGCATATGGTAACAATAAATCCCAATCATGCTACTTGTTTACAGAGTTGCTCAACATATTTCCAATTGTGCTGTTAATCTTTTCAGTCCTGCCATTTCCTTGTGGATGAAAACTTGTAGTATACAATTTCTCAATACTAAATAATTAACAAACTTATGTGAACTACGCTGACTTGAAATTTGATCCCTCATCCGTAATAAACTACTCTGCGACGCCATATTTTAATATCCGTCCTAATACAAAAGCTCTCGCTACAGAATCTGCTGTTCGATCTTTCAAAGGAACCATAACTAAATATCGTGAAAAAGCATCTGCGATAGTAAGTATATAACTTTAACCTGCTTTAGTACACTTAAAGGTACCTAGTACATCTAAACCAACTCTTTGAATAGGTTCTGCTGTCTCTTGTAATTTTTGCATCTTCTCTGTAGCTTTACCAGGACCTAGTCTCTCATTACATTGAATACAACATTTTATAAACTCTTTGACATCTCATTTATGACATGATCACCAATACTGTTTACCAATTCATTGATTAGTTGTTTTCCATCCACAATGACATGGGTAAGTCATTGACTCATCTAATACTTTAGGAACGACAACTCTGTCACTGCGATTGGTTTTGGAATGCAACACGTTATCACAAAATACAAACCATTTATTTTTCCTTCACTTACTACATTCTTCAGCTTGCGCAGTTAGCAATTCTACTAAAGAGGGTGGATCTTGTACCTCTACAGTCCGAACTTTTCTACTCACTCGCATTACCATGTAATTTTCCGGGTTTGTGGATAACATCAAATTCAAACTCGCCGAGCCTTCAGTCCCACGCATTAATCTGCTAGATGCGTCTTTTAATCCTAACATCCATCCTAACGCTGCGTGATCTGTGATTATAGTTAATTTTCTGCCATAAAGATAACAACGAAAAAAGTTAACACTCCAAAAGACTGACAAAAGTACTCATTCTGTGGCACTGTAATTTGATTCTGCTTTATTCAATTGACGGGATGCATAGGCACATTGGTCTTTCTTTTTCATGTATGGCCTGGGATAATACTGAGCCTATTGGAACATTACTTGCATCTGTAAAAAGAATGAAAAATTAAAATAAAACTGGGAATGCCAAAACTGGGTAAGTTATGACAGCTGCTTTTGGAGTATCCATTGCTTGATCACAATCAGCAGACAATTCGAATTTTGAGCATTTTTGCAACATTTTAGTTAATGGTTTAGCCGTAAGGGCATAATTTTCAACAAATTTGCTCTAATATTTAGCAAAATCAACAAATAATGATTGTAATTCCTTAAACACAAGTTACGATTGATAACTCTTTTACTGCCTGAAGTTACCGCGAGTATGTTTTTACTCCCTCTCTAGTAATATGATGTCCTAAATGTTCTATTTCTGCAACTGCAAAATTACATTATTCAAGTGACAGTGTCAAGCTAGTTTTCTACAGACGTTCGGAAACATTTTGCAACCTTTTGACATGCTTGTCAATGTACTCAGAAAATTCAGTTACGTTATCCATATAAACTAATCCAGATAATGGCTTTAATCCTCTCACCATCTATCAGTCTCTGTAAAGTAGTTGGAGCATTTTATAATCCGAAATGCATTCTGGTAAACTCGTAATAACTGTTTGGAACATTTAAAGCAGTTTTTGGAATGTCTTACTCAGCAACTCTTATCTGATGATAACCGCTATGCAAATCAAGGTTGGTACAATACTTACAATGGCCAAGGTAGTCTACTGTTTCCATGGGTGTCGGGAGGGGGGAGGGTGCAAGGGGGTGCACGTGCATCCCTTTGGTATGAAAGAAAATACACAGAAAAAGATTAAGAAACAAAAATTTTATTATTGAATTCACTGTTTCAATAATAACATAAGGCATCTAGGCTGTTGACCAAATTGGTTCAATATGTAGTCAATAAATTCAGCAACCTTAATTAATAAGTAATAAGTGTTATATACAATGTATAATAAAAAGGATGCACTCCCTTAAATAAATCCTGTCAGCGCCCATGACTGTCTCTGAAATAGAAGGTAAAGGAGTTTTAAGCTTTTAAAGACCTGTAATCTATACAAAATGTAAACTTATTTTTTTTCCATTTGGACCCTTCTTAGGAACGATGACTACTAGATACGCCCATATGCTATTCGGATACTATCCTTCAATTGTTGATCAATAAATTCATCGATCAGTTGTCTTTGAAAGAATGCAACTCAGTATCCCTTCTTGTAAATTGGCAATGCATCTCCTGTCAAAATTCTATGTTCAACTTCATCTGTGACCTGGAGGGTTCTACCGGGTTCAAACAACTCTCTAATTTCCTGCAATAATCCTTCAATTATCACTAAATCTCTTTGGAGCAAGTGACTCAGCTTATCTTTAAAACACACCTGACGCTTCACTTGGGCAATTCGCACCTTTTCACCTTTTATTCTATGGTCAGTCTCATCAACAAATATACCGCTAGCTAGTTCCTTTTCACTTAAAACTTCGACATGTGTAAGCTAATGACCACATGGTATCTCAACATCTGCATCACTAAAATTCTCAATTAATAATAACGGGAACACATCTCCAACCGTCAACCGTGTGGACTATGCAAACATTTCTCTTAACATAGCATTGGTTCGCATCCAACCATACAGACTCATCTGGTGTCTCTAACAAAACTACAGAATGTTCATTACACCTGAAACTATCTCCAACTGGAACATTAATGGTTTTTTTCTGATGTGTATGGGATTTTCTCTACTTTGTTTGAACAGATGACAACTTAAAGGTTCGTCTGATTGCTAAAGTTGGGGTCATAACGCCCTTCTTTGAAAAAGAAAATTATTTATTGTTGGGTAACGTAGGAAATAGGTTTACACTCTCCATATTCGCAAAACAATCGAGCGTTTCGCAACTTCAATTATTGCAACGAATTTACATAGGAAATCAAAATGAAGAATTTAATGTAGATATTATATCAACTAATGCATCATAACCATTACTATCTATTAACATGATAATATTCTGCTTCCCAAGTGCTGTAATATCTTTACATTTATCAAAACCAGTAATTTTACTATCCGGTAGACATAACCCCTTCGTTCCACAAAAAATCTTAGCAGCAGCGATGTCATTTGCTATTCTTTTCTTTCGGTGAGCAGTATATATTGGAGGCATTGTCTTTTGATATTTACTCCTAATTGTTGCGATCAGTTGAGACGTCAGTTTGGTTTGTTGTGTCTTAAGTTTGTGGCGTAATTAGTTGTGACTTGGGGGTGTTTATATTAAAGTACTGGCAACTGGAGTCCAAACTGCGGCCCTGGCCACATAGGATATATCCCCGGCTCGTTTATTAGGGGGTTTGTGAATGTTGAACAGCTGTATAGGTTTTGATCTCTAGTTCCTTGAATCTGTATTCTAGCAAAGTTAATCTTGTTGTTTCATGAATGGCTTAAGTGGGAAATTTGCATTATGGTGTAGGCTCTCTTCATGGCTCGGTTCTGAATAGTTTGGAGCCTGTTGAGCTTGGTTCTGGCTGTGTGTCCCCATACAGGGCAGGTGTATTCAAGTATTGGCCTTACCAGTGTACAATATATTCGTACATCTATGGACGCAGAGAGCTTACTGTCCCTGTTTAGTCGGGGGTACAGTGCTTGTAATCTGGCGCTGCCGAGTTTACATTGGTCTTCAGTGTGCGTCATCCAAGTAAGCCTAAAATCCAGTGTTACTCTGAGGTATCATACAGATTTTGTCCAGGGTATTGTATCAACGTATAATTTAAGTTGCTGGTCTGACTGCTGGTGCAGACGTGGTCACATCCTTCCGCTTAGAATTATGGCTTTGGTTTTGGCAGGGTTTGTTTCTATTCGTCACAGTCTCACCCAGGCCTCTGCCTTTTGCAGTATCTCTTGCAGGCGTCGAATGACAATCGCCTTGCTGTAGCTGCGGGTGAAGTAGATTGTGTCATCCACGTTGGTTGCGGTGGATATCATGTTATGAGTTGGTACATTGGCTGTGTAGAGGAAATATAACACTGGCTCTAGGACCAATCCCTGTAGTACACCAGCCTGGATTCATCGTTTGGATTAGAGGACGTTTTCGACTACCAAAAATTATGCGCCCGAGTTATCCACCAGAATAATTGAAACGGCAGCCCTGACCTCAACTTATGGCATGTCTGCCTATCAAACGTCGTGCGAGAGCTCTGCGGGTACTGCGCTAACTTTTCCTTGCCCACCACCTCGGCGGCTAAAAAAAAAAAAAAATAAAATTAAGGTAATCAAATAACTTGACGTTCGACGACCAAGCGCGAACACTTTCAATCCATCAAGCCTCTCAAGTCCGCAAGTCCAAGTATTCAAAGCTAACCGCAACGCTAACCGCGTTGCGTTGTCTCCCTCTTTTTTACTGCTATTCCCAATAGGTGCCTTGTTCCGAGTGCAGTCACTTCAACATATGTCCGTCTCGTGTGAAATTCAATAAATTTTATAGCTGCAAATGGAAGCGCTATTGTACTGTACATTCTCAATTGCCAAACACGCAACGAATGGTATTTAATTTCACCAGGTGCATTCACCTTTCGACTTCTGCAAATAGCTGCTGGTGACATCTAATGGCAGCACTCGCGACTACGAGGAGACTAGCGTCCGCCATCTATATACCTTTCGTTTAAATTAATTTGAACCGGGACGGCGCGAACGCAGTCCCGACTACCAAAAATTATGCGCCCGAGTTATCCACTTTAGGGATAATCGCAGGGGTCAACCAAACCTAAGTGCAATGGAAAGGCCTCGCCCTGGAGGAACCGCCTTCGTGATCACGGTAACCTCTACGCCAGGTAAGTATGCAGTCAACTTGACTTGCGCTTCTTTTATACTATTCATCTTTATACTACCTTGTTCGAGAGCTGGTAAAAAAATAAAATTCCTTTAACAACCGCCACATGTTTACTCGATGCTTTTTAGCTCTCCCAGACACATCATAATTGCCGCATTTGTTTGATGGCTGAAAAGTAAATTTTTACGAGACAACACAGTCCCGAAGACATCTGCCGTCGCATAGCAACAGTCAGCCGATACACATTCCAAGCTTATTCTTAAATGCGGGCCCAGCAACAGCTGGGAACCTCAAAAAATTAGTTGTAGACTCATTTAACGTTCCCCTCCACGGAAATCTTTAGTAAAAGGCGAAAGATTTATTCGAGCTGAAGGGAAACCAGAGTAATTGAAACGGCAGCCCTGACCTCAACTTATGGCATGTCTGCCTATCAAACGTCGTGCGAGAGCTCTGCGGGTACTGCGCTAACTTTTCCTTGCCCACCACCTCGGCGGCTAAAAAAAAAAAAAAAAAAAAAAATTTAAGGTAATCAAATAACTTGACGTTCGACGACCAAGCGCGAACACTTTCAATCCATCAAGCCTCTCAAGTCCGCAAGTCCAAGTATTCAAAGCTAACCGCAACGCTAACCGCGTTGCGTTGTCTCCCTCTTTTTTACTGCTATTCCCAATAGGTGCCTTGTTCCGAGTGCAGTCACTTCAACATATGTCCGTCTCGTGTGAAATTCAATAAATTTTATAGCTGCAAATGGAAGCGCTATTGTACTGTACATTCTCAATTGCCAAACACGCAACGAATGGTATTTAATTTCACCAGGTGCATTCACCTTTCGACTTCTGCAAATAGCTGCTGGTGACATCTAATGGCAGCACTCGCGACTACGAGGAGACTAGCGTCCGCCATCTATATACCTTTCGTTTAAATTAATTTGAACCGGGACGGCGCGAACGCAGTCCCGACTACCAAAAATTATGCGCCCGAGTTATCCACTTTAGGGATAATCGCAGGGGTCAACCAAACCTAAGTGCAATGGAAAGGCCTCGCCCTGGAGGAACCGCCTTCGTGATCACGGTAACCTCTACGCCAGGTAAGTATGCAGTCAACTTTTTTTTCTTTATTTGTTATTTCACTTCCCCCGTGGGGGCTGGGCTGGCAGCGGGTTACGCCCGCTCTTCAGCCTACATTTTTTATTACATGGTTTGCTTATTATATAGTTAATTATCTTTCTTTCTCTTTGTTTACATTATTTTGTCTTATTTTACACAACATTTTGTATTTACTTAATAGGTATATATTACAATCAGTAGGTAGTATATGAATTTTATATTATTACATTTTTGGTGCTTCTTGTATATAATATTTACATGCTTGTTACATTAATATAATGAGAAGATTGCCAGTTATATTGATATTGGTTTCGTGCTGTTGAAATCATTAGTATTTGGATTTGTTTATTAGGTTTGATGAGATGGATAGATGTCAGGTCGGATGTGTTGGTGGGGTATTGGGAGGCGGTTAAAATTCCTGTTGTTTAAAATATGCAAGGCGTGTAGGTGGAGTGCTGGTGGAACATGTTTGTAGTACGGTTTTATAGTGTCGGGTGTTGTAATGTGTGGTGTAGAGAGCGGGTTGTGTGTGTTGTTTCGGCGTGCGGTGAAGGAGGTTCTGAGGCGTTCAAGGAAGAGGAGGAGGTGTGGGAAGGTGATTCTGTCATACAGGGAATGGTTAGGAAAGGGTAGGCGGATTCTGTAGGCGAGGCGGAGTGCGTGGCGTTCGGCGATTTGTAGGGCTTTGTAGTAGGCTGGGCGGGCGGAAATCCAGGCGGTGCAGGCGTATGTTAAGATCGGTCTGATTAAAGCTTTGTATGTATGTAGAATTGTTTTAGTGTCTAGTCCCCACCTATAGCCTGTCAGTCTCTTTATCAAATTAAGTCGTGATTTTGCTTTGTCAGTAATCGTCTTTAGGTGGGCGGACCATGTCAGTTGGCGGTCTAGCGTCAGTCCCAGGTATTTAACTGTTTTTGTCAGGTTTATGCGTTTTCCGTAAATTCGAATGTTAAAGTCGTCCTGTTCAAATCGTCTGGTGGATCGTCCAAAAATTATAGCTTGAGTCTTTTGTGGGTTTATTACCAGTCTCCATTTGTTGCACCATTCTATGAATTTATCCAGATGTTTTTGAAGTGCTTCGGCGGATTGTCTAAGGGTATTGTAGCAGGCAAGGTAGGCTGTGTCATCGGCAAATTGCAGAAGGTATAGAGGTGGTAGGGGTTGAGGAATGTCGGCGGTGTATAATAGGAAGAGGAGTGGGGAGAGGACGGAGCCTTGAGGCACACCAGCGGTAGGAGTAAAGTATCTGGAGCGGGAGTTGTTAATAATGACAGTAGGCTTGACGGTTAGTAAGGAAGGAATGCTATAAGGCGGACGTAGGATATCGGTAGCGCGTATAACTGTAATTTGAATAATAATCCGGCGTGCCATAATTTGTCAAAAGCTTTCTCCACGTCTAATGAGATGAAGATGGCCGATTTCTTCTTATTAAGATGTTTCGTCACAAGTTGTGTCAGGTGGAGAAGCTGGTCGTCTACGGAGTAATTTGGTCGAAAACCGGCTTGGGTGGATGGGAGTGGGAGGAACTGTTGAAGATGTCTATGGATGCGGTGTGTTAGAATGGTTTCGAAGACTTTACTGAATACTGAGGTAAGACTGATGGGACGGTAAGAGGAAGGATCGGATTTAGGTTTATTAGGTTTAGGGAATAGTAGGATTTTGGATATTTTCCATTTTTCGGGGTATATGCCAGTATATAGGATGACTGTGAAAAGGAGAGATAGGATTTTTAGGAAGGAAGGTGGACATTCTTTTAGATGGCGGTAGGTGATAGAGTCGTGACCGGGAGCAGTATTGCGTTTCTTTTTTAGAACCTGTTGAATATCGTCTGGTGTTATGGGTGAGTTTAGGTCATGTCGTGCTGTGGTTTGGTAGTATTGAATGTCTGGGGATAGGGGGGGTTGGTTGGTGTCGGTTCGTTCGTGTATGTCGGCCGTCATCTCGTAGTTGAAGTGCGGTTCTAATGGGCTGGAGAAGGTTAATTCAAGGTGGGTGGCGAAAAGATTGGCTTTGGATTCGTCATCGGGTAAGGGATGGTTATTGCGAATGATAGGATAGGTAGTTGCAGTTTTGGTTCCTGTTAGTCGGTTGAGGGCATTCCAATACTGTCCTGAATTAGTGGTCATTGTGGAGTTAAGTCTGTCGCAAGTAGTTCGCCAGTCGAGTCTTTTTCTTGCTGTAAGGTAGTTACGTACTTGTCGCTGAAGTTGTCTGTGTCGAGTGAGTGCATCCCGGTCACGTGTGGCAAGGAAAGTTCTGTAGAGGCGGCGGGATTCTTTGAGGAGTAGGACTGCATGGGGAGGGAGAGCCGGTTTAAATGGATTTGCAAATTTTAGAGGTATGTGTGTCGAGATTGCGGATGTCAGTGTGTCTTGGAGGAAGTCAGCGGTATTGGTCACATCGTCAGCGTGTTGGAAGTCAGGATGGAAGTTTTTCAAAGCGTCGTCAATATGTCGTCTGTATTCCGTCCAGTTAGCTTTGTTGTAGTCTTGAATTTTCCGGGTTTGCGATGGATCAAAATGTTTTCTGCGTTGCGGCGTGTTGTACGTAATTTTGAGGAGAACTGGTAGGTGGTCGCTACCGATGGGATCGAGGACTGTGACACTGGTGCGCCTAAGGAGGGAAGGGGATGCTATTATGATATCGGGAGTTGTATTGGAGACTGGTCGTGTCGGTTGTGGTATGTCTATGTCATGTCCGCGTAAGGTGTCAATATAGTCACGTAGCCTCCTTTTCTCACGGTCAGTTCGGGAGTGGACATTAAGATCGGCCATTATTAGATAGTTGCTGAACGTATTATCAATAAACTGTAAAAAGTTGTAGGGGAGGGGTTCATTTGGGCGAATGTATATGGTTGCGAGGGTGACTGTCAAGTATGGGAGGAAAACTGTGGCTATTAAGTGTTCGTTGGGGATGTTTAGAGGTGGAAGTACATTTGCTGCAATGCTGCGATGGTGTCCAATAGCAACTCCGCCTCGAGCGATTGGTATGGGGTTGTCTGCTCTGATCAGTTCAAAAGGGGCAAGTCGGATATGGTGGTTGGGTTGAAGGAAGGTTTCATTTAAGGCGAAAGCGGATATATTGTATGTTTGTAAAAGGTTTTGGAATAGGATTTTATTAGCTTTTAGTGAGCGGATGTTGTTGTAAATAATGTTATATGTGTTAGTGTCCATGTTTGTGTGTGTGTGTGTGTGTGTGTGTGTGTGTGTGTGTGTGTGTGTGTGTGTGTGTGGTTTATACGAGTGTTTCTGTGGTTGGTTGGAAATGGAAATGGGCGCTGTTTTGGGAGTAAGTGGCTGTGACATTAACGTGGAAGATATTTCGGGCGGCTAGGATTATTTGCTGGAGGGTATATTGGCGGCTGAAGGGATGAATGTTTTGAAGAACTACCGTTGTGAAACGAACGATATCTTCGATTGTAGGTGGGGGGCGGATGGAGTTTGATGGTGGAGTGGGAGGATCGATAGGTCTAATAGGTACAGTCAACTCTGGTTTTTGTGCAGGAGGTTTAGCTTTGCACTTTAGGGAGTAGGCAGGGTGATTTAAATTACAGGTGTTGCAGATTGGTGGGGTTTGTAAGTTGGGACAGTCTTTGTGCAAGTGGTTTGCCTTGCAGTGTGGGCAGATTGGTTGGTTCCGGCAATCTTGTGTGGCATGGTCATTATATTGTAAGCATTTTTGACAGCGGATGGGTTGAGGTGGTGTTGACTTTGATGGTTCAACACGATGGCGTTGGTAGTATATTATTGCCCCCTGGGATATTAGGGTGTCTACTGTGGTTGGGCATTCGGTAAACACTCTAACCATATAGGTTGGGCCCTGGTTGTTGCGGATTCTTAGTACTTTCCTTATTGAAAGATCAGAATTTAGTTTGAGCTCTTCTTCCACCTCAGTGTCAGAAATTGAGGGGTCAACTCCCCTAATGACTACTGTCAGAGTAGGTGGGCGTCTAGGTGGTTGAGGCTGTTTGTTTTGTCTGGAATTAAGGGTTGAAATTGTGGCGTTTTCGCCGAATGTTGTTGGACCTACTTTTGTGATTAGGGACGTTCGTAGGTTAGGATCAAGGCTTTTGATAATCATGCCTTCCTTAGTTGGGATGATTTGAGTTATGGTTGAGCTGGGTAGATACTTTCTGATGTGGCAAGCTAGTGTTTTGGCGGATAGAAATTTGGGGTCACAGTTTTTTAGTAAGAAGCTGTAAGTGGTTGGGGATTGTTGAAGAGAGATAGCGGTATTGTCGATGGAAGTATCCATTAGCTGTTGGCTGAAGATGGTGTTTTGGGCATGGCGTTCATCGGTTGCTGTGGATGTCTGAGGGTTGGTTGGTTTCGCAGTGGGATAAGGTTTGGCCCTATAGTCAGTACAGGTCAGTATTTTGCTGTAGGATGGTTTTGTAACAACAGGTGGAAGAACATGCATACCGGTAGGCTGCGAAGACGACGGCGTTGTTGACGGCGAGGGCTGTTGGAGGTCCCCTGCAGCGGCGAAGTTGTCTTGTGTGTTGTCTTGCATGGTGAAATCCAGTGGGCGTCAGATGGGGCCAGGTACGCGAGGTCCGGTTGAGGAAAGCAGACGGGCGAGCAGGCAGGCAGGCAGGAAGGCTGCCTGGCAGGCAGGCAGGCGGCCAAGAGGGCAGCCAGGCGAAGCCCGGCAGCAGGCGACGTCCAGGAGCCGGCAGGAAGGTGATGTCCAACAAGGCAGGCGATGTCCAGGCAGGCAGGCAGTAGTCCGATGGCAGGCAGGCAGCAGTCCGATGGCAGGCAGGCAGCAGTCCGACGGCAGGCAGGCAGCAGTCCGACGGCAGGCAGGCAGCAGTCCGACGGCAGACAGGCAGCAGTCCGACGGCAGGCAGGCACCAGTCCGACGGCAGGCAGGCAGCAGTCCGACGGCAGGCAAGCAGTAATCCGAAAAGCAGGCAGGCGTAGTCCGTAGGCAGGCAGGTGATGTCCGAAAAACGAGCAGGCCAAGTTCCAGAGAGATAGTCCAAAATGCGAAGTCCGGTGAAAAGCGTAGTCCAAATCCAGTAGGCGGCGACAACTTGAAGTGAGCGTACGAATCCAGGTTGAGCTGCTACATGTGCAGTCAACTTGACTTGCGCTTCTTTTATACTATTCATCTTTATACTACCTTGTTCGAGAGCTGGTAAAAAAAAATAAAATTCCTTTAACAACCGCCACATGTTTACTCGATGCTTTTTAGCTCTCCCAGACACATCATAATTGCCGCATTTGTTTGATGGCTGAAAAGTAAATTTTTACGAGACAACACAGTCCCGAAGACATCTGCCGTCGCATAGCAACAGTCAGCCGATACACATTCCAAGCTTATTCTTAAATGCGGGCCCAGCAACAGCTGGGAACCTCAAAAAATTAGTTGTAGACTCATTTAACGTTCCCCTCCACGGAAATCTTTAGTAAAAGGCGAAAGATTTATTCGAGCTGAAGGGAAACCAGAGTAATTGAAACGGCAGCCCTGACCTCAACTTATGGCATGTCTGCCTATCAAACGTCGTGCGAGAGCTCTGCGGGTACTGCGCTAACTTTTCCTTGCCCACCACCTCGGCGGCTAAAAAACAAAAAAAAAAAAAAAAAACTTTAAGGTAATCAAATAACTTGACGTTCGACGACCAAGCGCGAACACTTTCAATCCATCAAGCCTCTCAGGTCCGCAAGTCCAAGTATTCAAAGCTAACCGCAACGCTAACCGCGTTGCGTTGTCTCCCTCTTTTTTACTGCTATTCCCAATAGGTGCCTTGTTCCGAGTGCAGTCACTTCAACATATGTCCGTCTCGTGTGAAATTCAATAAATTTTATAGCTGCAAATGGAAGCGCTATTGTACTGTACATTCTCAATTGCCAAACACGCAACGAATGGTATTTAATTTCACCAGGTGCATTCACCTTTCGACTTCTGCAAATAGCTGCTGGTGACATCTAATGGCAGCACTCGCGACTACGAGGAGACTAGCGTCCGCCATCTATATACCTTTCGTTTAAATTAATTTGAACCGGGACGGCGCGAACGCAGTCCCGACTACCAAAAATTATGCGCCCGAGTTATCCACTTTAGGGATAATCGCAGGGGTCAACCAAACCTAAGTGCAATGGAAAGGCCTCGCCCTGGAGGAACCGCCTTCGTGATCACGGTAACCTCTACGCCAGGTAAGTATGCAGTCAACTTGACTTGCGCTTCTTTTATACTATTCATCTTTATACTACCTTGTTCGAGAGCTGGTAAAAAAATAAAATTCCTTTAACAACCGCCACATGTTTACTCGATGCTTTTTAGCTCTCCCAGACACATCATAATTGCCGCATTTGTTTGATGGCTGAAAAGTAAATTTTTACGAGACAACACAGTCCCGAAGACATCTGCCGTCGCATAGCAACAGTCAGCCGATACACATTCCAAGCTTATTCTTAAATGCGGGCCCAGCAACAGCTGGGAACCTCAAAAAATTAGTTGTAGACTCATTTAACGTTCCCCTCCACGGAAATCTTTAGTAAAAGGCGAAAGATTTATTCGAGCTGAAGGGAAACCAGAGTAATTGAAACGGCAGCCCTGACCTCAACTTATGGCATGTCTGCCTATCAAACGTCGTGCGAGAGCTCTGCGGGTACTGCGCTAACTTTTCCTTGCCCACCACCTCGGCGGCTAAAAAACAAAAAAAAAAAAAAAAAACTTTAAGGTAATCAAATAACTTGACGTTCGACGACCAAGCGCGAACACTTTCAATCCATCAAGCCTCTCAAGTCCGCAAGTCCAAGTATTCAAAGCTAACCGCGTTGCGTTGTCTCCCTCTTTTTTACTGCTATTCCCAATAGGTGCCTTGTTCCGAGTGCAGTCACTTCAACATATGTCCGTCTCGTGTGAAATTCAATAAATTTTATAGCTGCAAATGGAAGCGCTATTGTACTGTACATTCTCAATTGCCAAACACGCAACGAATGGTATTTAATTTCACCAGGTGCATTCACCTTTCGACTTCTGCAAATAGCTGCTGGTGACATCTAATGGCAGCACTCGCGACTACGAGGAGACTAGCGTCCGCCATCTATATACCTTTCGTTTAAATTAATTTGAACCGGGACGGCGCGAACGCAGTCCCGACTACCAAAAATTATGCGCCCGAGTTATCCACTTTAGGGATAATCGCAGGGGTCAACCAAACCTAAGTGCAATGGAAAGGCCTCGCCCTGGAGGAACCGCCTTCGTGATCACGGTAACCTCTACGCCAGGTAAGTATGCAGTCAACTTGACTTGCGCTTCTTTTATACTATTCATCTTTATACTACCTTGTTCGAGAGCTGGTAAAAAAATAAAATTCCTTTAACAACCGCCACATGTTTACTCGATGCTTTTTAGCTCTCCCAGACACATCATAATTGCCGCATTTGTTTGATGGCTGAAAAGTAAATTTTTACGAGACAACACAGTCCCGAAGACATCTGCCGTCGCATAGCAACAGTCAGCCGATACACATTCCAAGCTTATTCTTAAATGCGGGCCCAGCAACAGCTGGGAACCTCAAAAAATTAGTTGTAGACTCATTTAACGTTCCCCTCCACGGAAATCTTTAGTAAAAGGCGAAAGATTTATTCGAGCTGAAGGGAAACCAGAGTAATTGAAACGGCAGCCCTGACCTCAACTTATGGCATGTCTGCCTATCAAACGTCGTGCGAGAGCTCTGCGGGTACTGCGCTAACTTTTCCTTGCCCACCACCTCGGCGGCTAAAAAACAAAAAAAAAAAAAAAAAAAACTTTAAGGTAATCAAATAACTTGACGTTCGACGACCAAGCGCGAACACTTTCAATCCATCAAGCCTCTCAAGTCCGCAAGTCCAAGTATTCAAAGCTAACCGCGTTGCGTTGTCTCCCTCTTTTTTACTGCTATTCCCAATAGGTGCCTTGTTCCGAGTGCAGTCACTTCAACATATGTCCGTCTCGTGTGAAATTCAATAAATTTTATAGCTGCAAATGGAAGCGCTATTGTACTGTACATTCTCAATTGCCAAACACGCAACGAATGGTATTTAATTTCACCAGGTGCATTCACCTTTCGACTTCTGCAAATAGCTGCTGGTGACATCTAATGGCAGCACTCGCGACTACGAGGAGACTAGCGTCCGCCATCTATATACCTTTCGTTTAAATTAATTTGAACCGGGACGGCGCGAACGCAGTCCCGACTACCAAAAATTATGCGCCCGAGTTATCCACTTTAGGGATAATCGCAGGGGTCAACCAAACCTAAGTGCAATGGAAAGGCCTCGCCCTGGAGGAACCGCCTTCGTGATCACGGTAACCTCTACGCCAGGTAAGTATGCAGTCAACTTGACTTGCGCTTCTTTTATACTATTCATCTTTATACTACCTTGTTCGAGAGCTGGTAAAAAAATAAAATTCCTTTAACAACCGCCACATGTTTACTCGATGCTTTTTAGCTCTCCCAGACACATCATAATTGCCGCATTTGTTTGATGGCTGAAAAGTAAATTTTTACGAGACAACACAGTCCCGAAGACATCTGCCGTCGCATAGCAACAGTCAGCCGATACACATTCCAAGCTTATTCTTAAATGCGGGCCCAGCAACAGCTGGGAACCTCAAAAAATTAGTTGTAGACTCATTTAACGTTCCCCTCCACGGAAATCTTTAGTAAAAGGCGAAAGATTTATTCGAGCTGAAGGGAAACCAGAGTAATTGAAACGGCAGCCCTGACCTCAACTTATGGCATGTCTGCCTATCAAACGTCGTGCGAGAGCTCTGCGGGTACTGCGCTAACTTTTCCTTGCCCACCACCTCGGCGGCTAAAAAAAAAAAAAAAAAAAAAAAATTTAAGGTAATCAAATAACTTGACGTTCGACGACCAAGCGCGAACACTTTCAATCCATCAAGCCTCTCAAGTCCGCAAGTCCAAGTATTCAAAGCTAACCGCGTTGCGTTGTCTCCCTCTTTTTTACTGCTATTCCCAATAGGTGCCTTGTTCCGAGTGCAGTCACTTCAACATATGTCCGTCTCGTGTGAAATTCAATAAATTTTATAGCTGCAAATGGAAGCGCTATTGTACTGTACATTCTCAATTGCCAAACACGCAACGAATGGTATTTAATTTCACCAGGTGCATTCACCTTTCGACTTCTGCAAATAGCTGCTGGTGACATCTAATGGCAGCACTCGCGACTACGAGGAGACTAGCGTCCGCCATCTATATACCTTTCGTTTAAATTAATTTGAACCGGGACGGCGCGAACGCAGTCCCGACTACCAAAAATTATGCGCCCGAGTTATCCACTTTAGGGATAATCGCAGGGGTCAACCAAACCTAAGTGCAATGGAAAGGCCTCGCCCTGGAGGAACCGCCTTCGTGATCACGGTAACCTCTACGCCAGGTAAGTATGCAGTCAACTTGACTTGCGCTTCTTTTATACTATTCATCTTTATACTACCTTGTTCGAGAGCTGGTAAAAAAATAAAATTCCTTTAACAACCGCCACATGTTTACTCGATGCTTTTTAGCTCTCCCAGACACATCATAATTGCCGCATTTGTTTGATGGCTGAAAAGTAAATTTTTACGAGACAACACAGTCCCGAAGACATCTGCCGTCGCATAGCAACAGTCAGCCGATACACATTCCAAGCTTATTCTTAAATGCGGGCCCAGCAACAGCTGGGAACCTCAAAAAATTAGTTGTAGACTCATTTAACGTTCCCCTCCACGGAAATCTTTAGTAAAAGGCGAAAGATTTATTCGAGCTGAAGGGAAACCAGAGTAATTGAAACGGCAGCCCTGACCTCAACTTATGGCATGTCTGCCTATCAAACGTCGTGCGAGAGCTCTGCGGGTACTGCGCTAACTTTTCCTTGCCCACCACCTCGGCGGCTAAAAAAAAAAAAAAACTTTAAGGTAATCAAATAACTTGACGTTCGACGACCAAGCGCGAACACTTTCAATCCCTCAAGCCTCTCAAGTCCGCAAGTCCAAGTATTCAAAGCTAACCGCAACGCTAACCGCGTTGCGTTGTCTCCCTCTTTTTTACTGCTATTCCCAATAGGTGCCTTGTTCCGAGTGCAGTCACTTCAACATATGTCCGTCTCGTGTGAAATTCAATAAATTTATAGCTGCAAATGGAAGCGCTATTGTACTGTACATTCTCAATTGCCAAACACGCAACGAATGGTATTTAATTTCACCAGGTGCATTCACCTTTCGACTTCTGCAAATAGCTGCTGGTGACATCTAATGGCAGCACTCGCGACTACGAGGAGACTAGCGTCCGCCATCTATATACCTTTCGTTTAAATTAATTTGAACCGGGACGGCGCGAACGCAGTCCCGACTACCAAAAATTATGCGCCCGAGTTATCCACTTTAGGGATAATCGCAGGGGTCAACCAAACCTAAGTGCAATGGAAAGGCCTCGCCCTGGAGGAACCGCCTTCGTGATCACGGTAACCTCTACGCCAGGTAAGTATGCAGTCAACTTGACTTGCGCTTCTTTTATACTATTCATCTTTATACTACCTTGTTCGAGAGCTGGTAAAAAAATAAAATTCCTTTAACAACCGCCACATGTTTACTCGATGCTTTTTAGCTCTCCCAGACACATCATAATTGCCGCATTTGTTTGATGGCTGAAAAGTAAATTTTTACGAGACAACACAGTCCCGAAGACATCTGCCGTCGCATAGCAACAGTCAGCCGATACACATTCCAAGCTTATTCTTAAATGCGGGCCCAGCAACAGCTGGGAACCTCAAAAAATTAGTTGTAGACTCATTTAACGTTCCCCTCCACGGAAATCTTTAGTAAAAGGCGAAAGATTTATTCGAGCTGAAGGGAAACCAGAGTAATTGAAACGGCAGCCCTGACCTCAACTTATGGCATGTCTGCCTATCAAACGTCGTGCGAGAGCTCTGCGGGTACTGCGCTAACTTTTCCTTGCCCACCACCTCGGCGGCTAAAAAAAAAAAAAAAATTTAAGGTAATCAAATAACTTGACGTTCGACGACCAAGCGCGAACACTTTCAATCCATCAAGCCTCTCAAGTCCGCAAGTCCAAGTATTGAAAGCTAACCGCGTTGCGTTGTCTCCCTCTTTTTTACTGCTATTCCCAATAGGTGCCTTGTTCCGAGTGCAGTCACTTCAACATATGTCCGTCTCGTGTGAAATTCAATAAATTTTATAGCTGCAAATGGAAGCGCTATTGTACTGTACATTCTCAATTGCCAAACACGCAACGAATGGTATTTAATTTCACCAGGTGCATTCACCTTTCGACTTCTGCAAATAGCTGCTGGTGACATCTAATGGCAGCACTCGCGACTACGAGGAGACCTAGCGTCCGCCATCTATATACCTTTCGTTTAAATTAATTTGAACCGGGACGGCGCGAACGCAGTCCCGACTACCAAAAATTATGCGCCCGAGTTATCCACTTTAGGGATAATCGCAGGGGTCAACCAAACCTAAGTGCAATGGAAAGGCCTCGCCCTGGAGGAACCGCCTTCGTGATCACGGTAACCTCTACGCCAGGTAAGTATGCATGTCAACTTGACTTGCGCTTCTTTTATACTATTCATCTTTATACTACCTTGTTCGAGAGCTGGTAAAAAAAAATAAAATTCCTTTAACAACCGCCACATGTTTACTCGATGCTTTTTAGCTCTCCCAGACACATCATAATTGCCGCATTTGTTTGATGGCTGAAAAGTAAATTTTTACGAGACAACACAGTCCCGAAGACATCTGCCGTCGCATAGCAACAGTCAGCCGATACACATTCCAAGCTTATTCTTAAATGCGGGCCCAGCAACAGCTGGGAACCTCAAAAAATTAGTTGTAGACTCATTTAACGTTCCCCTCCACGGAAATCTTTAGTAAAAGGCGAAAGATTTATTCGAGCTGAAGGGAAACCAGAGTAATTGAAACGGCAGCCCTGACCTCAACTTATGGCATGTCTGCCTATCAAACGTCGTGCGAGAGCTCTGCGGGTACTGCGCTAACTTTTCCTTGCCCACCACCTCGGCGGCTAAAAAAAAAAAAAACTTTAAGGTAATCAAATAACTTGACGTTCGACGACCAAGCGCGAACACTTTCAATCCCTCAAGCCTCTCAAGTCCGCAAGTCCAAGTACTCGAAGCTAACCGCGTTGCGTTGTCTCCCTCTTTTTTACTGCTATTCCCAATAGGTGCCTTGTTCCGAGTGCAGTCACTTCAACATATGTCCGTCTCGTGTGAAATTCAATAAATTTAATAGCTGCAAATGGAAGCGCTATTGTACTGTACATTCTCAATTGCCAAACACGCAACGAGTGGTATTTAATTTCACCAGGTGCATTCACCTTTCGACTTCTGCAAATAGCTGCTAGTGACATCTGATGGCAGCACTCGCGACTACGAGGAGACCTAGCGTCCGCCATCTATAAACCTTTCGTTTAAATTAATTGGAACCGGGACGGCGCGAACGCAGTCCCGACTACCAAAAATTATGCGCCCGAGTTATCCACTTTAGGGATAATCGCAGGGGTCAACCAAACCTAAGTGCAATGGAAAGGCCTCGCCCTGGAGGAACCGCCTTCGTGATCACGGTAACCTCTACGCCAGGTAAGTATGCTGTCAACTTGACTTCCGCTTCTTTTATACTATTCATCTTTATACTACCTTGTTCGAGAGCTGGTAAAAAAATAAAATTCCTTTAACAACCGCCACATGTTTACTCGATGCTTTTTAGCTCTCCCATAAACATCATAATTGCCGCATTTGTTTGATGGCTGAAAAGTAAATTTTTACGAGACAACACAGTCCCGAAGACATCTGCCGTCGCATAGCAACAGTCAGCCGATACACATTCCAAGCTTATTCTTAAATGCGGGCCCAGCAACAGCTGGGTACCTCAAAAAATTAGTTGTAGACTCATTTAACGTTCCCCTCCACGGAAATCTTTAGTAAAAGGCGAAAGATTTATTCGAGCTGAAGGGAAACCAGAGTAATTGAAACGGCAGCCCTGACCTCAACTTATGGCATGTCTGCCTATCAAACGTCGTGCGAGAGCTCTGCGGGTACTGCGCTAACTTTTCCTTGCCCACCACCTCGGCGGCTAAAAAAAAAAAAATAATAATAAATTTAAGGTAATCAAATAACTTGACGTTCGACGACCAAGCGCGAACACTTTCAATCCCTCAAGCCTCTCAAGTCCGCAAGTCCAAGTACTCGAAGCTAACCGCGTTGCGTTGTCTCCCTCTTTTTTACTGCTATTCCCAATAGGTGCCTTGTTCCGAGTGCAGTCACTTCAACATATGTCCGTCTCGTGTGAAATTCAATAAATTTAATAGCTGCAAATGGAAGCGCTATTGTACTGTACATTCTCAATTGCCAAACACGCAACGAGTGGTATTTAATTTCACCAGGTGCATTCACCTTTCGACTTCTGCAAATAGCTGCTAGTGACATCTGATGGCAGCACTCGCGACTACGAGGAGACTAGCGTCCGCCATCTATAAACCTTTCGTTTAAATTAATTGGAACCGGGACGGCGCGAACGCAGTCCCGACTACCAAAAATTATGCGCCCGAGTTATCCACTTTAGGGATAATCGCAGGGGTCAACCAAACCTAAGTGCAATGGAAAGGCCTCGCCCTGGAGGAACCGCCTTCGTGATCACGGTAACCTCTACGCCAGGTAAGTATGCTGTCAACTTGACTTCCGCTTCTTTTATACTATTCATCTTTATACTACCTTGTTCGAGAGCTGGTAAAAAAATAAAATTCCTTTAACAACCGCCACATGTTTACTCGATGCTTTTTAGCTCTCCCATAAACATCATAATTGCCGCATTTGTTTGATGGCTGAAAAGTAAATTTTTACGAGACAACACAGTCCCGAAGACATCTGCCGTCGCATAGCAACAGTCAGCCGATACACATTCCAAGCTTATTCTTAAATGCGGGCCCAGCAACAGCTGGGAACCTCAAAAAATTAGTTGTAGACTCATTTAACGTTCCCCTCCACGGAAATCTTTAGTAAAAGGCGAAAGATTTATTCGAGCTGAAGGGAAACCAGAGTAATTGAAACGGCAGCCCTGACCTCAACTTATGGCATGTCTGCCTATCAAACGTCGTGCGAGAGCTCTGCGGGTACTGCGCTAACTTTTCCTTGCCCACCACCTCGGCGGCTAAAAAAAAAAAAAAAAATAAATAAATTTAAGGTAATCAAATAACTTGACGTTCGACGACCAAGCGCGAACACTTTCAATCCCTCAAGCCTCTCAAGTCCGCAAGTCCAAGTACTCGAAGCTAACCGCGTTGCGTTGTCTCCCTCTTTTTTACTGCTATTCCCAATAGGTGCCTTGTTCCGAGTGCAGTCACTTCAACATATGTCCGTCTCGTGTGAAATTCAATAAATTTAATAGCTGCAAATGGAAGCGCTATTGTACTGTACATTCTCAATTGCCAAACACGCAACGAGTGGTATTTAATTTCACCAGGTGCATTCACCTTTCGACTTCTGCAAATAGCTGCTAGTGACATCTGATGGCAGCACTCGCGACTACGAGGAGACTAGCGTCCGCCATCTATAAACCTTTCGTTTAAATTAATTGGAACCGGGACGGCGCGAACGCAGTCCCGACTACCAAAAATTATGCGCCCGAGTTATCCACTTTAGGGATAATCGCAGGGGTCAACCAAACCTAAGTGCAATGGAAAGGCCTCGCCCTGGAGGAACCGCCTTCGTGATCACGGTAACCTCTACGCCAGGTAAGTATGCTGTCAACTTGACTTCCGCTTCTTTTATACTATTCATCTTTATACTACCTTGTTCGAGAGCTGGTAAAAAAATAAAATTCCTTTAACAACCGCCACATGTTTACTCGATGCTTTTTAGCTCTCCCAGACACATCATAATTGCCGCATTTGTTTGATGGCTGAAAAGTAAATTTTTACGAGACAACACAGTCCCGAAGACATCTGCCGTCGCATAGCAACAGTCAGCCTATACACATTCCAAGCTTATTCTTAAATGCGGGCCCAGCAACAGCTGGGAACCTCAAAAAATTAGTTGTAGACTCATTTAACGTTCCCCTCCACGGAAATCTTTAGTAAAAGGCGAAAGATTTATTCGAGCTGAAGGGAAACCAGAGTAATTGAAACGGCAGCCCTGACCTCAACTTATGGCATGTCTGCCTATCAAACGTCGTGCGAGAGCTCTGCGGGTACTGCGCTAACTTTTCCTTGCCCACCACCTCGGCGGCTAAAAAAAAAAAAAAACTTTAAGGTAATCAAATAACTTGACGTTCGACGACCAAGCGCGAACACTTTCAATCCCTCAAGCCTCTCAAGTCCGCAAGTCCAAGTACTCGAAGCTAACCGCAACGCTAACCGTTTTGCGTTGTCTCCCTCTTTTTTACTGCTATTCCCAATAGGTGCCTTGTTCCGAGTGCAGTCACTTCAACATATGTCCGTCTCGTGTGAAATTCAATAAATTTAATAGCTGCAAATGGAAGCGCTATTGTACTGTACATTCTCAATTGCCAAACACGCAACGAGTGGTATTTAATTTCACCAGGTGCATTCACCTTTCGACTTCTGCAAATTAGGGATGGGCAAAATATATCGATGTATCGATATATCGATATTTTTTCTAAAAATATCGATATTTATCGCCGATATTTTTATTTTAGATATATCGATACATCGATATTGTATTTAGTGTATCGATTTTAAGCACCAATTCGATATTTTTCCTACGAACGCAATTCAGTATCCAATTTAATCGTTACATGTATATAGGATAAATATACGTATATATCCAATCTTCTGAAAGTGTCTTAAAAAGTGAATTCGTCGAAATATAACAGCTTCATCAGCGGATCATAGGTTAAAAAAAGCTGTTAAATTTTAACAATTTTACGTTAACGTCATTTTTATGTTAGCATGTAAGCGGTTGTTTTATCTTGGTAGTTGAAATATTATCTTTTCAACTGTTTTTTTTTTTGTTCATTTACGAATAACAATTAATGGGTTGATGAACCACAAGTCATTATGAATGACTGTTAATTCATTTAAATGTCTACAGTCTAGTCTACAGTCAAAACTCCTTAATCGCAAGAAATACGTTCCGTAAATTAGCCGCAAATACGAAAATCTTGAATACGAAAACCTTGAATACAGAATGTTAATTTATATAGGATTATAGGGAATACGTTCCAAGTATACAGAAAAATTTTGATGTAATGGAGTGATTATCGCACTTTGAGCTTAATAGACCAATTGTGGAGTGCTTTAAATCCTCTATCCTAAAGTTCATTGTAATGCTCTTTAAAATATGCATATAGCTTTCTCGTTAATTACAGCCCCACTAAAGAATACATTCTTGTGATTGCTGTCTTCGATTGATGTAGTGAGAATGGTTTTTAGTTTTTTAATCACTGAGACACCAATAGCTTTTACTGATAGTAAGATCCTCTTCGAACGCCTCTCCCGTGTCAAGCTGTAGGTGATTACCATGGGTGACGTATATACCTCCAAGGAAAGTCCTAGGAAGATGAACTGGGGTGGTTTCCCGTTTCACCGAACATCGTGGTGTAATGGTTAGCGTTCTGGTCTCGCATTCGGGAGAAGGGTGGGTCGAATCCCCGTCCGGGCATCCAGATTTGGGTTTTCCATGGTTTTCCAAATCACTCCAGGCAAATGTTGGGATGCTTCCTTCAAAAGGCTATGGCCGAATTCCTTCCCATTCCTTGTCCCCCATCCTTTCCCGTCTCTAAAGACCTCAATGTTAAGCAGTTAAAAAAAATTCCCCGTTTACTTCCTCAGTGTGACAGTGCTCATAAGTGTGTATGACAGTGACAATGTGTGGCTCGGTATAGAGTGTTGTGGATGAGAGATGAAAGAAGGGAGAGGTTGGAAGCCGGTGTCGGCATGTTCAGGCCTACTTTTGCGAAACATTCTAAAGGGGGCGCCAAACTTAACATTCCCATCCAACGGAGGAATCACCATCAACAACATCGTATGCCCTTGCACCATACGCAATGCAGAGAGGTTTGGTGATTAGAAATTGCAACTTGCTGTTCAAGCCCTGATGATGAAAATCGTTGATGTAGTTTTAAGTGAAAATAATTCATTTGCAGCATTCTGCGACCACGCAAAAAGTATTGTGACTTATTTTAAGCAGTCTTTCAATGTTATGGATCTATTAAGATCTGAACAAGAAGCATCTGAGGAAAAGGAAGGAGAGGTGTTGACTTTGGCACAAGCTGTTAGCACTAGATGGAACTCCTGCTTTAATATGTTAGAACGATTTGTCAGACTCTCTGCAATTATAGCTAAAATCTTAGCCACAAAAAGTCAGTCAAGTATAAACACACTTGATATGGTTGCAACTTAACAGCTTAATGTAATACGTGACCTCATTGTCCTGCTTGGTCCTTTCAAAGAAGCCACTGAAGAGGATAGTGGTACAAATTATGTGACTGCTAGCTTAGCCATTCCTGTGACAAATCTGATGCGATAAGTAACAGAACAAGCTACTCCTTCGACCACTTTAGGATTCACGGTAAAAGAGGCTTTACTCCAAAGAATTCAAGAGAAATTAAGTCCTTTAGAAGGAAATACATTCCTTGCAGCAGCTACCATTTTGGACCCGCGTTTCAAACGTATACACTTCACTTCTCCAATCGGTGTGTCAAATGCGATATCTACAATAAGTAATGATATTCGCTTGGAACTTAGACGACGAGGACAAAGTTCTCCAGAAGTAAGGTCTACAGCAGCAACACAATATATCGCAGATAACGCATCAATTTGGTCCGCACATGAAAAGCTATTATCCCTTAGCACTACTCTTATGCAAGAGGTTTCAAGCTCTAGCTCAGTTCCTAATGAGCTTAAGCAGTATCTGGACCAACCATTAATAGACAGAAAATCAGACCCAGTAAAGTTTTGGGTGAATTGCCAGTGCTCCAGCGCGCTGAAATACGTTATACGTCAAGCGTCTTCTGTGTCGTCTAAGAGAGAGGCTCCTGCAGTCAACTTAGCTGTACTGAACAACAGGAGTAGATTGACGGGGGAGCACATAAAACGGAGAGTCCTTTTGATGTCCATATCAGACGAATACTGGTTTGATTGATTGAAAAAAAAATTAATAAATGTTTGTATAATTTCTACCTGTGTCTTTAATTTTCAGAATTTTCTTAAATATTTTGATGTATTTTATGATTTTTTTAGATAATTACTCCCTTTAGACAAAAATATCGATATATCGAAATATCGATATTTTTTCCCCGATATATATCGATAGTGTTTGTAAATATCGTTTCGATATTTATCGATATATTTTTTTGATTGCCCATCCCTACTGCAAATAGCTGCTAGTGACATCTGATGGCAGCACTCGCGACTACGAGGAGACCTAGCGTCCGCCATCTATAAACCTTTCGTTTAAATTAATTGGAACCGGGACGGCGCGAACGCAGTCCCGACTACCAAAAATTATGCGCCCGAGTTATCCACTTTAGGGATAATCGCAGGGGTCAACCAAACCTAAGTGCAATGGAAAGGCCTCGCCCTGGAGGAACCGCCTTCGTGATCACGGTAACCTCTACGCCAGGTAAGTATGCTGTCAACTTGACTTCCGCTTCTTTTATACTATTCATCTTTATACTACCTTGTTCGAGAGCTGGTAAAAAAATAAAATTCCTTTAACAACCGCCACATGTTTACTCGATGCTTTTTAGCTCTCCCATAAACATCATAATTGCCGCATTTGTTTGATGGCTGAAAAGTAAATTTTTACGAGACAACACAGTCCCGAAGACATCTGCCGTCGCATAGCAACAGTCAGCCGATACACATTCCAAGCTTATTCTTAAATGCGGGCCCAGCAACAGCTGGGAACCTCAAAAAATTAGTTGTAGACTCATTTAACGTTCCCCTCCACGGAAATCTTTAGTAAAAGGCGAAAGAATTCAGCGTACATTTTTTATTACATGGTTTGTACATCTTACAGCTAATTATCTTACTTTCTCTTTGTTTACATTAATTTGTCTTATTTTACACATTTTGCATTTGCTGAAAAGGTATGTTTTACATCTGTAGAAATTTTTTAAATCATTAGAAATTTTATGATATTTTACATTATTACATTGTTACATATTTCGGTGCTTCTTGTATATAATATTTACATGCTTGTTGCCTTTATACAATGAGAAGTTTGCCAGTTATATTGCTATTGGTTCCGTGCTGTTGAAATCATTTGTATTTGGATTGGTTGATTAGGTTTGATGGGATGGATAGATGTCAGGTCGGATGTGTTGGTGGGGTATTGGGAGGCGGTTAAAATTTCTGTTTTTAAAATGTGCAAGGCGTGTAGGTGGAGTGCTGGTGGAACATGTTTGTAATACGGTTTTATAGTGTCTGGTGTGTGGTGTAGAGAGCGGGTTGTGGTGTTGTTTCGGCGTGCGGTGAAGGAGGTTCTGAGGCGTTCAAGGAAGAGGAGAGGTGTGGGAAGGAGATTCTGTCATACAGGGAATGGTTAGGAAAGGGTAGGCGGATTCTGTAGGCGTGCGTTTGAAGGGCTTTGTAGTAGGCTGGGCGGGCGGAAATCCAGGCGGTGCAGGCGTATGTTAAGATCGGTCTGATTAATGCTTTGTATGTATGTAGAATTGTTTAGTGTCTAGTCCCCACCTATAACCTGTCAGTCTCTTTATCAAATTAAGTCGTGATTTTGCTTTGTCAGTAATCGTCTTTAGGTGGGCGGACCATGTCAGTTGGCGGTCTAGCGTCAGTCCCAGGTATTTAACTGTTTTTGTCAGGTTTATGCGTTTTCCGTAAATTCGAATGTTAAAGTCATCCTGTTCAAATCGTCTGGTGGATCGTCCGAAAATTATAGCTTGAGTCTTTTGTGGGTTAATTACCAGTCTCCATTTGTTGCACCATTCTATGAATTTATCTAGGTGTTTTTGAAGTGCTTCGGCGGATTGTCTCAGGGTATTGTAGCAGGCAAGGTAGGCTGTGTCATCGGCAAATTGCAGAAGGTATAGAGGTGGGGGGGGGTTGAGGAATATCGGCGGTGTATAATAGGAAAAGGAGTGGGGAGAGGACGGAGCCTTGAGGCACACCAGCGGTAGGAGTAAAGTATCTGGAGCGGGAGTTGTTAATAATGACATAGGCTTGACGGTTAGTAAGGAAGGATGCAATAAGGCGGACGTAGGATATCGGTAGCGCGTATAACTGTAATTTGAATAATAATCCGGCGTGCCATAATTTGTCAAAAGCTTTCTCCACGTCTAATGAGATGAAGATGGCCGATTTCTTCTTATTAAGATGTTTCGTCACAAGTTGTGTCAGGTGGAGAAGCTGGTCGTCTACGGAGTAATTTGGTCGAAAACCGGCTTGGGTGGATGGGAGTGGGAGGAACTGTTGAAGATGTCTATGGATGCGGTGTGTTAGAATGGTTTCGAAGACTTTACTGAATACTGAGGTAAGACTGATGGGACGGTAAGAGGAAGGATCGGATTTAGGTTTATTAGGTTTAGGGAATAGTAGGATTTTGGATATTTTCCATTTTTCGGGGTATATGCCAGTATATAGGATGACTGTGAAAAGGAGAGATAGGATTTTTAGGAAGGAAGGTGGACATTCTTTTAGGTGGCGGTAGGTGATAGAGTCGTGACCGGGAGCAGTATTGCGTTTCTTTTTTAGAACCTGTTGAATATCGTCTGCTGTTATGGGTGAGTTTAGGTCATGTCGTGCTGTGGTTTGGTAGTATTGAATGTCTGGGGATAGGGGGGGGTTGGTTGGTGTCGGTTCGTTCGTGTATGTCGGCCGTCATCTCGTAGTTGAAGTGCGGTTCTAATGGGCTGGAGAAGGTTAATTCAAGGTGGGTGGCGAAAAGATTGGCTTTGGATTCGTCATCGGGTAAGGGATGGTTATTGCGAATGATAGGATAGGTAGTTGCAGTTTTGGTTCCTGTTAGTCGGTTGAGGGCATTCCAATACTGTCCTGAATTAGTGGTCATTGTGGAGTTAAGTCTGTCACAAGTAGTTCGCCAGTCGAGTCTTTTTCTTGCTGTAAGGTAGTTACGTACTTGTCGCTGTAGTTGTCTGTGTCGAGTGAGTGCATCCCGGTCACGTGTGGCAAGGAAAGTTCTGTAGAGGCGGCGGGATTCTTTGAGGAGTAGGACTGCATGGGGAGGGAGAGCCGGTTTAAATGGATTTGCAAATTTTAGAGGGATGTGTGTCGAGATTGCGGATGTCAATGTGTCTTGGAGGAAGTTAGCGGTATTGGTCACATCGTCAGCGTGTTGGAAGTCAGGATGGAAGTTTTTCAAAGCGTCGTCAATATGTCGTCTGTATTCCGGTCCAGTTAGCTTTGTTGTAGTTTTGAATTTTCCGGGTTTGCGATGGATCAAAATGTTTTCTGCGTTGCGGCGTGTTGTACGTAATTTTGAGGAGAACTGGTAGGTGGTCGCTACCGATGGGATCGAGGACTGTGACACTGGTGCGCCTAAGGAGGGAAGGGGATGCTATTATGATATCGGGAGTTGTATTGGAGACTGGTCGTGTCGGTTCTGGTATGTCTATGTCATGTCCGCGTAAGGTGTCAATATAGTCACGTAGCCTCCTTTTCTCACGATCAGTTCGGGAGTGGACATTAAGATCGGCCATTATTAGATAGTTGCTGAACGTATTATCAATAAACTGTAAAAAGTTGTAGGGGAGGGGTTCATTTGGGCGAATATATATGGTTGCGAGGGTGACTGTCAAGTATGGGAGGAAAACTGTGGCTATTAAGTGTTCGTTGGGGATGTTTAGAGGTGGAAGTACATTTGCTGCAATGCTGCGATGGTGTCCAATAGCAACTCCGCCTCGAGCGATTGGTATGGGGTTGTCTGCTCTGATCAGTTCAAAGGGGCAAGTCGGATACTGTGGTTAGGTTGAAGGAAGGTTTCATTCAAGGCGAAAGCGGATATATTGTATGTTTGTAAAAGGTTTTGGAATAGGATTTTATTAGGTTTAGTGAGCGGATGTTGTTGTAAATTATGTTATATGTGTTAATGTCCATGTTTGTGTGTGTGTGTGTGTGTGTGTGTGTGTGTGTGTGGTTTATACGAGTGTTTCTGTGGTTGGTTGGAAATGGAAATGGGCGCTGTTTTGGGAGTAAGTGGCTGTGACATTAACGTGGAAAATATTTCGGGCGGCAAGGATTATTTGCTGGAGGGTATATTGGCGGCTGAAGGGATGAATGTTTTGAAGAACTACCGTTGTGAAACGAACGATATCTTCGATTGTAGGTGGGGGGCGGATGGAGTTTGATGGTGGAGTGGGAGGATCGATAGGTCTAATAGGTACAGTCAGCTCTGGTTTTTGTGCAGGAGGTTTAGCTTTGCACTTTAGGGAGTAGGCAGGGTGATTTAGATTACAGGTGTTGCAGATTGGTGGGGTTTGTAAGTTGGGACAGTCTTTGTGCAAGTGGTTTGCCTTGCAGTGTGGGCAGATTGGTTGGTTCCGGCAATCTTGTGTAGCATGGTCATTATATTGTAAGCATTTTTGACAGCGGATGGGTTGAGGTGGTGTTGACTTTGATGGTTCAACACGATGGCGTTGGTAGTATATTATTGCCCCCTGGGATATTAGGGTGTCTACTGTAGGTTGGGCATTCAGTAAAAACTCTAACCATGTAAGTTGGTCCCTGGTTGTTGCGAATTCTTAGTACTTTCCGTATTGAAAGATCAGAATTTAGTTTCGAGCTCTTCTTCCACCTCAGTGTCAGAAATTGAGGGGTCAACTCCCCTAATGACTACTGTCAGAGTAGGTGGGCGTCTAGGTGGTTGAGGCTGTTTGTTTTGTCTGGAATTCAGAGTTGAAATTGTGGCGTTTTCGCCGAATGTTGTTGGGCCTACTTTTGTGATTAGGGACGTTCGTAGGTTAGGATCAAGGCTTTTGATAATCATGCCTTCCTTAGTTGGGATGATTTGAGTTATGGTTGAGCTGGGTAGATACTTTCTGATGTGGCACGCTAGTGTTTTGGCGGATAGAAATTTGGGGTCACAGTTTTTGAGTAAGAAGCTGTAAGTGGTTGGGGATTGTTGGGGAGAGATGGCGGTGTTGTCGATGGAGGTATCCATTAGCTGTTGGCTGAAGATGGTGCTTTGGGCATGGCGTTCATCGGTTGCTGTGGATGTCTGAGGGTTGGTTGGTTTCGTAGTGGGATAAGGTTTGGCTCTATAGTCAGTACAGGTAAGTATTTTGCTGTAGGATGGTTTTGAAACAACAGGTGGAAGAATATGCATAGCGGTAGGCTGTGAAGACAGCAGCGTTGTTGACGGCGAGGGCTGTTGGAGGTCCCCTGCAGTGGTGAAGTTGTCTTGTTGTGTGGTCTTGTCCAAGGTGTAATCCAGTAGGAGTCAGATGGGCCAGGTACGCGATGTCCGGTTGAGGAGGGCAGACAGGCGAGCTGGCAGGCAGGAAGGCGGCCTGGCAGGGAGGCAGGCGGCCAGGAGGGCAGCCAGGCGAAGCCCGGCACGCAGGCGATGTTCAGGCAGGCAGGCGAAGTCCAGGCAGGCAGGTAAAGTCCAGGAAGGCAGGCGAAGTCCAGGCAGGCAGGCGAAGTCCAAGAAGGCAGGCGAAGTCCAGGCAGGCAGGCAAAGTCCAAGAAGGCAGGCAAAGTCCAGGCAGGCAGGCGAAGTTCAAGAAGGCAGGCGAGGTCCAGGCAGGCAGGCGAAGTTCAAGAAGGCAGGCGAAGTCCAGGCTGGCAGGCGAAGTCAGGTTCCAAAAGAGTATTCCAAAAATCGATGTCCAAATGTATGCTAGATCGAGTAGATGCTAAACTTGAGGTAATATTCCGAAATCCAGGTTGAGCCGCTACATGTTGAAACGGCTTTCTTCTTCTTTTTTTTTCTTTATTTGTTATTTCACTTCCCCCCGTGGGGGCTGGGCTGGCAGCGGGTTACGCCCGCTCTTCAGCCTACATTTTTTATTACATGGTTTGTCTATATTATAGTTAATTATCTTTCTTTCTCTTAGTTTACATTATTTTGTCTTATATTTACACAATATTTTGTATTTACTTAATAGGTATGTTTTACAATCAGTAGGAAGTTTATGAAATTTTACATTATTACATTTTTCGGTGTTTCTTGTATATAATATTTACATGCTTGTTGCCTTAATACAATGAGAAGATTGCCAGTTATATTGCTATTGGTTCCGTGCTGTTGAAATCATTTGTATTTGGATTGGTTGATTAGGTTTGATATGATGGATAGATGTCAGGTCGGATGTGTTGGTAGGGTATTGGGAGGCGGTTAAAATTTCTGTTGTTTAGAATGTGCAGTGCGTGTAGGTGGAGTGCTGGTGGTACATGTTTGTAATACGGTTTTATGGTGTCGGGTGTTGTAATGTGTGGTGTAGAGAGCGGGTTGTGGGTGTTGTTTCGGCGTGTGGTGAAGGAGGTTCTGAGGCGTTCAAGGAAGAGGAGAAGGTGTGGGAAGGAGATTCTGTCATACAGGGAATGGTTAGGAAAGGGTAGGCGGATTCTGTAGGCAAGGCGGAGTGCGTGGAGTTCGGCGATTTGAAGGGCTTTGTAGTAGGCTGGGCGGGCAGAAATCCAGGTGGTGCAGAGGTGGGAGGGGTTGGGGAATATCGGCGGTGTATAATAGGAAGAGGAGTGGGGAGAGGACGGAGCCTTGGGGCACACCAGCGGTAGGAGTGAAATATCTGGAGCGGGAGTTGTTAATGATGACATATGCTTGACGGTTAGTAAGGAAGTATGCAATAAGGCGGACGTAGGATATCGGTGGTGCGTATAGCTGTAGTTTGAATAGTAATCCGGCGTGCCATAATTTGTCGAAAGCTTTTTCCACGTCTAATGAGATGAAAATGGACGATTTCTTTCTATTGAGTTGTTTCGTCACAAGTTGTGTCAGGTGGAGAAGCTGGTCGTCTACGGAGTAATTAGGTCGAAAACCAGCTTGAGTGGATGGGAGTGGAAGGAACTGTTGAAGATGTCTATGGATGCGGTGGGTTAGGATAGTTTAGAAGAGTTTACTGAATACTGAGGTAAGACTGATGGGACAGTAAGAGGAAGGATCAGATTTAGGTTTATTAGGTTCAGGGAATAGTAGGATTTTTGATATTTTCCATTTTTCGCGATAGATGGCGGTATATAGGATGACTGAAAAGGAGAGACAGGATTTTTAGGAAGGGAGGTGGACATTCTCTTAGGAGTCGGTAGGTGATGGGGTGATACCTGGAAGCAGTGTTTTGTTCCTTTTTTTAGAACCTATTGAATGTCTTCTGTTGTTATGGGTGAATTTAGGTCATGTTGTGGAGTGGTTTGGTAGTATTGAATGTCTGGGGTTAGAGGCGGTTGGTTGGTGTCAGTTCGTTCGTATATGTCATCAGTCATCTCGTAGTTGAAGTGCGGTTCTAATGGACAGGAGAAGTTTAGTTCCAGATGGGTGGCGAAAAGGTTAGATTTGATTCGTAATCGGGTAAGGGGTGGTTATTGCGTATGATAGAATAGGTAGTTGCGGTTTTGGTTCCAGTTAGTCGGTTGAGAGCATTCCAATACTGTCCTGAATTGGTGGTCATTGTGGAGTTTAGTCTGTCGCAAGTGGTTTGCCAGTTGAGTAATTTTCTTGTCGTAAGTTAGTTACGTACTTGTCGCTGTAGCTGTCAGTGTCGATTGAGTGCATCCCGGTCACGTGTGGCAAGGAAAGTTCTGTAGAGGCGGCGGGATTCTTTGAGGAGTAGGACTGCATGGGGAGGGAGAGTTGGTTTAAATGGATTTGCAAATTTTATAGGGATGTGTGTCGTTATTGCGGATGGCAATGTGTCGTGGAGGAAGTCAGCGGTATTGGTCACATCGTCATTGTGTTGGAAGTAAGGATGGAAGTTTTTCAGAGCGTCGTCAATATGTTGTCTCTATTCCGTCCAGTTGGCTTTGTTGTAGTTTTGAATTTTGCAGGTTTGATACGGATCCAACTGTTTTCTGCGTTGTGGCATGTTGTACGTTATTTTGAGTTGAACTGGTAGGTGGTCGATACCGATTGGATTGAGGACTGTGACACTTGTGTGCCTAAGGAGGGAAGGGGATTCTATTATTATGTCGGTAGTTGTATTCGAGACTGGTCATGTCGGTTCTGGTATGTCTATATTATTTTAAAATAACTTTATACCTTGCTTATGAAAAAATAAATCTAAATAGACAACATTTTACATTACTTTCATTGAAATTTTGACATTAATTATTTATTTTTGGAGTCGGTGCCAGCGAAAGCAAGAAAAACAAAAAGATAAAAACAATAAGGAATAACAATAATACATAAAAAATCATGTTACTGCTTACCTACAATTAATGCTAGAAACATGTTTCAACAAAACTGAAACATACAGATGATACGCCGATATTATACTAACTGTAAATCGTTTAATTCATGATGCAACCTATCAACCGACACTGTAGTGCCAGAGATATGCCTGGATGACCAATAAGGCCAAGCCACAGATTAAAACACTGTTAATTTGTTTCCCTAAGCTGTCTCCCGCAATAACACTATCTGCCTCACGACATGCTGTAAAATATTGGGAATTTTTGTTCGTACTCCCCGTTTCACCTCTAACGCCAAAAGAAGTTCAGTAATTCGATCTTCGCGACGTGACAACTGGCACCGACTCCAAAAATAAATAATTAATGTCAAAATTTCAATGAAAGTAATGTAAAATGTTGTCTATTTAGATTTATGTTTTCATAAGCAAGGTATAAAGTTATTTTAAAATTTTTAGTGCTTTTTTTTAAGTCGGCTTTTATGTTTTTTTAAACAATTATTTTATCTCATGATCTGTTCGGGGCTGTATATTCAGATCGGCCATTATTTGATAGTTGTTAAAGTTATTGTCTATGTACTGTAGAAAGTTGTAGGGAAAGGGTCCATTTTGGCGAATATGACTGTCAAGTGTGGGAGGAAAACTGTAACTACTAAATGTTCATTTGGGATGTTTAGAGGTGGATGTACATTTGCTGCAATGCTGCGATGGTGTTGAATAGCAACTCCACCAAGAGCGATTGGTATTGTGTTATCAGCTCTGACTAGTTCAAAGGGGGCAAGTCGGATACAGTGGTTAGGTTGGAGGAAGGTTTTGTTCAAGGCGATAGTGGAGATATGGTAGGTCTGTAGAAGGTTTTGTAAGAGGATTTTATTGGTGTTTATAGAGCGAATGTTGATGTATACTATGTTATATGTGTCAATATCCATGTGTGTGTGTGTGTGTGTGTGTGGGTAGTTGTGTGTGTCTGTGTGGTTTAAATGAGTGTTTCTGTAGTTGGTTGGAAATGAAAATGGGCCATGTATTGGAAGTAAGTGGCTGTTACCTTGATATGGAAAATATTTCGGGCGGCTAGGATTATTTGCTGCAGGTTGGCGGCTAAATGGATGGATGTTTTGAAGAACTACGCTTGTGAAGCGAATGATTGTAGATGGGAGGCATATTGAGTTTGATGGTGGAGTGGGTGGATTGATGGGTCAAATAGGCACAGTCAATTTGGGGTTTTGTGCAGGTGGTTTTGCTTTACACTTTAGGGAGTAGGCAGGGTGATTTAGATTACAGGTGTTGCAGATTGGTGGGGTTTGTAAATTGGGACAGTCTTTGTGCAAATGGTTTGCCTTGCAGTGTGGGCAGATTGGTTGGTTCTGGCAATCTTGTGTAACATGGTCATTGTATGCCAAGCATTTTTGGCAGCAGATAGGTTGAGGAGGTGTGGACTTTGATGGTTCAACACGGTGGCGTTGGTAGTATATTCTTGCCCTTGGATATTAGGGTGTCTACCGTAGTTGGACATTTGGTGAATATTTTCACCATGTAGGTTGGTCCCTGACTGTTTCGAATTCTTAGTACTTTCCTTATGGAAAGATCGGCATTTAGTTTCAGTTCTTCTTCCACCTCGGTGTCTGAAATTGAGGGATCGGCTCTCCTGATCACTACTGTCAGACTGGGTTGGCGTCTGGGTGGTTGGGGCTGTTTGTTCTGCCTGGAATTCAGAGATGAAATGGTGGCGTTATTGCTGAAAGTTGTGGGGTCTACTTTTGTGAATAGGGATGATCGTAGGTTAGGGTTAAGGCTTTTGATAATCATGCCTTCTTTAGTAGGGATGATTTGTGTAATGGTTGAACTGGGTAGGTACTTTCTGATTTGGCTGGCAAGTGTTTTAGCAGATAGAAATTTTGGAAGCTAAAGGTGGTTGGAGGTTGTTGGGAGGAGATGGCGGTGTTGCCAATGGAAGTATCCAGTTGTTGGGGGCCGAAGATGGTGCTTTGAGCATTGCGTCCATCGGTAGTTGTGGATGTCTGAGGGTTGAATGGTTTGGTAGTTGGGTAGGGTTGGCTCTATAGTCAGTGGTGGTAAGCAGGGGCGGATCCAGGGGGGGGGCTAGGGGGCTCAAGCCCCCCCCCCCAAATCAATCCACTGAAGGCAAGCCCTCTCAACCAAAATTCACTCAAGCCAAGCCCCCCCCAAACCAAAGTCCGCTCAAGCCCCCCCCAAAACAAAATCCTGGATCCGCCCCTGGTGGTAAGTATTTTGCTATAGGACGGTTTAGAGACAACAGGTGGTAGATTATGCATATAGATGGGCTGCGAAGATGGCAGCGTTGACGATGGCGAGGGCTGCTGGAGGTTCCCTTTAGTGGTGAAGTTGTCTGGTGGTGTGTTGTTGTTTTCCATGGTGAAGTCCAGTAGACATTATATGTTCCAAGTACGCGAGGTCCCGTTGATGCGGGCAGGCAGGCAGGTAGGCAGGCAAGAAGGCAGGCAGGCAGCAAGGCAGCCAAGTAGGCAGCCAGGTGTAGCCCGGCAGCAGGCGAAGTCCAGGGGCAGGTAGGCGGTGTCCAGGCGGGCAGGCAAAGTCCAGGCAGGCAGGCGATGTCCAGGCAGGTGAAATCGAATCCCAGGTTGAGCCACTACATGTTGAAAAAGAAGCCCTGACCTCAACTTAAGGCATGTCTGCCTATCAAATGTTGTGTGAGAGCTCTGTGGGTACTAGGCTAATTTTTCCTTGCCCATCACCTCAGTGGATATAGGTGATTTATTTATGAGGAAACTAGTTTATTTCCACTTCTTAATGACATATGGAATAATATTCTGGGGCAATTCTACTCATAGATAGAGACAAAGTATTTAGAGCCCAAAAGAGAGTAATAAGAATTTTGTGTGGGGTTAGCAGTAGAGTGTAGAGAGCTGTCCAAGATGTTGGGGATTTTAACATTGATGGCTGAGTATATATACACATTTATATCCTTTGTAAACAAAAATAATATTTTATTTGAAACACATTAGTAAAATACATAATTATGGCACTAGAAGTAAAAATGATCTTCACAAGGATTTCAAGTATTGTAATTTTTTTTTCAAAAAGCAGTCCAATAAATTCAGGGAAACAATTAAAAGAATTTTTTAACTGACAACTCCTTCTACTCCATCAAAGAATTTATTTCTAAGGTATCTGCAAAATAGATGCGAGAAGTTTGTGTAAATGTAGTTGGCATAATTAAGGTACCGTGTATGCTGTAACTGTACATGGTATATTTATCTATTTTGTTATGCAATTTTTTATCTGTAAACTGACAACTTTACACCTTCCACAGAGCCAGTCTCTTATATTGGGATCTATGGAAAATGAATGTATTCTAATGTATTGTATAGTGTCAGGAATATTCTACATCATGAACAGATCTAATAACATCTTGATACACCAAGAGACGTTTTGTTGTTACACACTATTATGATTTCAGGAAACACATCTTCCATTCATATCTAGGTCAATCACTTAGCATCAATAATCAGCATTTATAAAAAGGAAATAAATAAGTCTTTAAGTTTTTGAAATTATGTCCATTGGCCAATCATTCTTAGTCAGCGCCATAAGTTAGTAGATCCAATGGATGAGTTATCTGATGTTGTCTAATTTTTCTTTTTTTTCCTATTTTTTTTAATTTGTTTTATAGTTGATGGAAGCTGCTTATTGTATCAACCATTTACTGAATCAGCAGATACAGATAAGCAACTGTCCAATTGGCTACTCCTGCATATGCAAGATGGCAGTGCAGGCCTCTTATGGCAGACTTCTACAACATCTTCACTCGCCTGGTGAGCCGCAATTATTCCCATGTTGGGCAGCCACTATAACTTGTAGCAAGAATACTGCAGGAGTTGTAGTATATTGGTTCCTATTCCCTTGAAATGAGGTAAAAATCAGAAGATAATGTTGTATCTCTTGTGTTTATTTAGCAGGATTTACAGGCAACTTATTAGAATGTGGTGTTATCAGTGGGACTGGTATTCCAAATATACTCACTGACAACAGACTTTTATAGGGATGCCCACTGCATTGCAAGTAATATTATACTGCAACTATGATGAGAGTCAGTTTGTTACTTAGCCTGCCCTGTTCGTCACATTTATGCAAGAAGATTTACACTGTAAAGCGGAATCAGTTTCACACTAATAAATACAGCATGTCTACTGGCAAAGGGCTTGACAATGGAAGTGATGGACATTTCTGAGACTTAATCTGGCAAGGTAACTTTGAGTCATCTAGGGGCCAAAAAAGCTTTCTTTCACTCTTGACAATTAATTTAAAAATATTGCTGTAGTACGTTCTGAAACCACTTTTCTCAAAGTCATTGATATCTATTAGAAAAATGAAATGAGATTTTCAAAATACAACCTTACAGACAAATTGTAGGAAATTTGTGATTGAATTATATGCAGAAATTGCTTCTTTTTCCATAATATGCAATTATAGGTAAACAACCTTGCAGCTCTTACAAGAATGTACTATGCTATTTTTAAAAATCAAACCTACCCTTCAATGAATAATTTCAGTATTCACAAAAGTCTAAGATACACAGAATTCCAATCTTATTTTTCCAAGTACATGTTGGCAATTACTAAAAACCTTCAGCTATCATATGAGGGTATTGTAATTGTTTTGGTTCCATTCTATTTACTGTAGCTGCAAATTTTTAATGTTTTTTTTTGGCCATTTATAGGAAGCATCCTGGCATTCGCCTGAAATGATTTGGGGAAACCATGGAAAACCCAAATCTGGATGCCTGAACAGGGATTCGAACCACCGTCCTCCTGAATGCAAGGCCAGAGCGTTAACCACTCACCCACCACATTCAGTTTGTAGCTGCTGTCTTATTAATTAATTATATCAATTTCATTTGACATTTTCCTTATTCCTTAATTTTTAATGAAAAGGCTATGAGTTGTTTATATTGTTTAATAACATAGGGGCAAGAAAACATTTTCAAATAGTATGTAACTTTTATCAGTTTCATTTATTTCCTTTATGGATAAAAGAAGTTAACAGAATAAAGTTATTTACTGAGTAACAGCAATGTACAATGCTTTATAAATGCTCGAACATAAATTAAAGTTAAAAATTTATATTTTTTTTTAGGTTTAAAAAAGAAGATTGTTTACACACATTTTAAGCATAGTAAAATTATACAGACCCTAAGTTTTATAAGCTGCAATTTAGGTGATTATTCTATAAACTATTTTAGTCTGAACAAGAGATAGATTACAAAAAAATATTAGAAACATGATAGATAGAAATTTTGTACAATTTATAATAAAAGTGTCACACAATTAACTAAGGTACTTTACCATTAAGCTCAGTGCATTATGTTTATATAACACATAGAATATGTTTCAAAGAAAAATATAAAGGGATTGGATGTGCTTTGTTTTGGGGAGGGAGGGACACGGGGAGGGGGTGGGGGGAAAGCTATAATTCGTCATCCCAAATACTGAATCCACAATTAAAGTTCTACTGTGTCACAGATGTTATTTCTACTAACTATTTTTGTCTCAAAATAATATTTCAGAAGTTGTTTATTATGTTTGTAAACTAAAAATTAAGTTAGAATAATAAAAGTTTATATACAATCTAATAGATTCATAAAATTGATTAACCATAGTTTTAAGATCTTTTGGCTAGCTAAAAAGCACTGTTTTTATTATAAGTTAAAAAATGTTGCTTATGGAAGCAATATATTATTTCAGCCAACAGATTAGATGTGTGATTCTGGTTTATTTTTTATGTTTAGTAACAAACATTCAGTGCAATATATTAAATGACTGCTTGCTCATGTGACTCAATGCTCTAATATTTTCAGAGTAAGTATTAATTCTAAAATTTATATTAATTGAACCAAAATATTTAAGTGTAAACCCTATTCATGTGTAAGGCCAACATTCATTGCAAAGGGATCAGATGAGACTCATCACTTAATTGAAGCCAAATATGACCTCAGTGAGTAGGTTAAGGTTGGTTGATATGAAAAGAAGACAATCAATAACAATGGGAAAGCATTATCACTGAAAACAACACTTCAAAATACTAAAACAAAACAGATGTACATAAATAATTTGGATAATATGAAGAGAGGGATACAAATAATTATAATAAAAATATGTTATTTATTTATTTGTGTGTTCTTACAGGAAATTGGAACTTAGAAGAAATCTGGTGTCAAGGATATATGGGTAGGCTTACTTCCATCTACAGGGTTCGAAAGAGGTATTAGTGTCAGGAAGGACTCTGACAGCTCTCAATATAAAATATTTGTTGAGATTGTTATAGTTGTGGAAATTAGCAAACAGTTTGGAATAGCAATCTTGACCATCCAGTGGCATCCTATGTCAGTTTTCCAAATTCTCATAGTTTTGGTGCAATGTTTGTGAATTGCAGACTATGGATATAGAACTCTAACAACTATATTTGTTTTACAGTGATAACGGTCAGAGTCTCTCCTGATATAAAAATCCATTCTGATACCATAGGTGTGAACTAGTCTACCAACAAACACTTGACACCATGCATCCCAATGGCCTCAAAATTTGATAAACCTCACAAGTAAAACATTGACTTATTTTTATAACAGTGTTTGGGTCCTATCATATATATTACTTTGTTACTCCTTTCCCATACATTATCTCCATATCCCTCGTACCACCAGTACCACCACCACCACCACCAATGCCACCTTGCTCACCAAGTAACCACACTCCTCTCTAACTTGTCATGTGGTGAGTCAGTGGCGGATCCAGGATTTTGGTTTGGGGGGGGGCTCCTGGTGCTTTTGGGGGGCTTCAGCCCCCTAACCCCCCCCCCTGGATCCACCATTGTGGTGAGTCATGGTGTGTACTTATCCAGTCCCTGTGTCATGTGACTTATCCTTGCATATGAATAATGTTTTATATCAAAATATTGTAATATATTTGGTATTTGTTGTTGCCCTTCTGCCTTCATTTGTGTTGTATGATGAGTTTACTGTCCCTTTTATTCCTTACTTTCAGTATATAGGAGAATTTTCTTTCTCATAAATGCTTATAGACAGAGTTTCAAAAGTAAAATTTATGGGTGAAATTTTAAAGCATATCAAGATAAATACAGGTGTGTGGAAAGGTGATGGCTTGTCACCCACATTCTTCAGCTATGTATTGTAGAAAATTGTAAGAATTAAGAAAAAAATTGAAAGAACACAAAATTTCACCAATAATTTTGTAAAGGGAAAAACAAAGTTGCTGAATTTAATTGCATGGAGTTTCACTATACATTACAAATGCGACAACAGAAATCAATCTCTTTGACAAAAGAGCCAACAAAAAAGGTTTGAGAATTTATGTAGGAAAAAAAAAACAGGAAAACAAACAAATTTACTACAAATATTAGAAATGTTACAAAATTTTTGATGAGAGATATTGAACAAGTAGAGAATGTAAATAAATTTATATATCTGGAGGAAATAACTCAAGAAAATGGCCTAGATAAATCTGCCATAGATAAAAGAATACATGGGATGGAAACAGTGTATGATAACAACAAGAATTTTTATAGTAAAATGTGTTTATTTAAAAATCTTAAAATAATGCACTACAACTTAATCATGAAAGCAGAAAGTCTATACGTGAGTGAATACATAGTATTGAACTATAGATAAATTGGAATTGCTGGATAAAAGAATCATGAGGAAAATCTTGGGTTCAATGAAAACATCAGAACTATAGAAATTATGAATTACAGTAGAACTCCAATTATCCAAACTCCGACTATCCGAATCGCTTTTTAGATATAGGAGAGTGGATGGTGGGTGATTCATCAGACCCTGGGTATGAAATTCTAAAAGATGATGAACTTATTGAAAGTGTGAGAAAAGAAAGTGTTGAGGAAGAAGATGCCTTTAATGTCAAAGTTGAAGCAGACATCGGACCATCAGCTAGTAAAGCGTTTGAAACTGAGTTGAAGTGGATGGAGCGTCAGCCCGAGTGTGACCACATGCAGCTTCTGACTGTCAAGCTGATGAATACAGTCAAACAGCTAACTTTGACCGAGATGTTAAGCAAGCAATGACTTTTATTTACAGTACGGTACATACATACTGTAGTAATGTACATCATTTGTAAGTACGCTTAACATGTAAAAGTGTTGCCTGTCCATTTCATTAACTAAAAGCTCTTTTTATTTAAAAATAGTTTTTTTTCTCCCATTTTCAACATAAATACAGTAATAAATTGAAATAGACTCTTTTCGCAAAAAATCTAATCATCCGAATTTTTTATTATCCAAATGGGGTCCGGTCCCAATTAATTCAGATAATTGGAGTTCTACTGTAATTTAGGAAATATACAAAATATAGAAAATATAGCACAACCAATAAAATAAAGGAGATTCTTAGGTTTTTTTGTGATATCTATAAAATGAATGCTATCAGATTAACAAAAAAGATATTCAGTTACATTTAGAAAATTATCAACAACAAGCCTAATTCAAGAAGATTAGAAAGGAATAGAAAAAAAAACAAGATAAGAGAAGAGGAAACTATAGAAAGAGAGATATTTAGAAAGAAGGTATTAGATATGAAATGATCTTACTGCAGAAGAGGAAAGAAATCCACTCCAAAGTGGTCTAAGGAGACAAGAAACACAGTGAAATGATGAAGGAATATTGGACTAAGCAGAAAAAAATACAACAAAGGATAAAGAATTGAAATTGGAATGCAGTCCTAGCAGCCCTTATAGGAAAGAAATAAGAAGTAAATCACATTTTATTTCTAGCAACATTTGTTTAAACTACATCATTTTGTCTTAGAGTATTTTATCAGCAGCAAATGACTGTATCACTAGTCAAGGAATACCAAATCTGTTCACTTACTATATCACAAACACATAAGTTGATTCTCATTTAAGTTTTGGTACCTTATTATTAAACTGATGAGATCTTATGTATTGCAGAGAAGTAGTATAGTACCAACAATTTAAACTTTTTATCAAAAGAAGACCAAGAGATCAACATAAGAATGTATAATGTTCGTATTAAAAGCATTTTCTGAATTGTAGAGTGTAGAATACTGGTACATAAATAAAATTCAATAAATTCTATTCAAAACTATCACTACTCATAACCATTCGGTGAACCCATTCATTCATTATTTGGCAACAAACTGCTCACTACAACATAACATCTTTCCCTGCAGACTATTATATGATGTATTATAAGTTTTATATAATACTTCTTATATCTGTAGAAGCAGAGCAACTCCTGCTAATGTCCATTTTGCTGGCTTGTCTTTTGTCTTCAGGTTGAATGTCCATACATATGTTGGGCCTCTTGTTCGAGTCTTATATACAGGACACTCATACATGTTTCTCATATCTATTTTGTCTTGTGTAATAGCCTAAAAATAATAATAAAAAATGATGATTTAGATTATTATAATAATTATTATCAAGAAAAGTATGTAATTAAGCAGCATATTTTTTTTAAAAAAAAAAAAACCAACCACTTAAAAATGACTCTCACTGAGGAGTGCAGTTGTAAATATGCATGCAAAACATAGGAATTTCTTGATTAACTGAAAACTATGTATACAGAGCATATGCTTGGCTTTACACCACATTAACATTGAGACCACTAGAGAGAGAAAAGAACTGGACAAGGAATGCTAAGAAATTTGATCATGAACATTTTGTAGGAACCACCTACAGAATTAATGGTCAGCATTGCTCAAAATAGAGAAATAATAACAACACTAAATGATTTGTTTTCGTCAGGTGAAGTTGGTTCTATAGTAAAATAGTTATTTTTGAAACATGTGTGAAGTTTGGTTATATAACTGTTATAAGTAAAGAAAATTTGCTGAGAATTGCAGTTAGAAGCAGAGAATTTGTAAATTACCATTTTTCACATGGTTTTTATATACTTTTTAGATTTATATATTTCTTACAAATGTGCGTTTAGTATCATTATTATTATATTATCTATGTTTACATGTAATAATAATAGCAAATATAATAAAAACTCATGTTTCAATTTTTCACTCCAAAAAAATGTCTCTAATGGGAATATATATACATATGCGCCCCACGGAGTTATGATGCACTTCCAAAGTGGCACAAGAACATTTGGAATGGTCACTCCTACTTTACAGCATTGCAATATGATACCTAAATGCTCTTTAGTTAATAAAGCATGAAATTTTTGTCATTATTCTTTTTTTAGAATTATTTCAGTATAATACCATCACTCGTATAAGTACCAGTAAATGGCGCTACTCATGTTGTTGTTTAATATCACAAGGGAACCTTCAATCTCAGAAATTTAGTTATGGATAAGGCTTCACAGGTTAGTAGTGTACCTTAAGGGTGTCTACCAACTAAAGTAGTAAAGCACACTAGCCAAAATATTCCAAGAAAAAGGGCTCCAAGGTTTTACATGCAGCTCATATATTGATCAATTTTGATGCAATGCTATCATAACAAAGTGGCTGAGACTGTTTGTTGCAGCCTCACTGGTTACATGGGCACTTTGGGCTTGTTGGTAGAGTTTTAATTTTTTTTAAAGTTTAATAAAGTTAATGACATAAATATCATCAATGAAATTATAATTAAACTTTTATTTATGAAATGACTGTTATGGATAATTAAAATATGAATTAAAGAAAATATTTTATACTTCACTTTCGCAAAGAATTGAGCACTCTGTACAGTGAAATACTATCTGAATTTTTAAAATATTCTGAGTTGAAAATGTCTGTTAATGAACAAATTGCGAAAGTATCAGAAGCTGCAGAGGGAATCAGTGAAGATTCATTATACAGTGAAATGTCAAACTTGAGGTTAAAAGATGCGGTTGTTTATTATGAAAGCTTGATTGCTAAAAATAATTTGATTACATTGGAATCTTCAACTTCAATTTCTAATGAAGCTGGTGTTGACTGGTGAAGGAATTAACAAATGTACTATGGCCATGCTGGCTGAAAAAAAAAAAAAAAAAAAAAAACCCTTGTGACTGATGAAAAACATGCTCATGAAAATGTAAACTATGACAAAATACCTTCTGAAAAAGTCAAAGACCATAGCTCATCAAATGAATATGAACCAGAAAAAAATTGGATTGCAAAATTAATGTTGTTAATATTGCAATGGCTCACCCAATTTGGAATCTTTTTAAATGAATGAAAAAAGATGCAGCCAGTTAAGAGAGAAGGAATATTTATCCCAATTAAAAGAAGAAATAAAAAAGCAGGAAATCATTTTGACAAATACCATACTCAATAATCAATTTCTGGACTCATGGTCATTGTGTTGAAACCCGAAAGAATGAAAAGTTGTCTGAGGTAGCATCGAACACGGATCGTCTCATGGTATGCAGTTTGCTACAGACTCAGCCATTTTTGCTGTGTTGATATTGCATACAAAATCAACCAGTATATGAGCTGGACATAAACCTTCAGAGCCTTTTTTCTTGGAATCTTCTCGGTAGTGTGCATTACTACTTTACTGGTTTGACACCCTTAAGGTATACTACTAACCTGCAAAGTCTCATCCTGAACTAAATTTACAAGATTGTATGGTACCCTTGTCAGGTGTAATGTTTCGTTACTCATGTCCTCCTGAATGCGTGATCAGAGCATCACCGCTTATCCCACCATACACAGTCATTTGTAAACTGTCACATCATCTACAAAATTGCTTATGCCGAAATGGTGAATATATGGAAAAATAGATTTGGGAGGACACAGGAGACCGTCCAGCTATCTTCTTTTTTGGGTTCATATTCATCTGATGAGCTATGATCTTTGACTTTTTCAATAGGTACCTGATAACAGTTTTCATTTTCATGAGTAAGTTTTTCATCAATCATAAGTATTTTTTCAGCCAGCATGGTCATATACATTTGTAAATTTCTTCACTGATCAACATTGCTTCATTAGAAATTGAAGTTGAAGATTATGATGTAATCACAATATGTTTAGAAATCAAGCTTTTGTAATAAACAACCACATCTTTTAATCTCAAGTTCAACATTTCACTGTATAATGAATCTTCACTGATTCCATTTTGTGCATTAACAGACACTTTCAATTCACAATAATTTAAAAATTCAGTTAGTATTTCAGAGTAAAGAACACTCAATTCTCTCAGAAAGTGAAGAATACGATTTTCATCTTTAATTCATATTTTAATCATACAGGGTGACTTGTGGGAACCGGACATTTTTCAAATGAGCAGTACAAAGTTAATTTAGTTAGTAATATTATTTAATTATTATAGATGTAATGGCGAAAACATATCATTTCACAAAATGTATGTTGTATGAAACATTAAGAGTGTTCATTTCTTGAATATGATGTCATGCACGTGCTGGCCATCCACTTGAATGCAGATTTCCATCCTCTGTAGAAAATCATCAAAAACTGGGGTCAACATATCTTCTACAATCAAATTCATCTCATCTGTAATTGCAACTTTCAGCTGTAATAAAGTACGTGGTTTGTGAGTGTAGACATGAGCTTTCAAATATCCCCTAGGAAATAGTCACAGGGAGACAAATCTGGTGGCCTTGGCGGCCACGGAACGTCACCAAAACACAAAATTAGCTTGCCAGCGAACATCTTCTTCACAACTCGCATCAATGCACAGGAAGTATGCACTGTGGCCCCATCCTGTTGGAAGTAAACATTTTTCTTGTTTATTCCTCACTTTTGAAGTTCTGGTATGAGAAATGTTTCCAACATGTGAACATAGCACTCAAGAGTTTACTGTCAATGTGATGCCATTTTCCTCGAAAAAGTATGGCCAAATTATTTCAAAGTGGGCTACCACACACCAAACTGTTACCTTTGGAGAGTGGAGAGATTCTTAATGAATTTTACATGGATTTACAGTCACCCAATATCAAAAGTTTTGTTTGTTAACTGAGCTGTTTAAGTGGAAATGAGCTTCGTTGCTCATTAACAGTATTGCATTAGGATTATCACTAAGCAACACTTGCATAAGCACTGCGAAGTCTTCTCTTTGTTCATAGTCCCTCTCTTTGAGTTGCTGCACCACCTGCATTTTGTAGGGATGAAATTTCAAATCTAATGCTAAAATCTTCCTCAAGGAATCGCGGCTCATGTTTAGTTCTTGTGCATGTCTGCGCGCAGATCGACTCCTGATTAAAGCAGTTCTCACTATGCCAATGTTATCAGGCATTCTCACTGTTCTTGCAGGACCAGTTGGCTTTTTCTTTGTTACTGTTCCTGTTGTTCTGAATGCATGAACCCATCTTAACAATGTGTTACGACTTGGAACTGTGTCATTCCAACCGATATTAAAGTGGCGTTGATAACAGATTCACCATTTTTTAACAAAAGTGTCATATGCAAAAACATGATGCTGTACTGAATACTGGTCCATTATGACTAAAATGGTAGGACACACTCAAACCAGTGACATAACCTCAATCTCGCGATCACGTGTAACAACAATGCAACAGCTGATCCAAATTCATCAGGTTCCCGCAAGTCACTCTGTATATAACAGTCATTTCATAAATAAATAATTAATTATGATTTGTTTGATGATATCTAGGTCATTAACTTTATTTAAAAGCTGTTATAATTTTTTTAATTAAAAAAAATTACCCGATCTAGCATTGAACCTGGAGTGTCCACGTTACAAGTAAGATCGCCACAGACTCAGCCACTTTTCTGCAATGGTATTGATTAAAAATTGATCAATATATGCGCTGCATGTAAAACTTGATACCCCTTTTTCTCAGAATCATTTGCCTAGTGGGTTTTACTACTTTACTTGGTGGACATCCTAAACATATATTACAAACCTGCAAAGTCTTATCCTGAACTAAATTTCCGTAAGGTCTGGTACATTTAAGTCTTTGTTTTAGCTCAATGTTAATTACTAAAAACATGTCCTAGTGATGTTCAATTTATAACTGTGGAATAGAGTAAAAGCAACAAAAACTACTTACTTACAGAATGAGGAAATATCTGCCTACATGATGTTTTTAATCACACATAATGTTTGCAGCCACATTGAAGGAAATTAGAATTACCCAAGAGACAGCTACCTTCTCATTAAACTGAATACAGATGAAAACTGAAGTACTCATCACGTTTCATTGGGGGAATATGGAACTGCACTTTATTCTTTAACAATGTATTTATTGTTACTATTAGAAATTAAACATGAGTTTTAAATAGAAATGGTTCATAATTAAATCATTTGTTATAATTGCTACATTACATACACTGCTTCCAAAATACCACTCCTTGAAGATAACTTTCTCTTTATATCTGCAGTATATAACAATTAAATTTAGTTTCTATGTGACATGACATAAAATGTAAACTACAATAATGTATATTACTTGAAGGTATAATATTTCAGAAATTTATATTACTAAATTAACTAATTGACTCATACAATGGCGAATTATAGTTGTACCTTTGTTCATTTACTTACCCTGATATTAATTACAGGCATTATGGGGAAAAGTTCTTTGAGTCGTGAGTCTGTGATGAAACCTGCTTGTATGTCCCAGCGGGCACCTTCCATATAGAGACCATGAACATATGCACCATCTCGAGGTGCAGAACGGATAGCTGCTCCTTTACCCCTGTTGAACAATGACTATTAAGCATTGCATTTATCTAAACCAACAGGTAATTTCTCAGTTATTGGAAAGTAGTCAATGTTATGCTATGAAAGAAGTGATTAAAAAAAGGTCATAAATAAAAAAAAAAACACTGCCAGACATGGGACCCTGTTGACAGAAGTGAAAACTTAAAACTATGAGTATGATACGTGCAACACATGATACTCATAGCTACGGATATACTACTTACTTACTTACTTCCTCTTCATGGATAGGCCAAAAGCCTGTTCCGACCTCATTCTTCCGACCATCTCTTCCTAGGTCTTCCAATGTCCCTTCTGCCTGTGGGATGGTACTCCAGGGCAAGCTTAGGAAATCTGTCATTTCTCATCCGTAGGACGTGGTTCTTCCAGTTATCCCTTTTTTGGGTAATTCTATCATTTAGCGGGGAGATATTCAGTTGTTCCCTTATTTCCTCATTCCTCCTCCTATCATTTAGGGAATACCCTTTTACTGACCTTAAAAATTTCATTTCAGATGATTGAATTTTGCTTTTGTATTGTGTTTTATTTACCCATGTTTCGCTGCCATATAGCAGAGTCGGTACGGCCATTGTTTTATAAAACTTGAGTTGAGTCTCCTCTCGTGCTTTACCTTTCAGTGTTCGTCGAATTGTTCCACACATATACTGAAATCGGTGAAGTTTCTTCTTCACCTCGTTATCCTCATTAAAAGATAATTCACATCCGAGATAAGTAAGGCTGGAGACTTGTTCTATTGGCTGATTGTCTACCACTATTTTAACTCTGATAGGGTATTTCCCCTGCCATGCCATAACTTTCGTTTTTGCACGAGACAACTGCAGATTGTAATCTTTGCTGATAATGTTTAGTATATGAATTGCTTTTTGAAGTCCATCTTCATTTTCCTGGAGGATAAATTGGTCATCTGCAAACAACATAGTATTTATGTAAGTGTTGTTGCTTATTTTTATACCCGGATGGACATTTTCTTTCCATTTCCTAACTAAGTCATCTATATATATATTGAAGAGTGTTGGAGACAGGCTACAACCTTGCCGCACTCCTTGGTTAATTGCTATTTATTCTGTAAGTTTATTTCCTAGGTCTAAGACGATTTGTGTCCTTCTAAACATACCTTGAATAACTTGTATTAAATGCTGTGGATATCCATTTCTTTGCATTATTTCCCATAGTTTTTGTCTATTTACTTTATCGAACGCTTTTTCATAGTCTATAAAAGCAATGAAAGTCTTTAAATCAAATTCTCTTCTCTTTTCCAGTAGTTGTCTAAGGCAGAATATATTATCTATGCAGGACCTTCCTTTCCTAAACCCACATTGTTCTTCTGATAGGAGAGCATCTGCAATTACTTTTAGCCTGTTATTTATTATTTTTGCATATATTTTGTATCCCGTATTTAATAAACTAATTCCTCGATAGTTATCACATGAATTCCTATCTCCCTTCTTAAAAAGTGAAATAACTTTGGCCTTCCTCCATTCTTCTGGGATGGTTCTCTTTTTCCAACACATATTAATTAAGTGTAAATATCTAAATTTCAAAATCATTCCCCCATACTTAATCAATTCTAAGTTAATTGTATCTAGTCCAGGAGCTTTTCTATTTTTAAATGATTTTAGTGCTGCATCAACCTCCTCTATGTCTATAGGATCAATTTCTTTAGTATCCACATGGTCAATTCCTATTTTCTCTTCTTCTTCTTTATAATTACTATTGTACCATAATGTTCTGTAGTGTTTTACCCATGCCTCTTCTTCAATTACATTTATATTAGCACTTTCCTTTTCATCCTTGTTGAGATGTTTCATAAGTTTATAAGCCATCTCTTGTCTACCATGGACATCATCTTCTATTGAACTGATTAATCTATCCCATCCCTCTTGTTTCAACTTCTTTGTTATTGTCTTAACAATATTTCTTCTTCTTTTATATTCATTTTCATTTTCTAGGGTTCGATCCTGTATCATTTTTAGATAAGCCTTTTGCTTTTGTTTGACGGCTTCTGCAATTTCTTCGTTCCACATTTTAAGTCCAGTTTTTATTCTAAATTTCCTTTTCTTGCCAATGGCTTCATATGCTGCTTTCAGTATTGATGAAGCTATAGTTTCCCATTCTTTATTGATGTCATTATTTGTTGGGTTTTCCAGTAAGCACTGTTGTAATCGGCTTTGATATAGATGTTTTATTCCTTCATCTTTTAAAAGGTAGGTCTTAAAAACTTCTTGATCTTGTTGTAAGTTTTTATTCATTCTTTTCCTCCATTTAGCAAGTATTCTTATTTTTGATATAACGAGATAGTGATCTGTATACATATCACTACCTCTATGTACACTGGTGTCTACTACATCTGGACCTAATTTTTTATTAACCATTACATAGTCAATGATAGACCTTTGTCCTCTTGCCGTCCATGTAAATTTATGGATATCTTTTTTTGTAAAGAATGTATTTGTAATCTTTAACTGGTTGAAGGACGCAAATTCTCTCAGTAGTTTCCCATTTTCATTTAATGTGTATTCACCTCTGTTCCCCATTACCTCTGTAATTGGACTATTTCCTACGCGGGCATTAAAATCGCCAGCCAGTATTAGGATATACTAAACAATAATAATTCCATGTGGTCCTAATGACCTGAAGATAGGGTTTCTGTTGGCTACGTGTTCTGCCCCTATCTTAGCCATCTTAACTTAACCCGGTAGCCGTACCAGATATAGAGGATCTACAATTTAACTTGGAACCCGAACCTCGAAAGCGTTCTGGCATGCTTCACATTATACAGCAAGCAAGCTATGCCAGAGGTAAAGATTGGGTTAATGATCAATGGAAAACCCAGCCATGACAGTGATTGGAACCGTGGACCTCTCATTCTTCAGTTAGACACCTTACCCACTGAGCCACCAGACCACAACAGATATACTGTTAACATTAACATGTCGGTGATGTGAATTCATAAGATTTTACCCATCCAAAAATCACCCATTGCACCTAAAGAAGTTTTCACTTCAAATACTAAAAAACTAACTTAATCAACAGCACGAAGGTTGGTTGAATCTTCCTGAAGGAGATGTACCAAGCTATAGTGTCAGAGGCAGGAAAGCCAATTCCATTCCTCAAGAGCCTACCGATTAAAATGGAATCAGAACTACAGAAAATTCCAGTGTAACTTAAATAATCAAATAAAACTCCTAAAAATTCCAGCTCACCACGGGATTTGAACCGGCAACCAGAGTGGGAAACTTTCAGAACTAAGTACCTTAATCATTGAGCTACCAGACTGCCTTGTTTAAAAGTGTATGTGTGCTAAGTACTATCAAAATCGGATAAAAACTGTGTGTTTGGATGAAGAACATTGGCAAAAAAAAAACAAACAAACATTCATTTTTATATATTAGATACAAGTATGATCTAAACTTTTACTGCTGTACACTTGCAACACATCATACTTATAACTACAGATATACTGTTAACATTAACATGTTGGTGACATTAACTCATAAGAATTTATCCATCTAAAAAGCATTCAACACGTCATAGCATGTCATTAATGGTAAGTCTCGAACTTGTAGGTTTACCCATAAAAAAATTATCGAACGCACCTTAATAGGTTTTCACATCCATAATTCCTTGTGGTTATAATGACCTAGTGACAGAGTTGCTATTGGGTTCGTATTCTGCCCCCATCTCAGCCACCTTTCGTGTAGCAAAATGGTCTTACCTCTATTCCATGCTGATGGGATTCATGCACAGTGTAGGATATAACTGAAGACTTTACCAAGTGAATGAAAGTTGTAAGGTATTCCTCGTTAGATTTGCAATATTTGGTTAGAATCGGGCCGAGTTTGGGGTTAACTTTAGTATCCGGTACCACACTTTAAATCGAGTTGACAACACTTTCCATACACTAAAGTGAATAAATAATCCATAACCAAGGTAAATAACATATAAATGGCATTAAATCAACGATATTCTAATAGGAAATAGGTAACCTCAGGTAAAAGTAAACTTGTAATACTAGATACAGACATGATTTAACGAGTTATTCTGAACCGATTTGAAAGAAGGAAATGGCCATAAATAGTAAATATAGTCACTAAATAAACCTTTATCATGGTTAATAAACTTTATGTTAAAGATAAACAGATAATTTCTATACAGTAATATCTAACCTTAAATTTTGGCACATAACAGACTTTGGTATTTCTGAAGTGATTTTCGTCCAGTAAAGAGTATAAAAGTCTAATAATACACAGGCCTAGAACTATTATAAACATAACTTCACATTTAAATACCATTTAGCAAGTATTTTAAGGAAATAGACTGGATATTTGAATAGTAGACTAAAGCAGTATGAAGATATCACATTGTAATGAAATTTGACCATTTTAGAGTCCTAAAAGTAGTCATAATAATCCCTGAGACAGTGTAGTAGATTAATTAACAGATTTCTGATAGTTTTCAAGCATTTAATAATCACAAGAAGCCGTTTTGTAGAAATAAAATGACCTATCTACACAAGCGATTTACATAAAAGATTTGAGACATTCGAAGTAGTTTCAGGATGTAAAAAGTAGAGGAATACACTGCTAATAATATTGTCTTTCAGTTTTAATAGATTTCGAGTAGTTTCAGTTAGTAAAATATGAAATATTAGTGAAAACTGGTAGCCAGTAAATCGACTAATTTGTTCAACTTTCCTGAATTAATTCTAACACTATTAAACCATTTCAAAAGCGTTAAGAGCATGTAAAAACCGATAAACACACATAGTTAATTTTCTAGATACATTTTAAGACATTTTACTAACCTGTTGTATGATAATCCAATCACAAAGTAACTTGCTATAAACACTGCACACATTAAATGCTTTTACACTGATTTTAAACACTGCCACACAATATAAAGTAGCTAATAAATTAAAACAGCCATAAAGAGAAGTAAATTCATGTAAATCTGATGGTTTCCAACACTCTAAGTATTTTTAAACATGAACTGAACATGTAAAATCGAACATCCCACTTCAACATTTTATTATTCAAAAGCCTATTTAAATTCAGAGTTAAAGAATAGTTTGCTGAACGATCCATTCTTCTAGTTTCATACATATTAATTTCACGTCATTTAAAGCCATAGAACCGATGTTATGAATTTTCTAAAAACACTCTGTAACAACCCACGTGTGAATAACTAAGCAATTTATTGTGTCTCAGAGATATAACAGCTACAAGGATGAAATAAACACTAAAATACGCAGTTTAATTTAGGCTACACATCGATAATTTTTCCGGCTTGATAATCCATATAACTTCAGAGTTATACCATAAAACAATAATGATGATTACAACTGATTGTTAGAATTACTAGTTTTACCATAACTCAACAGATTTAAACAAAGTTTATATTTTGCGAGAGACTAAAATCGGGAATAATATTTTGAGCCTAATTTCGAGTTAGTAATTAAAGCCAATTTTAAAAAGGTAACAAAACATTGACTAACGCGGTAGGTCTTTTAACACATCCATATTTGGTCTTTTTTTGGAGAGAAACTGCACCACGTGACCCGAGCATATATAAGTCAGCTAGGAGATGTGGAAGGGGCACTTGGTTGGAACCTCTCGTAGTGACATCATGTAACTTCTCGTGTAGTGATTTCAACGGTGGCGGTATGGTGAGCGAGGAGGATCATGGGAAGTGGTGACGTAATGGTAGGTCAGGCTGGACACGAGTCTATGGACAGGACGCGTTAGTGGCGGCCATTTTTTGAAAGCTGAAACCTTTGTCATTTCGGACTATCAATTTCCAAACATGTGAATTTCGAATTTTGTTTTGTTTTACCTGGGGGATTGCGGTCTGTGCTCTTGATTCTCAACTTGTGATTTTTGGTGAAGATGAATGTCCGATGGCCTTGCTAACTGTAAAATGACATTATTAACGTGAAAATTTGGGAAAATATAATTCTGTGATTTCGACTTGTGACTTTCATTTATACTTTAGTACCCTTCTTGTGGTGGGTTTAAAACTACAAGTGGCGACTGTGGTCAATGTTAACAGTTAGCATAAACATTTTAACACGGTTACAGAACTTTCTTTTGGACTTAGAATATTTTGGAAGACAAACTGGATCAGGTGAAATAGTCGGTATCCAACCCCCACTATCGACTACGCACTGACACAGTTCCACAACAACCTTCATAATAGGCCCATTTACATGCGTAGTGTTTCCAAAGGTTTTGGAGCATACACTCCAGGTGTGTGCATCAATCCTTTACATATAACTGCTTGGCGGTCAGAGAGGCGTGGCGTACACTTCTAATGTGCACATCTGGCACGTAGGTCTAACAGTGCCTAGTGTTTACATATGCATTGTCAGTCTGCAGTCTTGATGCATCAGTACTTGTTTGTTGTTGGTTCAAATTTCTGGGTGACTTTATTTAACTTTAGCCTGCTTTACCAGATAAAAATTTAAATCTTGAAAAATGTGGTCAAGAGATGATTTGGAAGAATTCACCAGGATAAATGTATGTGAAGGTGCAAACAAAGATTTCATCATTAAAAAGATTCAATAAAAATATATGCAAGCAATTTCAAATCTTGAAGGGGTCTTCCAGTTACCAAAAATGAAGAGTAGCAGTCAAATGTTCCTCTGCAGTTATACTCTTCCTCATGAATGTATTGTTTTGATATTTGTGGAGATACTAACTTTAAACTGTAGTCAAATATCGAATTGTCCATTCATAGATAATTTTTGAAATTGTCAGGGTCGTTTTCCCATAGCTCTCTCAAAAGAGGCATGTGTCCATACAGATCTCTTTTTTGGTGCCATCTTTTCACCCATATACATTGTTTTTATTCTTTCTGAACCGAAAAAATATGTAAAGCAGCACATACTAATTTCTTTTGGAGGACATTTTAAATACATTTATAAACAGAAACAACAAATGATGGAAGCTGGACCATCTACAAAACTCTCCAATGCAGCAGAAAGTTTGGCCATATTAAAAGTAGTTTAATAATTTAATTGCAATGGAGCACAAGTTCTGGTGGAAATTTTCCTACACAGCCATTTCCCCCCTTTACTGCACCCACCTACAATTTCTCTCTACAAATTTCAACTTTAAATTCTTTCAACGTTTTTAATAAACTATTCAGCAATTTTTTTGGTAACTTTTTCCAATCCCTGACCCCTCCCTAAAAAAGAGAATTGTCCTACTGTGTCTGAAATGATTACATCGCGATACATGTCATCACTAAGACAGTGCTTATTAAAGCAGCTTATTTATTACTAATATTAACTAAATTTCCTCTGCCTTATGCTGTAGTAAAAACATTCTGACCCACACAACTTTTTACCCTAGCCACTATCTCCGCTAATATTGCCGCTACGGAATCAAATGATACCGACACACCTTAACACAAAAATTTTCCATATCAGGTTTCCTAATTAGCTTAGCACAAATTATTACAATTCATTTCATTATATACCTTCAGTATGAACTACAACTGGACTAAAGCACGTGCATTAACACAGTCACTGTATCGCGATATAAACTTCACCCGCAATATTAACTTAAAGTGTGTTAAGGATTGTAATGAATTCTGGAATTTGCACTGTGTAGTGTCAGTTACAAGCATTTTAGTATACATTTTTAAATTATGTTGTGTTAACAATTGTCATGATGCTAACACCATAGTTTCACATGTATTCATTGTTTACTTTGCTTTTACGACTGTTATATTGCAAAGGTCATTTTTCAGCCAGTAATTTAGGGTTGCTTTGATATCACAATCTGAAATTGTGGGTCAAGTTTACATCACAATGTGTGATGTTACTAATATGGAATATAGGAATGTATTAATGTGAGGGTGATAGAACCCTTGATTTTCTAGCAACAATATTAGCAGAGTTTGTGACTTGGTTGAAATACAGCCTGAATCAGACTGACAAATGAAACTTTATTAGTAATTTATGCTGCTTTCATGAGCGCCAGTTTGGTGACATGTATCGTGTTGTACTTAAACTGTATCAAAAGATCTATAATAATAGTTCTAGAGCAGGAAATATAAAAATGTATTTAACCTTAAAATTTTTAAATTAGTACTGTCAGTAAGTTCACAAGGAGATGTCTTCAGGTGTGGACATGAATTAGTGTGACACCTCAGGTATCACATCGTAATTGTGTTCATAATATATGTGCCTCAATAAAAATGAAAAACCAAAACTTGAAAAAAGTGCTGGTTTCCAACGATCTGTATTAACAAAGGTTGTAATACGGTTGAAATACAGCCTAGACCAGAATGACTATTAATATCCCATGCCCCCATGGTGAATAGTGGGTTAGAGTGAAGAAGGTGGCTGCCATGTTGAATGATCTAGTAGAACATTATCATCTGCCTTGTCCATTTCATTGAAATAGCTTGAATATAGATCACCATCAGAGATTCAGATGAATATCCTTGCCCAAAGACATGTTGTCGATTTACAAACCAGTTTCTCTCTACACTGACATTTCTGATGTAGTTGTACATCAATCTACCCATAATTTTGCATATCACTCATGTAAAACTAATTGACCTATAGTTCACAATCCTATTTGTCGCCTCTCCTTTTTTAACCTGCTCTAATATGGCTCATTTCCAGTCCTCTGGTAAACAGATACTGAAATTAAATTTTTTATTTGGATCATGACCCCACCACATGAAAATTCCTCTGTACTTTCAGTAATCCTAGAAACAAGTAATTTGGTACACATATATGGTTTCATCCATAAATCATAAGAAAAGTCTAATATTAGAGTTTTTTTTGTTGACATATTTTCTTAATTACAATCACAAACAAGAAACATTCTGGCATATATTTGTGGCTTAATTGCTTTGGTCTGGATGAAGCTATATGCTGGAGAATTTGTTGATGCCTGGAGATCAGCAAGTTTAACTAATATCTTAAATTTGTTCCTATGCTCAGTTTGGAAGTTACTAGTAATTAGTTTATGCTAATTAAAATCTGCTTTGCTCAGCTACAAAACACACCCATTGTTTTCAGAGTGTGGGGCATTGTTGGTAATGTATACTGATGTCTTATATTCTGAAATGTTATTATTCACCAATTTTCAAATGGAATCATTACATTTGAGTAGCGATTCAGAAAAAAGCAATAAAATTACAAAAAGAAATGAGATCCCATAAAAACAATTCTTGTAAAAATAGACCAAGTGTTGTGTTCATGTAGTGACAAAAAGTAATGAGATCTTTTTCTGTGCCAAGTCTACAATTTACAGTGTATATTCACTTCACTTTGTGAAACAGAATGGTTTCTCTTGGTGTTATGGATCGTTTATTTAGAATAATAATAGTAAAAAAATATATGATGGCTATTATGCATGTCATAATTTTTACTTAAATCAAGGGCATAATATATACTTGTCAAATTCGAAAAAGAGTGAGGAAAATTTTGACTTTTATGTATTTATAAGTTTGATAAAAAACACATTTACGGTTAACTAAAACATGGCGTGCATAATGGTCAAGTAACCAGATATTTTTTTTTATTCTAAAACAATGATCTGTGACACTGAGAGAAACCATTCTATTTCACAAAATGAGTACTCACTGTAAATTGTAGACTTGGCTCAGAAGAAGATCTCATTACTTTTGTCACTGTACAAACATGAGACTATTTTTACAAGAATGTTTTTGTGGGATTCAACTGCATTGTTGTATCTTAACTCTATAGTGATCTCTTCTCACTAATCTTTTTAATATCCTCACCTTTGTCTTGTAGTATTTATGTTCTGTACTTTTCTTTATTTTAAGTTTTAGAATAAATACAGATACTTCCTCATACTTTGTTATTATCTCCTTGAACTCTTCCCACTTCACCTCCAATATACTTGGGCCATTATTCCATTTGCTGAAGCTTTCCCTGAAATATTTTTTCAGTTCTACAATTTGTGCCTTTTTATAAATGTACCTATTTCCCCCTTCGAATTTTGGCGACAGGTTTATTAAATCCCCTAATATCTACCACAACTGTATTGTGATCACTTATTTCTTCAATTACTTGACACCCCACAAGATTTTCATCTGGTGTTATTAGAAATATATCCAACATGTCTGGTTCCTTTGTGTTCTGCTATACCACTTGTGTAAAATCTCCTTTACTTACTAAGGTATTTGCAAATCTATGTTCTCTTACATTTGTTATCAATCTTATTTTCTACCCAGTTGACCCCTGGTAAACTTTAATCCCCACCATTAATAACCATTCTATGCTCACCTCTGAACTATGAATATAGTTTTGGTTTCTTCCCAAGTGCATCATCTTTCTCATTCAGTTTTTCACTTCACTGTGAATTTTCTTTTTTACCACTCCAGAGGTCTAGATCTATGAATACCAGAAAACTCTAGTAATCTATGCTAACCAATATATATTACCCTCCACCAGTTGTGCCTCTATCTCTGCAGTACACTCTGTAACCACTGATACTCTAATACTCTGTAAGCATCTTAGAATTTTAGTAAATTCTAGCCTCTCACCTCTAGGCATCAGGGGTAAAGCTTATTCTGTAGTAAAAGACAGTTTTCCGTTCATGTACAGGTTATGGGAGTAAAGCTTTGTATAGCATAGAGACACAGTAACCAAACACACTAAATAAAACCCTTTAGGGATAATAAAAATATTCAAAATTAAATAAATGCTCTAAATAAACCTTTGAGAACAAAAAGAAAACATCAGTTTGGGAGGAAATAGATTAAAGCCCCCGAGTTCAGTTTCAAATAATAGATTTTGATATAGGTTAACTTTGTAGTTTCTAAACCAATTTGAAGGTAGTAAAGACCTTCAGTAGTTGCTAAACGCCGAATATAAACTTTGAATGATAATAAATAAACTTTAAAATCAACTGAAAATTAAATAATCATCAGTAATCCAACTTTGTGATTATGAACTTATAACTGGGGAGCATTTTGTCATTTTAAACCAATTTAGGAGCAAGAAAGCAACTCCATACTTAATAATCCAACTATACTAATTTTCTGTAATGATATTAACACCTTTTACTAACCTTAAATATGATAATCCAAAATAATCCAGTTTAGTACACAAGAAATTTTAATATTTGGCATTTCACTGTTTTCACACACTTTCGAACAAAATAAAGTAATTGTAGGGAAGTAATCATGCAATTAAAATATAAATTCACTAAAATTTCGTAGTTTCTGAACGTTCAAATAACTTAAATCAATTTGTTTATACTTCGTTAGATACTCTGCACTTTTAATATTTTTTATCTCAAAATCCTAGAGAACATCCGAAATAAAAAGTAGATTTCCGGAAAGAACTAAAAATCTAATATCACATAATAATTTCAAGTAATTCCAGTCAATAGAACAGATTCTATAGAGATCTTAAAATTTATTTTTCACTGCAGCCATGAGGTCAACTTAGAAATATTTCCCAGCCAATCTAAAGTAGATACAGAGATGAGATAACTTTCAGAATATGTAATTTAATTCAGAGAATCTCGTGGTAATTTATATTTACGATAAAATTAATAGAAATAAAGTTATAAAATTAAAACTGAAATTGCACTTTGGTTACGTCGTAGTTAAACTTGCCCTGCACCAATCTTAATAAAAGTTACACCAATAAACTCAGGAATTTTAGTAGTACACAGTAATAATAATATAATTTGCATAAATTGTGGCTTTAAGAAAATGACGAAATGTAGAAGTGTCGAGAACAATAGTACTTCCCCAAAGTAGAGAAATAGTTCACTCCTACCCTTACAACTTTTAAACCAGTTGCTTAAAATTATTCACTAAATATCCACTATTTCACAATTAAATATGTAGAAACACTGCAACACCTAAAGTTTTGGATAACCGTTTAGTTACTGAGATATTTCAGATCTAAATCGTAGAAGTGTTAGCAGAAAGTTGTGTTCTGGCTGTGACGTCAGCAAAGGTATTGTGAAGACGCCTTGTGAAGACGCCATTCTCTATTCTGTTCTGTTCTCTCTTTTCCGGGTTTGAAGTCGTGCTAACAAGATGATTTAAGCGTGTGTGCGTTGGTAGGTTGGCAACTCCGACTCATGTTGGTAGCTCAGGTCTTCAGTTGGCACTACCGGGTTCGGCCATCATGGTTGGGGCGTGGCTTTGTTTACTCAACATGAACTTTTAATTTTCAACTGGGGTTTGGTCGGGCTCTACTTCTCTCCATAATCTGTGATTTTTGGAACGATTGTTCGATTGCCTAAGCAACTTAAGAATGCTGTTTGAACTTTGAATTTCATTTTTAAATAAACTTGAAGAATTTTTGGAAAAGTGAACTGTTTCATTTCTGTAGCTGCTATCATACCTTTTCAATATTTGGGTTTTCAAATATTGTGGCGACCTGTAGCGTTCTAGTTGTATCCGGGCAACATGGTCAAATTAAATTAAAGTATTCAACAAGCTTTCATCGGACTTGGAGGTGTGATCAAGAGAGTAAGTTAAGGCACATAGGCGATACTCTACCCCGGTATCAGTCTTTGTCCTTACAACTCATTCTTTCAACCAAGACTCTACATGTATAATTACTTTTGGTTAATACATCTCTACCAAGTTTTTAAATTCTATTACCTTTTTCATTATTCTTCTACACCTCACCACTTTTGGTTCATACATCTCTATCAAGTTTTTAAATTATATTACCTTGTTCATTATATTTCTACAGTTCACTAGTAGATAGATAGATAGATAGATAGATAGATAGATATGTTCACTTTGATGCCATGTGAGAATAATCTTGGGGATGTGGAACAGTACATACACTTATTAGGAATGTCAATATTACTATATAATTGATAATATTATTATATATTGACAACAAGTTAGCAACAACCCAATAGTATAACCAATATCTCCTGTAATCTACAAATACAATCCCGAGTTAATTAATACTTATTATGTGGAACAGTGTATACACTTGTTACCAGCATCTAATAACCAGTTATTTTCTTACCAACCAGTTACCATGATAAGTTTCGCTGTAATTTGTGACTACAAATTATATTATGTTAATTGCTATTTATGTGGAACAGTACACACACCTATTAGCAATATCAATTATATTACCAACAACTCATAAACAGTCAATTACTTAAAAACCTGTTAGTATGATAATTTTTCACAGCAGTTTTTGAGTACATGCTATCCCATGTTAGTTACTATATATGAGTGAAATTTTGTAAACATTCTTATTAGCAGCTTCGTGATATGTTCAGCATTTACCTTCACCTTTCCAGTTGTTATTATTTCAACAGATTCATCTATTTCTTTAGTATTAGCTATTTTTTCCCATCATGCATCTACAATCATATCTCTTAGATCAATTATTTTTATGTCCTCATCAGCAGCACTCCTGACCCCATCGCAACTGAAAGTGAGCTCCCTTACAGATTTAGCTAATAACTTAGGAATTACCCCTTTCCTCTTCTATTCATGTGCAGGCCATGCCTAGTGAAACCCCACCTACAAATGATGTCCACAGTAACAACCCTCAAGACAGAACTAATGCTTTATCTAAGAAGCTCTTCTATCTCTTTGTTTACCCACCTTACAGCATGGTTCCACTGTGGCCGATCATGGCGGCTCAAGATCTGAATGAATTCCATCCTGGAATGCTGTCTCTCTTTCATCACCTTCTGAAGGCCACACTCTATACTAAAACTTATGTTTCTATCAATAGTATCACCAATACCTCCCACTATCACTACCGTATCCTCCTTAGTGAAATTTCTGCAAAGTGACTGTGATCTTATATCAGTTTTTTTGTTGTTGTTGTGATACCTTGCTACAAATGTTTTTTTTTATTTTATTCCCCCCCCCCCCAATCATCATTCCCAAAATATGTTATTTAGAATTTCTGTACAAATTTAAATCTTATTCTATAACATCACATTTCAAAATTATTAATTTTCTTACAATGAAGGTTCAGTACCATGCAGGCTTAGAAATTTTTTCTGGATGCTGACTGTATTATTGTCATTCAGAAGTTATTGGTCCAGATTTTGCATGTATCTTCTGTGGGTTAGTATTGGTGATCCACATTGAGATGAATGCTTTCTAGCATCCTACAAGGCTCGGTGCTGGGCCCAGTACTATATTAACTCTTCACCGTTGCTGCGACAATCACACCAAGGGTCCTATGGTGATTTATGCTGATGAAACTGTATGTGCCACGACAAGCAGAAGCAGAGCCATAATTAATCAGCGATTGCAAGAAATCCTCCGAACAACTGAGGACTGGGCGAACAGGCAGAGAATCAGTCTCAACCCCACCAAAGCACAGGCCATCATGATCTCAAGGAGATACAAGAAGTTTAACCAAATCCAACCACATGCCAAACTTCTCTTACACAACTTGAGGATTCCATGGTCTAATAAAGTCAGATGCCTGGGTGTGATGCTTGATGGAGACCCCATACTGAAGACATCAGGAAGAGGGCTAGAGCAAGATGCATGGCTATACCCTGTGGGGAACAGGAACAGCCTCCTGAATCCTACTATGGGTATTAACATCTGCACCTCACTGGTCAGACCTGTCATGGAATATGCAGGTCCCGTATGGGATTACACGGCAGCTACACACCTGTGCCACCGCAAAGTTATTCAGAACAGGGCCACTAAAGCGGCCCTTCCTTCTATCCAACAACTTCCCGACAGCAGTCCTGCATGATATCTCATTTTTCATAGTTAAAAGAGCACTTCAGGTAGCTGTCAGCAACATTATAAAAGCAAGCCCCTAAAACCCGAAACACATTGGACAGCGCTCAGCCAGATACTGACAGGTTCAAAAAGCCACTGGCATTATGAAATTAATTAACACCAATGAGAAGCGAAACCAAACATGAAAATCTGTATTATACAATATTAGTATATGTTGAAAGACAATAAACTTTAACATACTCTGCCAATGAATTGAATGGCTGTAAATGGCGGTTCATGGATGGCAAGGGTCAGACATGTTGCTGCTGCCCCCACCTGGTGTTACACTCTTTGCATGTTGGAAGATAGTGGTGGAGCTGCCGGTGCAAGATTTTTGGTTGGGCTTCCCCACCTAGGTCAATGTTAGGGCTTTATCTGTGTCAGAGTTGGGTTCATGTCAGGTAAACCTGCGTACAGTTGGTGTGTGTTAGGCCCCTTTCTCACTTACTATCTTTACTCCAGGATATGTGCTCCACTGCAGAAGACATCAGCAGTCTGGATCAACAGAGTTATGGCTAAGGCTACATGCATGCACATACTAAAAATGGTTACACAACAAAAAGAGTAAACTTATCATCAGCAGACAACATGAGCATAAATTGTTAGGACACCCATGGACCCAGACCATTCGGAACTGGCACCTGGTGGCCATCACACAGCCTTTTTCCTGCTCTCAGTGTAGTAGGTCAGTCAAGCATCTTTGCTCGAGGTGACCAGCCACCCGGCGCATCACATGAGCCTCTGTTCACTGCAATTAATAAGCCTGTGTATTATTCCAAATTTGTGGCAACATCGAACCACAGCGATAATCATTTAGAACTACACATCTCACAAGACTACAAAAGCAACCATGGCAATGGATGAAAAAGCTCCTTACCTTAAATCCCCACAAAGCCTCTAAATGAGACATTTTTAAAAAAAAATCCAGTAACAGCAAAGAAGAAGTTCTGATGCTATCTGAAAATAACCAATGTGGCCAGAGAACTAAATAATATATATATATAACATATTAGCAGCTAAACACTGCCTCAGTAGACCCTACCAGACAGAACAAAGAGCAAGACCCTTAGGCCCAGGCCAACGATCTATCATAGCACTTAATGTGCCATTTAACATCTAAGACTAATTACCAAGAAAGGTGGATAAACAGTAATGTTCTGACTTCACATTCAGGAGGAGGCAGGTTGGAATCCCCTACTCTCAATTCAGATTTGGATTCTCCATAATTTCCCCGAATCATAGCCAGGATGGTTCCCTCAAAAGGCCATTGTCCAATTCTTTCTTATTTATAGCCCCCTGTCTTTTGATGCCTCCAATCATCTAGACTTCGATGAGGCATAAAGTCACAAGTGAAAATAAATAAATAAAAATAAGTGGTTTCTAAATTTTAATGCATTCAGAATCACAGGTCAGACACCCCCCCCCCCCACTAAAAAGGTGGACATTGGACATTGAGGGGATGTTGCACCAAGCCCTCAGCAATGGCATAACATTGTTAGGGTAGTTCTTCTGAATGGAACCCTCACACGTCCACAAAAATCATGAACTGTGTTGCTGTTGCCAACAACTCAGCCATACTAAAATAGCGTTCAAAGAGCAGCCAGAATGCTTCAAATATGAGTACAAGTTCCTAAGCCATCACACAGTCACAGGGAGAAACCTCCAACAAAATAATAATGTGGAATTTGCAACTCAGACAGCCATTACACGGGGTAAGTAAAATGCTCTAAGTACCAAAATAACGAAGCTTTTAAGTGTAATAGGACTGTTAAAAAAGTAGTAATTATGCCACACCAAACAACACCCTCAGCAAATCCTACAGCATAGGCCAACACAGAAAATGTCTGCACCCTCTGTAAAGGTTTGGCACCTGCGGACACCGTGAGCTCACTACCGACGTTTCCTCCTCCTCCCGAACGGAAAAGACTTTCGACTGAAGAAGTTGCAAATGGGCTAATCACACTACAAACTCAAATGGCACAGCTTTTCGTAGTCCTAGTAGGCTTCATAACCAAAAACAAACATGTTGCAAAACTTCGAACTACCGGAAAGCATCCATGACTGACCTTGGCAACAAGTTTACTATATAGGAACGAAGTCTTTCTCGGCATTGAGAATGGATGTAGTCTTCTCGGGAGACTAGCCGAGTGAGTAAGATGTTTCCACACGATATTTCGGCGATCTCAGACTCCGTCGCCATCTTCTGGTGAAGTGCCGGATCCGTCAGAGGGCTGGTTCTTATAGCCTCTCAATGCGCGCGTGGTGGCGTGCGCGCAGCTGGTTGGCTGACTCGGTCGGCGCCTAGGCGGTAGGGTGGGGGTTGGCGCCGGTAGGAGGCAAGCGTGGGCGCAGTTGGTCCGCGGCCGCCGTGCTGTGCACTTCGGCGCGCTGACGACGTATTGCATTAATGACCGGTGCCCACGCTTCGCTCAGCGCCGACCGAGTCAGCCAACCAGCTGTGCGCACGCCACCACGCGCGCATTGAGAGGCTATAAGAACCAGCCCTCTGACGGATCCGGAACTTCACCAGAAGATGGCGACGGAGTCTGAGATCGCCAAAATATCGTGTGGAAACATCTTACTCACTCGGCTAGTCTCCCGAGAAGACTACATCCAAGTTTACTATAAATGTTTAGTCAATAAAGTTATGGAGAAGGAAAATAAGCTGACTTCAGCACTGATGGCCGTCATCCATCCGTATAAAATACAAACTGAATCACACCTCTAAAAGGTGGAAGCTGTGAGTATTACATGTAATAATGTTGCAAGATGTTTAGCTGTTTATTGCTAAGCAACATGTTCATCAATTATACTGATTACAAACTATTGCAGTATCTCATGAAATGCAGGTTGATACATGGTCATTTTATCAGATGTGTATTGGCATAACAGGAAATTAATACTTAAATTAATTACATTCCTGGGAAGAAAGATGTTATTGCCTATTGCTTAACTTACAAGACAACACACCAGACATCGCATCTACATGAGATATGAGAGGGAAGTTCTTGAGTGTTAAAATTAAAATAATAATAATAATAATTGGACAAGAATAAATTACAGATGACACAGTTGAACGTTTCATCAACCAAATTGAATATGTTGAATGTGATGAACCCTAAAAGAGATACTACTGTTTACAACAAATATTTTTGTTTTACATCATAGAAACCATATAGACCAATTTATCTGGCAATAATGCATAGGCTATGGGCACTATTGAGATGTCTAAGATGTCTAATGCTGTTAATTTCTCAATCAAAATTAGCATGCCAAGAAGGGTAGACAAATTGCTAGCTTCCTGTGAGACTTGTCAAAAGGTAAATGTGGAAAGCACAAAACTTCCAGGGGAAATGGAAATGAATCTTAACAACAGAGGTAAATGAACTGTCCCTCACCTATTTTTGTGTGATATTTGATATCTCAAAGTTTTTAAAGTCACATCCTTTAAAAAGGACTACACCGAAGACTATGGTGTTGATTTTTGTGACAGATTATGGCCTAAGTTTCACAAGCTTTGATAAACACTGCTCAGATCTATTGTAAGTACTGTATCAATAATTTGGAGTAGAAGTAACTAAAACCTCATATTATCACCCCACAGACAATTTGGTTGAATATGCCTTGAGGGCAAAAGAGTACTTCAAGAAAGTGTGTTATTACTTATGAAAACATTAAAAAAAACAGCATCTTATAAGGACTATGTAAAATTTCTAGAAAAAAATTGTAGATTTTGACGAGAAAATATGAACAGTAATAATTAGTTTAAAGAAATCAGTTTTGGTGAAGAAATGAAGACATGATGACAGCGAGCATGGTGGGTAAGCGGTTAATGTTCTGGCCTCACATTTTGGAGGACACCGGTTCGAATCCCCGTCCGTGCATCCAGATCTGGGTTTTCCATGGTTTCCCCAAATCACTCCAGGCAAATGCCGGGATGCTTTCTTCAAAAAGGCCATGGCCGAATTCCTTCCTGCTCCTTATTCTCAGTCCCATCCTGCCTCTAATGACCTCGACGTTGACAAGGTGTAAAGCCATAAGTAAAAAAAGCGTGATGACCAATGGTAATTAAAAGCAATTTAGCAATTGTGGAACAAATTCACATACTTAAATCTTCCCAAAAACTGGAAGATTAGAAGAATATTTAAAACAAACTTTATTAAAACCTTATAAGTGCACATTAGAACAAGAATCTTATAGAGCGAGTTATTTTTGTACAGTCTTGAGCAAAGAAGGGAAATTATATGTGTTGCGTAAAATTATGGACAATCTTTGGATACTCACTTCAGAAAAATTTATGTTACACATGCATGCACAATGTGTGAAGAGAACATGAAGAATATATGATACACAATAGAAGCCATATGTTTTCTCGAATTTTTATCATCATCACACATGGGAAGATGATTAGTGGGCTACAATTTGGATCAAAGCTATCTCACAGTACTCTATAAACATTTCATGTTTTATTACTTTCTGATGGACCAATTATTTTATAATTTAAATGTGTAGGAAATTCTATTTATCTAGAACAACATTTCTCATTTTTATAAATATCATTCTTAATGATTTTCACATATACACTGATCAACAAAAACATGCCATCTACTGACATTGTGGGAAATGACGTAAGGAAACTCATAAGTGGAGGGGAGTTATCCAACGAATGACATGTATAGCAAACAGGGAAATTCACTGACTTAACTGACTTTGAAAAAGGGAAAATTTCTATGGCCCAGTGCCTAGGAATGAGCCTCTCGGAAACGACATGGCTGGTCAATTAATTATGGGCTACTACAGTAAGCATCTATGCAAAATGGTTGAAGGATGATGAAACAACAAGCAGGTGACAAGATGGTGGATGTCCATGTCTGATCTCAGAATGAGGAGGTTTGAAGTTTACCCGCTCTGTAAAGCAGGATGGTAGGCGATCTGCAGCAGATCTGAGTGCAAATAAAGAGAAGTACAGAACCAACTACAATAGGGAGGTAAGAAGGTTAAAGAGATTAGTGAGACAGGAAAACAACAGAGTTAAGAGACAGGAAGGCAGTAAGAATAATTAAAATAACTAAACATGCAATTAATAAGAGCAAAGAGAAAAGCTAAGGATGCATTTACAAAGAATTTTATGGGTGCAGGGGGACTACTGATCGACACATGTAGAAATTTCTATGGTTATGAAAGAAAACTGAGGGGAAGGGAAGGTATTCAGATAATTTTAAATAAGACTAGAAATTTCTATGGTTATGAAAGAAAACTGAGTGGAAGGGAAGGTATTCAGACAATTGTAGATAAGAATGGCGTTAAAGTCACTGAGGATTTTAAAATGGCAGAAATCTTGATTGACTGGTTTAATGAGACTGATAGATACTATCATCTTGTAATGGGAGGGAATAAATCAAAGGAGACCCTTCTATAAGCAAAGGGAGCTGGTGTATAAAATAATACTATAGATATATTAAAGATAGTTGGACATGGTATTATATATCACCTTCAAATCTTATTTAAAATGAGTTTAGAATCTTGCTGCTTACCAGAGGAATGGAAAAGACCAATAGTAGTACCAGTTAGAGAAAAAGGGATAAGAAATAGGTCTGTAAACTAAAAGCCAATTAGTTTGACATCAGTAATTGGCAAAATGATGGACAGATCGATATGCAACTATATCAGAAATGTCAGTAAGGAAAGAAAGTGTTTGTATATTTACACCATGGCTTTAGACAAGGATATTCATGTGAATTTCAGATAGTGGGCTATATGCAAGATATTTCAGTTGAATTGGACAAGGGAGTCCAAGTTGATAGTGTGGCATTAGATCTTTCTAAGGCATTTGACAGAGTGAGCCACAAAATGGTTTTAAATAAACTGAAAACTATTATATTGGATGAAAAAGTTACTTGCTGGTTAGTGGAATTCTTAAAAGCTATAAAGCAAAGTGTTAGACTAGGAAATACATTTTCAAAGGAGATGGAAGTAAATATGGGAGTGCCACAGGGTAGTTTATTGGGACCATTTCTTTTCATTATTCTAATGAATGTTTGTGTTGATGGCTTACAGTAAAATTTATGTTGTTTGCAGATAACATAAGGTAAACTCGTATAATAGCATCAACACTGGAGAAGTCTGTGAACAGCTGCAGGGTAACCTGGATAGAATATCTAAATGGATAGGTCAGAATTGAATGAAGGCAATTGCCAAGAAGAGTCAGCTATTAGGTACATCGATAAAAAGAAATTAAAAGTTGTTTAAGATTATAGGGTGGGGTCAGAATTGTTTGTTGAAAGCTGGAAGTGTAAATATCTTGGCATAACATTTGATAATAAATTCAACTAGGCAAAGCACATTGGGCAGGTGGTAGGAAAAGTTTACAAAATTCTTCATTTACTGGAGGGGACAATGAGAGGATGAACCAGAGAAGTTAGGGAATTGCGTTACAAAACTTTGATCAGACCATTGGTTGAATATGGTGGTGTAGTCTGGGACCAACCTTTTGGGTATCAAATACAGGAGTTGGAGAGTGCACAAAGAAGAGCTTGATTTTTTGTTTGGAAATTATCGTAGGATCCAGTTAGTAACTGATATGATAAAGAAGTTGGATTGGGAGTCATTGGAAGACAGGAGGAGGGTGAAGAGAGTGCTGGGAATGTACAAGGCATATGCTGGTGATGGGGCTTGGAAAGATATTGGTCGAAGGATTAATAATAGTGCATGGAAGGTAAAAGTTGACCATGACCATAAGCTGGCATTCAATTTCATGCATAAGGGAATGGAGATTTTTTTTTTTTTTTTTTTGTTTGTGTGTAAGGGTGTATGGGATTGAAACAAATTACCAAGTGAAGTGATGAATAATTTACTAAAAGTGCTGAAGGAATTTAATATTAAAATTTTTAAATGGCAAATGTAGATGGGGTAAGAATTTAACACTCAAATTATTTAAGATAGTTAAAAATAAAATTAGAAAGAAATAATGAGATGACTAGGAGAATATCCACCAGAATGCCGTGCTCCATCACAATTAAATTTAATTAATTAAATTAAATGCTGGTGCATGAGTGATTCAGAACACACCATTAAGTGCACATAGTTGAACATTGAGCTCTGCAGCAGATGGTCCCTAGATGCTCATGTGTTGACCCAGGGACATCGCCAGTTACGATTGGATCGCAGAATGATGGAAATGTGTTGCCAGATCAAATGAATCAAGTTTCTTGCCACACCATGTTATGTTCCTATCTGGATACGTTATTTTCAAGGTGAATTGCTTTTTGAAATATGCACCCCACCATAGAAAAAGGCAGCATTGCACTTTTGGTTACATTCACCTGGGCTTTCATTGGATCTGTGGTAATGATCGATGGCACTATGACAGCTGAGGATTACATGAATATTATTGTGGATCACCTGCATCCCTTCATGCTATTTGTCTTCCATGATCGCAACGTTATTTTCAAACAGGATAACCATCCATTTCACAAGGCCATAATCAAGCAACAGTGGTCTGAGAAGCCTGAAAGTGAACTCATGTTGATGACTTGTAAATTCGCCTGATATCATGCCCATAGAACACATCTGGAACGTATAGGGCAGCAGTTCCACACCCATAAACCACCAGCTGGTAATTTAAGGCAATTGCCTGATTTGTGCATAGATATCTGCTACCAAATATCTCCGAAAATCTATCAAGAATAAGTCGTATCACCATAGGTGGTCTAATATGCTATTAAGAAGGATGTCATAAAGTTGTGGCTCACCAATGTATTTATTCACAATGCAAGGGATATTCAATAGGTTTGCCTTAATTTTAAAAGTTAGTGAGTTGTTTTACATATTTTGTGAATTGAAATACCCTTAATGTCATTAGTTTTCCTCAAAGAAGTATCAAATTATGCCAAAAGCAGCTTCTGAATATTTTTGCATATACATATGAACACTTCAAGCAAGAGTGGGCTACAAATTTGAAACAAACAAAGAAGAAATTATGCAAATTCAGATTAAACACCGTACACTGTAAATTCCCACATGGATAAAATTGGATTTGTACCAGAAGCATTAATTAAAAACACACGTTGTGTAAGAGTCCTATATGCCAGGCAAGACTGACAGGGTAGCCGAGGGGTAGATTTGGGTTCATCCTGAACTTTAACTGTGGAGGGACTCTAGAGAAGAGTTTAACTAACCATGTGGCATTCTTGTAGCTGCAGAAGTCTCTTCTATCTTGACAGTCTTGAGCTCTTACATCTTGTGGGCTAATTGATAAGATGTATTTAGTCAGGATTATTAGGTTCGGCAACCAGGGTAGGGGAAGGCTGGTACATGTTAGATGACCAGCTGAGATTCTATCCTAATAAGAATGACAACAGGTGTCCAACAAATATGAGGTCCCATTTAATAGTCGTTGAGTGGCATGAACATACAGCCGGTAACATGACTGCGAGGATCCTCCTGACAGCGCCTATATGAGATGCTAATTGCAACTCACTGAGTAATAACTCGTAGACTAATGGATTGTTATTTGACTGGATGGCAAGATAAATGGCTGATGGTATGCCACCCCCATGATCTTGCAGTGCCTACATGGTGAATAGACTTGAGCGAAGAGAGTCAGTTTTACTGTTAGAAACTCATAGTAGCTAATGGAAGATAACCATGAAAAATTTGGGTTCATCATGAACTTTAACTGTGGTGGGACTCTAGAGGAGAGTTTAACTAACCTTGTGGCATTCTTGGATTCATCATTAACATTAACTGTGGTGGGACTCAAGAGGAGAGTTTAACTAACATTGTGGCACTCTTGTAGCTGCAGAAGTCTCTTCTATCATGATGGTCTTGAGCTCTTACGTCTTGTGGTCTAATTGATACGATGTATTTAGTCAGGAATAATATGATACCAGCCGATTATTAGGTTCTGCTTATGCAGTCGCCTGTGTTCATTAAAAACCCTATGCTCTAAATTCCCAAGAATTAAAAACTTCAAGCTTGAAGACCAGAGATCACAATACAAGACTTAGATTCAAAAGACTATAGCCATCGACCTTTATAGAGCCCACATTTTTAAGTAGACATCTGCCAAGGACAGCCTAGAGACTATTACTGTAAGTGCTTGTTGATGACTGGCCACAGAGTGAGTGTTAATAATTTGTTGTTACCTCAAAGGTGATATTTATTGACATCAGAGAGTCAGTTACAACTAGTAACATCGATCGAGTCAGCATCTCAGCCTATTCCTGACAAACAATTCTATACTCAACCTTGCACATGAGAAGAGTAGTCTGCTTGCTGCTGGAATTACTTATTATTTCCCATAGAAAATTCTAATTCCCTTTTAACAAACCTATAAGTCCATTAGAACGCCTGGCAGTTGTATCCTAGTAAAGATAAATGACTGAATTTAACATTCAGTAATTTTTGCACCTAATCTGAAGGCACTCCTTGCTTATGCAGTCGCCTGTGTTCATTAAAAACTCTACGTTCTAAATTTCCAAGAATTAAGAACTTCAAGCCAGAAGTTTGAAAACCAGAGATCACAATACAAGACTTAGGTTCAAAGTAGACTATAGTCATTGACCTTTATAGTGCCCTCTTTTGTAAGTAGACATCTGCCAAAGACAGCCTAGGGACTATTTTATTGTAAGTGCTTGCTGTGACAGCCAGAACACTCGTCATATTAATTGAATATGCACAGGGAAGCAATCTTTATAGTTATTAATCTAATTAGCAGTTTGACTTTTAGTATTGCACAATGACAACACTTTTCAGGATAAAAATGCACTGAAATTGAAAGATGAAGTATTACCAGAACTTTAAAATTTTGGTACATCAAGTTAAGTTGAAGATTACACAAGATACTTACATGAATTCCTCTTTAGTCTTCTTTGTGACATCACATTGTAAACACATCTTATCTAGTGGTAACTCATTTTTGCGGGCAGTAGATTGCATGATTGCTGTCAGGAATGATTGCGGATTGAAGAAGCCTGCCAGCCAAACAGATGCCGGCAACTACCCAGAAAAAGAAGTTGTGTTACAGTTGTTATGCAGAGAAATTTCATATACTCAATTAGTATTAGAAAGTGATGAGATCTTCATACAAGAATCCCCATGAACTTACAAGACAAAGTAATTGAGCTGATTATATTTCTCTGCAAAACTTGGTAGCATTTCACATACTCATGAATTAGCACAGAGAATTTGGTTAAATGGATCAAAACCTGTCTGTATTCACCATAATCAATTAATCTGGTTTTTTAACTTAAATAGAATAAAAAATCTAATGCCTGTTGGTAGAAAATGTTGAAAACTAACCTTACATGAAATTTTGTTTTTAGAAACCACTATTCTTATTAACTGTGATGGAGCTTATGCATTGGTCACAGTTTCAATAAACACTCCATTTTTAATTACATTATAACAGTTTACTCTAAATTCTTTCACTGTTTCAGATAATCTGTTTTGCACTTTATTCCAATTATATCCATAACTTTTCTACTAGCAAACTAAAACTTTATGACTCACCAGGAATAAAAATCTTTTCCATTATTTATACAACTAAAGATTCTTTGTGTAACATCTCCTTGCTTTCTATTATCCATTTCCCTGGATCATTCAATATGAAAATTACTCATATATACAGTAATTTCTTTAAAAATATCTGTCTGTTTTCCTAGAAACCCCTTCAAAATCCCAAATTTGATAACAATAACGTACATCCAATACCAAGTTTCAGTACTCAAGACATGACCTGACAAAGCTACAAAATACTAAGGCTGGTCCTGATACTTGGGAAGGCACGGGTTCAATTTAAATTCACATCAGTCTAGCCAGATTTGAGTTCTCTGTTCCAGATGAAAGCTGGGATGGTTTCTTCAGAAAAACAGGATCTGATTTCTTCCCGTTTCTTTTCCTCAGCTCTCTCTTATTTGGGTGCATGGCAATGCACCCGCCAAGTCGAGTCAACGGTGGCGCTGCCTACTCTTTTCTCGGGGCATTTCGGGCCATTTTTGAACCTGAATTTCTTTGGTCATATTCATGCTAGCAGTTTCTAATTTCTGTTATGAATAGATATCAGCAACCTTAGTAAATATAGTAAATTTTATTTTGTTAGTGTTCTTAGTTCGCATGTCATTTGAATGCAAACTTCATAGATTTTGTCAGTGGCTGACTGACTGATGATCATCAAACTCTAAGATACTGCCTGTGGCTGTAGAAAGCAAACATTTGGTACACAGATAACATTTTACCCATATATTATAAGAAAAATCTTAAAATCATAAATTTCCATACATTGTCCCCTTGCCTACCCCTAACGTGAAATTGCTTTCTACCCTAATAAGTTAATGTACCACAGATTTTCATTGTTGAGTGACCTTACTAAGTTTAACTAATGTGATAAATTTTACTTTTTTACTTTTCTTACTTTGCAAGTTATTGAAATTCAAAATTTTATTTCGACCACGACACCCCGACATCAAAATTCCACTGTACTTACAGTAATCCTAGAAACAAGTAATTTAGTACACATATATGGTTTCATCCCTAAATCATAAAAAAGTATAATACTGGAGTTTTTCACCATATTTATTTAATAAAAATCACAAGCATAAAAAATTCTGGCACGTATTTGTGGCTTAATTGCTTTGCTCCAGATGAAGCTATATGCCTGAGAATTTTTAATGCATAGCGATCAGCAAATTCAACTAATACCTTAAATTTTACTTTATTACTAAGCTGAGTTTGTAAGTTATTAGTAATTAATTTAGAGTGGTAGTTAAACCAGTGGCAATCAGCTTTGCTCGGCTAAGGAGCACATCCATTGTTTTCAGAGTGTGGGGCACTGTTGGTAACGTATATTGATGTCTTCAATTCTGAAGTGTTCTTACTCACTGATTTTCAAATTGAATCATTACATCTGAGCAGTGATTTTTTTTTAAAAAAGGTGATAAACCTACAAAAAGAAATGAGATTCCACAAAAACAATTCTTATAAAAATAGGCCAAGACTTGTGTTCGTGTAGTGAGAAAAAGTAATGAGATCTTCTTCTGAGCCAAGTCTACAATTTACAGTGTGTATTCAGTGTGTGGTTTCTCTCAGTGTCACAGGTAACTACAGCATTAATAGCAGGCAGCAAATGTGACAATTTTGGTGGATGTAAATATGGCAATGCTGTACCAGGGAATATGTCTTAACTTTACTATCTCCTTCAGCCAAGAAGAATACCTTTATAATAAGTAAAGCAAATAATTTATCACAAAGAGTACATTGGGGTTAAGACTTTATTGATTTTGATTATAATTATCCAAATTATATAAAATTGTTGCTGGTATTTAAAAATATGGTTGGAATCCATGTTAATCATTCATGTGAATCTCAGTTGTTGGGATATATGCAAGATATTTCAGATGAAATGGGCAAGGGAGGTCAAATTGATAGTGTAGCATTAGATCTTTCAAAGGCTTTTGACAGAGTGAGCCATAAAATGGTAGTAAATAAGGTAAAATCTATTGGAGTGGATCAGAAAGTGATTTGCTGGATAGAATAATTTTTGAAAGGTAGAAAACAGAAATTTATGGTAGGAAATGCGGTATCAAAAGAAGTTGAAGTAACAATGGGAGTTCCACAGGGTAGCATATTGGGACCATTGCTATTCATTATTCTAGTGAATAATTGTGTTGATTGTTTACTGTCAGAAATTGATTGCAGATGACATAATGCTATATAAAAGGATCAAAACGGTTGAGGTTTGTACACAGGGTGATCTGGACAGGATATCTAGTTGGATTGGTAAACATGGGATGAAGTCAGCTTATTATATACACAAATAAAAAACAAAACATTAATTACAAATATAAGGTGAGGAAAGAATTGCTTGCTGAAGATTTGAAATGTAAATATCTTTGCATTACATTTGATAACAAGCTTACCTGGGCAGATCACATTGGACAGGTAGTAGGAAAAGGTTTCAAAATTCTGCATTTGTTGGAGAAGGTGATGAGGGGATGTACGAGAGAAGTAAAGGAAATGGGTTACAAAACTTTGGTCAGGACATTGCTTGAATATGGTAATGTAGTATGGGACCCACATTTTGAGTATCAAATACAGGAGTAGGAGAAGGTGCAAAGAAGGGCTGTTAGATTTGTTTCTGGAAATTATCGCAGAATGCAATCAGTAACAGATACGATAAAAGAGCTGGAATGGGACTCATTGGAAGACAGAAGGAGGGTGAAGAGGGTGATGGGAGTATACAAGGTGTATATTGGTGATGAGGCATGGTAAGATATTGGTGTAAAAATTGAAAGTATTGCATGGAAGGGAAAAGATGATGATGACCACAAGCTGGCACTCAATTTCAGGCACTAGGGTGTAGGAAGATTCTCTTTTTTTAGGTAAGTGTGTCAGGGATTGGAATAAGTTACCAAGAGAAATGATGAATAATTTGCCAAAAACGTTGAAAGAATTTAAAGTTAAAATTTGAGAAGGGTAAATGTATGTGGATGCAGAAAGGAGGGAAGGTGGGTGTTTAGGGAAATTGCCACTGGAGCATGCGCTCCATTGCAATTTAATTTAATTTAATTTCACAGGGGCAACCCAAAAAATAAAGACTCTCAAGCATTTACATTTATAAAGTCAATTTATTTTCTGTAATGTATCTCAATGAACTTTCTTTACTTATACCAGTTATATAAGAATTTATGCTTGTCCTTCAAAAGTAATCTGGTTGTAAAATTTTTAGTGATGGTGTTCATTTAATTTGTTATAGCACTAATATTTAGTTATATGATTTCCTCTCATGTTTTTGTTTTCCTTGATGTTGAATAATCATTATAGTTGACCAACTGAATTAGATAAATAATTCCAACAATAAGTTATTTGTTTTTGAAAGGTGATGTAAGTTCTATTTTTAATTAATTATTTTTGAAACATGTGTGCAGTTTGAAAAAGGACAGATAATGTGATTTTGACGCAGCTAGAAATCCGTGTAGCTACCTTTCGGTGTTGTTGCCATGAAAGCGTTCATATTTAAATTGGCAGTTGGTTAAGAAATGTTGGATACTCTCAGTTATGAGACACTCCTCAAGTACAGAGGCTCAGCTTCTGCAGGCGTGGTCTGTGGTGGCCTCGCCTGTGGAGGTTCAGCCTGTGGAGGCTCAGACTGCACAGGCACACCCTGTGGGGGCTGAGCTTGTCGAGGCTCAAGCTGTAGAGGCAGAAGGTAGAGATAGTGGGTTGGAGGAAGTTGATAAGGATGGGTGGGAGCTGGTAACAGGTCGTAGGAGAATCATGGTTAACAGGATGAACAAGCCAGACACTTCAGTAATTGTGGGGAAAAATAGGTTTGACCTGTTGCCAGAGTCAGGAGGAGAAGAGCCTCATGTAGATGTAGGAGTAGGAGTAGGTAAGATGCAGAAGACCTTTAGGAATAAGGGCGTACTGGGCAAGAATAGGAAAAAAAGGGTTCTGCGGCTAGGTAGTAGCCATGGGACAGGTGTAGGCCCTCTTCTGCAGGATCAGTTAGGTACAGGATATCAGGTCACAAGTTTTTTCAAACCTAGTGCAACATTAGGCCAGGTAATAGAGGATTTAGGTTTCCTTTGTAGGAGTTTCACTAAGGATGATAGAGTAGTGATAGTGGGAGGTGCGGGAAATAGTATTGATAGAAAGGCGAGTTATAGTATAGAGCAGTGTTTCCCAACCTTTTTTGGGTCTTGTCCCACTTTTAATTTTTTTTTTGCCCCCCATACCTAATTTTTAATTAAAAAAATATTTTGCTAACATCAAACGAAACTATACCTAATAATTATTTACAGCACTGCTTTAAGAATTTGCTTTTTTGCTATATTTTCTATTTATATTTAGCAATGCATTTAAATAAACCGAAGAGAAAGCGGTAAAGTCGTATCAAGTCAATTTCTAAATTGCCCCTCTAAAAAAACCAAATTGCCCCCCTGTGGGGCGTGGGCCCCACGTTGGGAAACACTGGTATAGAGAGTGTGTAACGTAGTTGGCCTTATTGGCAACTGAGAAAACGAGAAGGAAGTTTGGTATCGGTTTTAGTAGGTTACCCAAAGTAATATTTCCCCCAAAAGATAACACTAATCAGGTGTAGAAGAGAATGTAAGACTTGCGTTGGTAGTAGTACGAATTTTCGGAAGGAAGTTATGAGCAACTTTAAGTACGAACAGAGACGCTTTGTGGCAGTGATGACGCAACAGCCGGCAGGTTCATAGAAGTATGAAAGAATGGTAATAAATGAATTAAGATACCTGGATGAAAGTATCGGATCTTTGTTTATAAGTACAAAACATGGTTTCCAACGGAATTCAGAGTAAATATGACTAATTTTAAGGTACTTTTTCAATAAAGGAAAAAATAGTAAGTCGAGAATAAAATAAGTAGTCAATATCAAATTATGTCCGATTAAAGGCCTTCTTGTGAAAAGATGATGGTTGAGATCGTTGAGTTGAGTAGAAATATGTTAAAAGTAATTCCAAAGCGAAAGCGGTTAAAGCATCGTAGCTATCCAGTTTGTCGAGAATGGGTAGAAATGAAAGTTGACAAAGGGGAAAGAAAAAACTAGAAAAACATCTGGGAGGCACCCTATTTTTATGAAAGTACAATTTTTTTAAGTAAGTTTGGCGGAAAGTTTTATAAAAATAATGCACTCTCAATATAAGATATTTAATTTCAAAGTATTTAATTGGGATTCCATGATGGCTGACGAGAAGGGTTGAAAACTTTGAGAGACGATATCTTTTTAATGAAAAGGTTTTAGAAGGTAGTGAGATATACCAAATTAATTGTCAAAAGCTGTAGAATTCCTGAAGATTAGAACACTCGCGCTAAAACAAAGTTGGGACACTAGATCTAGAAAATAGGTTTATTTAACTTCGAAAATTAATAACAACAAAAGGAGAGCAGATAGGAAAAATTTTACAAGGATAGAAAATGCTTAGGATGAGGAACTCTACGTAATCACAAAGTTTCAGGAAAATCAGAAAAACTTGGGGGGAAAGCCTTTGTGAGCGGAGCTGGGAGAGAGAGAGCGCGCATAGAGAGGACGCTAGGTGAGTGGAAATTTCCATCAGGCTTGGGAGAACCTATATAAGAGACCCGAGGCGGGACCTCGACCACATTAGTTTCGAACTGGTTAGAGGGTGAACGTGTGAAGTGTGGGCAGGCGTTATGGCAGTGTCGCATGGTGTGGGTGTCGCGTGGTGTGAGTGTCGCGTTAGAACAATCATGAATAAACGGACTTGGAATATTTGTAGACGGCAACTATAATTTTTGAAACAGATCATTAATTTAACAAACTTCTTTCCATAATTTAAATTTGACAATTTGTATGATTTTGTTTGAGGTTTCAAGTGGAGTGAACTTTTTATTGTGTCTGAATTGAGTGTATGTAATTATCGTGGCATTAATCTGCAATTTTCGGAAACGAAGTCTTTCTGGTAACAATTTCTGTTGTCAGAGTGAATATGTCTTTAAACGTTGAACAATAAAATACTGGACTTTAAAATCTGTGTTGAGAACAATCTTTAGATATTAACCTTCATTGAAAAATCCCATTATTAAAACCATTTGACCGTTCTAATTAAATTAAATATTGCAGAGAAGAAAGTATAGGAAAGAATTGAGTTTGTGAACATTGGGGACTCCATTCCCCCTATAAAGTTTTTTTTCCTACAAGTGACCTGAGGAAGGTGGTGAAGGAGGCACAGCATACCAGGGTGGAGCTCATGCAGGTCCTAAGTCGCAATGACCGGCCAAAATTAAACTATGCTGTGAGGCAGGTTAATGTGGAAACGGAAGTGCTAATTGGGAAAGGCATTAGTTCTGTGTTGGGGGTTGTGCCTGTGAACACCATTGGTAGGTGGGGTTTCACTAGGCATGGCCTACACCTAAATAGAAGGTGGAAGGGAGTACTTTCTGAGTTGTCAGCTAAAGCAGTGAGGGAGCCCATTTCCAGTGATGATGGGGTCAGGACTGTGCCTCTTTTAGGTTAGGGGCTGCTGGTGAAGGGACAGAAATAGATTATCAAAGTGATACTGATTGCAGATTCGCGATGGGGAAAGTCACAGATATTAAAGAAATAGATGAAATGGCTGAAACAATAACTGCCTGCGGTAACAGTGGGAAAGAGGAGATGAATTCTGAAAATGTAAAGCCAGTAGTAAGGGTGTTAATGGTAAACTGTAGAAGTATAATGAACAAAGTAATCGAATTTGCAAACTTAATAGAGATGCACAAACCATAAGTAATAATTGGGGTAGAGAGTTGCTTAAAAGAAGAAGTACTAGACAGTGAGGTTTTTCCTGATGGTTACAGAGTGTACCACAGAGACAGAGGAGCAATTGGTGGAGGAGTCTTCATACTAGTTAGCAAAAACTACCAAAGTTCACTGGTGTTCATAGATCAAGACCATGAGTTACTTGGGGTAGATTTCTGGGGCAATAAAAAAGAAAAAATCAGAGTGTTTGCTGTTTACTGCAGTGGAAGAATGACAGAAGAGGAGAAATTAAATTCATACTCAGATTTCAGAGGTGAGAATAGAATGATCATCATTGGCGGGGATTTAAATTTAACAGGTGTAAACTGGGAAGCGAATAAGGTAAATAACACAAGGGAACAAAGATTTGCAAATATCTTAATTAGGGAAGGAGGATTTACACAAGTGGTTGAGCAAAACACTAGGGGACAAAATATTTTGGATATATTACTAATTAAGCCCAATGAAAACCTTTTGAGGTATCAAGTAACTGAAGGAATAAGTGATCATGATGCAGTTCTGATGGATATTAGAGGATTCAGTAAACCAGCAGCCATAATTGAAGTGGAAATAGGTAAAATTATAAAAAGGCACAGGTTTCAAATTTGAAGAGATATTTCAGAGAACAATTCAGCAAATGGAAGGAAGGCTCAGATACAGTAGAGTCAAGGTGGGAAGAGTTCCAGGAGATAATAAGAAAGGGGGAAGCAAAATTTATTCCAAAGCAGAAAATAAAGAGAAGTATACTATGTACTATAATAGGGAAGTGAGGAGGTTAAAGAGGTTGGTAAGAAAAGAACATAACAGAGTTAAGAGACAGCAGGGTAGTAGGGAATATTTGAAACAACTAAACAAGGACTTAATAACAGCAAAGAAAATGGCTAAAGATGGGTTTATGAAGAGTATTGTCAGTGCAGGAGGACCATTGACTGATGCATCTAGAAAATTCTATGGCTATATCAGGAAACTGAGTGGAAGGGAGGGTGTAGAGACACTTATAGATAAGGATGGAGAAGAAGTTACAGACGATTTAAAAAGGCAGAGATTTTAAGTAACTGGTTCAGTGAAAGCATTAGGGACAATGAATCAGAAACAGGAGGGTCTAATTCGGAGAATGAGATTAACAACACAATTAGAAATGACGATAGTAAAAAATTTAATATTCATCTTCAGGAAATGATGAAGGAAATAAGAAAGCTGAAAAAAAATAAATAAAGGGGCTAGTGAAGATAATATTACTACAGATATCTTAAAGGTAGCCGGATTTGACATTGTACCTTATCTTGAAATATTATTTAAATTGAGTCTAGACACTTGCTGCTTACCATAGGAATGGAAAAGTGCAATAGTAGTACCGGTACATAAGGGAGGGGTGAGAATTAGAGTTGAGAATTACAGGCCAATCAGTTTGACATCAGTGGTAGGTAAATTAATGGAAAGATTGATATGCAACCACATCAGAAATATATGTGAGGAACGTAAGTGGTTTTCAAGCAGGCAACATGGTTTCAGGCAAGGATATTCATGCGAATCTCAGTTGGTGGTATATATGCAAGATATTTCAGATGAAATGGACAAGGGAGGCCAAATTGATAGTGTAGCACTATATCTGTCTAAGGCGTTTGACAGAGTAAGCCATAAAATGGTAGTAAATAAGGCAAAAATCATTGGAGTGGATAAGAAAGTCATTTGCTGGGTAGAAGAATTTTTAAAAGGTAGAAAACAGAAAGTAGGAAATGTAGTATCAAAAGAAGTGGAAGTAAAAATGGGTGTGCCACAGGGTAGCGTATTGGGACCATTGCTATTCATTATTCTAATGAATAATTGTGATGATTGTTTACTATCTGAAATTAGACATAATGTTGTATAAAAGAATCAAAACGATAGAGGATTGTAAACAGTTGCAGGGTGATCTGGACAGGATATCTAATTGGGTTGGTAAACATGGAATGAAGATAAATGCAAAGAAGAGTCAGCTTATTAGATACACAAATAAAAAACAAAAGGTTAATTATGAATATAAGGTGGGGAAAGAATTGATTGCTGAAGACTTGAAATGTAAATATCTTGGAATTACTTTTGATAACAAACTTACCTGGGCAGGACACATAGGACAGGTGGTAGGAAAAGGTTTCAAAGTTCTGCACTTGTTGGAGAGATTGATGAGGGGATGTACGAGAGAAGTCAAGGAATTGGGTTACAAAACTTTGGTCAGACCATTGCTCGAATATGGTAGTGTAGTATGGGACCCTCATTTTACGTATCAAATACAGGAGTTGGAGAGGGTGCAAAAAAGGGCTGATAGATTTGTTTCTGGAAATTATCGCAGAATGCAATTTGTGACGGATATGATAAAGGAGCTAGAATGGGATTCATTGCAAGACAGGAGGAGAATGAGGAGGGTCATGGGACTGTACAGGGCATATACTGGTGATGAGGCATGGAAAGATATTGCAATAGGTATGAAAAGTAGTGCATGGAAGGGAAAAGATGACCATGACCACATCTGAGAATCCTTGATTAAAAACAAAAAAAAAAAATAGGTGATTTAACTTGCTGGAAATAGCTATTTAGTAATATAAATTAAAACTGTGTTCTTCATTTGAATTAACTTAACATTTTTATAGGAAAAATCCTGCTAAATTGAGTTCTTATTCCAAGGAATAGATGTGATCAAACACTTATGTAGAATAGTTAACATTTGCTTGGCTGCGTAGAAAATTTTTTTTAATAATAAAAAGCACAATGTACATGGTGTGTGATGCCCTTGTCTTTTGTTTCAACTCTTTGCGTTAATAATGTTTCATACTGAAACTAATTGTATCCACGACTTCGTCCATGCGGAATTTGTGATGTTAAATCACAGATAAATTATCATAGAAATTTTGGCTGGATAGGTTAAAGTGGAGGAAAGTCCTGTATATTTGATTTTCTTGGATCTTCTCCTCTTCTTCTGAATTTAAATTGTAAGCAGAGCTTTAATCATGTTTGAGAGAATCATCTATTTCTACCTCTCCTTAAAACTACCACTAACTGGATGTTAATTTCTCTGTTGATGATCCACAAGCAAAATTCAGTATTGTTCACATGGCTTCTTTGCAGGCAATATTTGAAATGGTGCTGCCTCCGGTGTGTATGAACTGATTTCTTTATTTTAAGATGTATATAAACTGTGGTATGAGTGTGAACACCATTATAAAATAGCAAAATCGAAGTCACCACTCGTATGCATTTCAGAATCCGCATCTTTATTGTAATTGAGTAAACTGCATCATCCCTGATAAACCACTGATCCTATTGAGGCCATAGTTTTCTTGAAGTCAAAATACCTACCAGACCCCCCCCCCCCACCAGCCACTTCAATAACATTTCATGTGAATATGGCCTAAATAGTCCAGGGGGTCATCCGTGATGATTCAGTTTAAGCACTCCTAGGATTTTATTAAGTAAAGAATAACTTTATCCACCATTTCATCCATATGGAATTTGAGATTGATGCTATTAGTTCACTGATAAATTATCAATGAAATTATCGATATTGCCAGCAACTGAGTTCACATATGGTGTTAAATTACATACCAGAGACATCTCTCTCAAACTGGCTATGTCACAATTAGCACAATGCCCATTGGGCAGTGAATCTGCGTTCAACAAAAAATGCTTACTCATTTGTGAATACTTAAGTCTTTAATTTCTCAGTTTTCCAACTTCACATCAAAAAGAAACATAAACACTGAATGTTGTGTTAGGGTCAACCGCGATATCAGGGTCGGGTATCGGCTTGTACACCTAAACTTGAAGTCTTCCAAAATGTTACCAAAAGTTCGGGAAAAGTTCTATAACCGTGAAAAACCTTGGAGAATGCTAACTTTAATGATGAAGACGGCCGCCACTTACAGAATTAACCCCCTGTAAGTAAGGTACTAAAATAGAAATGAAAGTCGAAGTCCGAATCACTGAAGTATATATTTTTAAAATTTTCACAGAATTTACATAAAGTCACAGTTAGCAATGGCAATCGGAGAAAATTATTTGCTGAAGATCACAAGTCATGAAACAGAACAGACCGCTACACCCCGAAATGAAAGAAAAAGTTCATATCGATGAACACATGTCGGAAAAGTTCAAGATTCTAAGGTTGGCAATTCCTGTCAGTCAGCCATGTTGTCAAAGTTCCAGTTTCCCATCAGCCACCGCAAGCCGGTCTCACTCAAATCCGCTAAACAACGAGCTACATGTTACCTCGACCAAATGCTTCAACGAACTGTGGACGAAACCATGTCCGGGCCTACTTTTATCAAAAATGGCCTACTGACCTAGACAACAGTATATCTAGAAAAAATTTTGTTAACCGAGAGCTTCCAGAAAATCACAAGATGTAGAGCGTAATGAGACAAGTGTAGTGATGTGGTTTGTTTTGTTTTTAAAGCTTCCAGACCGGTGTAAATGAGTTTTGAAATTTGGTTAATGTTTATAGTATTGCCGAACGTCACGTACGGAATATGGATCTGCTAAAGTTTAAAATATCAAGTTTATCCTGTGTTTTAAGTGTTCCCCAGCTTCTGCTGAGTTCAGTGGTGTAAAAATCTTTTAAATCGGTGAAGGATGTCAAAAGTTATTGAATTTCTAAAATTTGGTGATTTCTCGCTCTTCACTTTTTATTTAAAATCGGTTGTGGCCTGAAACTATTTTAAAACGTACCATTATTTTATTTAAATACTTGAGAAAAGTTTTTAGTTCATGAAATATGTTTGCCAGAGAGAAATTCAAATTGCGAATTGGTTGCTACAACGTCATCGGAAAACGGATTTTCATTTATTTATATCTTCTGTTTATTAGTTGATGGCTATTGGAAACTTGAAGAATATTGACTTGCTGATTATTTTGTTTGTTTAAATCTACTTTTAAAGTCTCTGAAACTACTTAGATGTGCTAGAATTTATTATTGAAATTACCCATGTGGTGATGCTTTAAAAATCATATTTACTGCTTTAAATTAGTCTGGAACTGCGAGTTATTGGTGAATTTAATATCAAATGGTGAAATTATTATTATAGAAGTGCTTTACAGTGGTAAATTTAGTGGAATATTAGTGATGTGGTTGTTTAACCAAACCTGTTTACTTTACTTCAGAATTACTATGGATTACGCTCATTTAGGTAAGTTTATGGTTTATATTTTATTATAAACTTCTTATTTAAGGTTGTTATATGCTGTTTATTTACTTTCCTGACCCTAAAGTGTTGTTATCTCGATTTCAAACTATGGTATCATGTATTGAATATTAACCTCAAACTTCGTCGGAATTTGACTGAATATTGAAAATAGAGAGTAAGGTAGCTTACAGTTGACACTAAAACAATTTCTTGTTGACTATGAAACATTTACTGCAAATATGAGTAAAATCTGCTTGAAAGAATTGCGGTGAAGAAACATAATTGCATCTCACAGTGGAATATAGAAGTTGGACTATAGCGGCACATAGTGGAATCAAATGTAACTAAAAACCTTACAACCCACCTCAATAACGTGTGAATATTGCCTTAATATGTCAAGATTTTTGTCAGTGATGACAATGTTTGCTCATGCATAGGATTTTACGTAGGAATGAAGAAGGTAGACTGTAAATTATTACTTATAGCCACAGTGTTTTCGCTACTTAATAACAGTCTAAATCCTAATTCTAACTATCCATAAGCTTAGTAACTGATTTTCCATATGTTTTTGATGCTAGAATTTGTAACATTATCTAATGACAAACTCATGTTTAATTGCAATGAGGAAAAATACATTTATTTAACAATGATTTATTGTAATACTAACTGATATAAAATGTTTTATTTCTTTTTTCATATTGTGCATAAATAAATAGTTCAGATGGTTTTCCAACGATCGATCATTCAACATACAATTGTCCACGAGAAAAACATATATGCATTGGTTATCCTTGTGATTTGTTAATAATGCCACTTAAATGGTGAATCGTAAACATTTAAATTGAAATGGTGTATCACTTAGTATCATTAATATTCATGGCAACAAAACATTTGTTTTTGGAATTTACTATTTAAATTATGTTAGAACAGCTTGTCAGAAGAGGCCTTCCATGCAGCAATGACATGTCAAGAGCTATGTCTACTGCCAACTTCCGATAAAAGAAGGTGCCTTAAGAACAACAATCTTGTTGCATTGAAAAGGAGTGCTGCGCCATTTTTTTTTTTTTTTTTTTTTTTTTTGCTGTCATCAGTCGCTTGACTGATTTGATGCAATCCTCTATTCATTCCTATCTTGCACTTGCCTTTTAATCTCAATGTATCCCTTCAAACCCACATTCTAAATTACCTACTTCATATATTCCAATCTCTGTCTTCCTCTGCAGTTCTTACCTTCAAATGTTCCCTCCACTAACAAATTAACCAATCCTGCATGTCTCAAAATATGACCTACTGTCCTGTCTCTTCTTTCTGTAGGACTCTTCCACAAACTTCTTCCCTCACCCATCATTTCCAAAACATGTTCGTTTCATACTTTATCGGTTGACTTAATTTTTAGCATCCTTTGATAGCACCACATTTCAAATACTTCAATTTTCCTTCTGTCTGGTATTCCTAAAGTCCATGATTCGCTGCCATAAAGTGCAGTGCTCAACATATAGGGTTTTGAAAAGTTATTTCTGTGTCCCAGATCAATATTTGAAACTAAAAGATTTCTCTTTTTCATGAAGGCTCTTTTTGTGAGTGCTATTCTGCTTTTAACATCATTCCTGCTTCAGCCATCACATGAAATTTTATTTCATAAGTAGCAAAATTCACTAACTTCTGCTATTGCATCTGACCCTGTTTTTATACTGAATCTATTAGCATTGGTAACATTTCTACTACATTTCATCACTTTTGTCTTTCTTTGATTTATATTTAGTCCAAAATCTTCCTTCAGTATTTTGTTCATGATATTCAATACCTTCTCAATATCCTCAACCTGTTCTGTGAAAAAGACAATGTCATCGGCAAATAGTAGCATACTGATTTTTTCTCCTTAAACATTTGTGCCAATTTCGAATCTTTCTTTCACTTTCTTTATTGCTTCTTTTACATACAAGTTAAATATTATTGGGAATAGACTACAACCTTGTATCACACCATCTTTAATTGATGCATATCTCTCATGATTCTCTACTTTTATTATAGCTGCTTGACTCTTATAAAAAGTATAAAGTACAGTATCCTACTATCTCCGTATTTTAGACCCAACTTCTTTAAAAAATTTAACATCTTGTCCCACTTAACATTTTCAAAAGTTTTTTCTGAATCAACAAATGCCATAAAAGTATCTTCATTTTTCTTGATCCTCCCTTCAAGTATTAATCCTAAGGCCAGAATTGATTCTCCTCTACCTCGGTTTTTTCTAAACCCAAAGTGATCTTCACTTACTATCTCTTCTACTACACTTTCCATTCTTCCGTATATTATTCTGGTCAGTAATTTTGAGGCATGTGACATTAGACTTATAGTGCGATAGTTTTCACATCTGTCAGCTTGTGATTTCTTTGGAAGTACGAAGATGACACTTTTATTAAAATCAATGGGAATCTCTACTGTTTCATAACTTTATGATATGAGTTTGAATTATCTTTGTGTTCCTTTTTCTCCTAGGAATTTCAGAAGTTCTGCAGGTATCTAAACAATTCCAACTTATTTGATTTCAAATCATTCAAAGTACTATCAAATTCTGTCCTCAAAACAGGATCACCTAAGTCATCAATATTAACTTCTTTATCTAATTCACTGTTATTTCCCTCAGCTCCATCAAACAGTTTTTCTATGCATTCCTTCCATTGGTTAGCTCTATTTTCTGAACTAGAAGAGGTTTCACATTGGCAGCTTTAATGTTTATACCTCTTTTCTTCATTTCTCCAAAATTCTGTTTGATCTTCATATATGCCACATCTACTTTACCTACGACCATTTCCTTTTCTACTTCTTCACAACTTTCTTGCAGCCATATTTCTTATGCTTTTTTGCATTTCCTGTTTATTTGATTTCAAAAATGTATTGCTCTCTTCCTGCTTCATTCTGAGCATTTTTGTGCCTTCTCGTCTGATCAATCAACTCCAAAATATCTTCTGTGATCCAAGGTTTTCAGGCAGCTTATTCCCTAAAGCCTAATGTCCCTTTACCAGCTTTCATTATTTCGGTCTTTAATGCATTCCATTTGTCCTCACTCGAGCCCTTTTGAGAGTTACTACTTACACCCACATTTATAATTTCTGCAAACTTTTCGCTCATGTTAGATTGTTTTAGTTATTCACTTCCAATCTTTTCTTCTTGTGTTGCTTCTGTATTCTCTTAAATTTTAGCCTGCACTTCATAACTATCAGATTATGATCTGAATCTATGTCTGCTCCTGGGTATGTTTTACAGTCTAGAACCTGATTCCTGAATCTCTGTTTGGCCATGATATAATCTAACTGATATCTGCATGTTTCCCCTGGACATTTCCAGGTGTATATCCTTGTGGTATAATTCTTAAATAATGTGTTTGCCACAACTAGTTTATATTTTTCACAAAATTCTAACAATCTCTTTCTCCTAAGCCAAAATTTCCTACAGTATTCTCCTCTTTTCCTTCTCCCACTACCACATTCCAATCACACATGATTATTAGATTTTCCTCCCCCTTCATATATTGGATTAATTCTTCAATTGCAGCACATATTTTCTCTATTTCTTCATTATATTCCTGTGACATTGGCATGTACACTTGTACTAACGTGGTTGAGGCGGGCTTAGTTTCTAACCTCTTCAAAATAATCCTGTCACTAAACTGTTCACAATAGTTCAACCATTTTCACATTGGCATGTACACTTGTACTAGCGTGGTTGGGGCGGGCTTAGTTTCTAACTTCATCAGAATAATCCTGTCACTAAACTGTTCACAATAGCTTACCCATTTTCCTTCTCTCTTATTCGTTAAATATCCTACACCAGTGACTCCACTGACAGCTTGTGTGTTAATTATCCTGTATTCCCCCAGCCAGAAATCCTGTGTATCCTTCCATTTAATCTCACTAATCCCAACAACTTCTAATTTAAGTAATTGCATCTCCCTTTTTAAGTTTTCTAATCTACCAGCCCCATTAATATTTCTAAAATTCCAAGCTCCAATTCATAGAATGTATCTATCCATTCTGATGACTCCTCCCTGAGCAGTCCCCACCCAGGGATCTGACTGGGGGACTATTTTACCTCTAAAATATTTTATCCACGAAGAAGGCATCATACTATATGTAATTTGAGAGGATTACATAGCCTCAGGGTCTTTAATGCAGTGGTTTCCCATTGCTTACAAAGTAAAATTATCAGAGAAACCATTCTCAATTTCAATATATTCAGTGGTAGGTCAGACAAATCAACTGAGTTTAAAAATTTGCTAGGATAATATTACAATATCACCAATTTAATTGAAAGTAAATGTATATAATGAAAATTATTTTGAAAAACAAAAATGAAGTTGTTATGAACTACATGTTACAACACACAATGCAATTTACTTAATGTGTAACTGTATGAAATATCCTCTTACCATAATCTTATTTAGTTACATCAAACTGGATTCAAAGATAACTAATATCTTTGCTTCACAGTTCGTTGCAATACAAAAATCAACATCGACTCAAATGCGTGAGTGTTTCTACCGTATTTAGGGAAATTATGTATTACTTACTAACTTCTTCTTTTTTTTCTTTTTGTCTCTATGGACCAGGTGGCTCTTAACTCTGGTGAACTTTCTTTATGGTCCAATATTCTTTCATCTTTGAACTGTATTTGTCATTTATTTCTTGGGTCAATTTCACTCCAAATCCAGGGTGCAGTGTTTTGGCTGTTAGTGCCCGGGGAGAATCTGATGCTTCAGTACTTATCCCTGTAGTAAATGTCATTGGGTTCTACTCCCAGGTGCTCGAGATCTTTTCTGACTAGCCTTTTCCATGTTGTGTTAGTTGCTTTCCCTCTAGAGATGGTGTTGAAGATTTTGGAGGCGAGTCTATAATTGTCCACCCAAACTTTGTGACCATAGAACATTAATCTCCCTTTTCTTATGGCTTTTTTAATGTTCTACAGTTGTTGGCATAATTCCTTACTATGTCTGAGTGTTTTTTATCCTTCTTCTATGACAGGGCCCATGATTTTTCTCAAGATCTTATATATCTTTAGTCCCAGATTTTTGAGTTGTCCCTTTCTGTGTTCAAGCACTCTGATGCATACAGTACTGATGGTTGTACTACAGTATTACTGCAGTATTATGGTGCCCGCATTTGAGGTTCTCTGGCACATTTGCTATTCATGGGTTAGTCCTCATTGATGTTTGGAGTTATCCAAGATATTTGAAGGCATTAATCCTCCATACCATTGCATTTCCCAGTGGGATTAAGTTTGGTGCATTTCTAATGTTAGTGATGAACTCAGTTTCCTTTGTGGAAATCTTTAACTCCACATTAGCTGCTATGTTGTTGAGGGACATTAGTTGGTGAATAGCTTCCTCCACACTTGATGCTAGGAGAGTGAGGTCATCTACGAAGGCCAGGAAGTTGCTAATAGTTCGTCCCTCTGTAACCGATTCTCAACCCAGAGTCATCTGGTAGTGTGTTCGTCCATTAACGAATGACTTTTTCCAATAAACAGTTAAAGAGAATTGGCGACAAGCTGTCCTCTTGTCTAACACCTGTTCTAATTTTTAAGGACTTTGATAGTTCTCCTTTGAACTTGACTTTGGCTGTATTGTTATTTAGGGTCACTTTCACAAGGTTCAAAGTTTTTTTGTCATGTCAGAGATCAGTGAGTGTTTGCAAGAGGGCTTCCCGATCCATGGAGCCATAGGCTTTCTGAAAATCAACAAAGGTTGACACGTAGAGTGAGGGTGAGGGTGAGAATTGTTTTGAATTTAGGATCTCTTCAGCATATTACCTTGTCTTCATGAACCCAGCTTGGTATTCTGCTATAAAAGAATCTAATTGAGTCTCTACTCTAGTGAGTAGTGCCTTAGAAAGGATCTTGTATGACACAGATAGAAGGAAGATCCCTCTACATTTTAATACGTCTACTGCACATAGTAAAACTTATGAAATAAATACCCTTACTCCAACAACAAAACAGAAACAAAACAATAGTGTGTAAACTTTAGTCAGAAATGCTTCTCAAATACAGAGTTATCTGTGGAATCGCAGCTAGCATAACCATGGAGGAAAGAAATGCTCAACTATGGGAATGAATTATATAAGAAAAACCTTCTGTGCCACCTCAATAACATTTTGTGTGAATTTGGCCTGAATTGCTCAAATAGTTTGTCTATGATGATGCAGTTTACATACTGCTATGATTTTGTACATAAGAATAATGCTAAATGTGTCCATTTCTTTGTTTTTGTAACCACCTTGTTGCCTTGGTCTCTGGAAAGTGATGGGATTACTTTCCCAGCCTTGCTAATTAATGCACAATTTGCACATATTCAACTTCATCAGTATAATACCAGAATTGGTCCTTACCTATATTAATAGAGATTTAACAATTAGCCTGCAAATATGGGTTCCTACAAAATGGCAGTTAGATATTATATTAAAATTTTTGCTGATTTGAATTCATAGTTGTAATACATTTAAAAATTTTCAAAACAATCATTACAGGAATGATCTCGGTACTATCACAACTTTCAACTGTGATATAGTGATAAGTATGATATATTGACAATACCATACCAACAAGAAAATTGTGAACAAGACTCATTGTTTGTTTTCATTACTAAGAATCTGGCCATTTACAGAGTGCTTTGAACCTAATATTGGAATATAGTTCAGTTTTTCTTCTTTCATTCACAGCACCATACGTATGCTTATGCTCCTGTTTATCTGGCATCACACCTAGCTTGAAGTTTTGGTTGGAAGAGCAGAAATTTCGAGTTACTAATACTGTCTTAAATTATAATACTTCTTTGTGTACACAGACAATATAAACAATCCATAATAAAGCAGACTAAATATTGCTGAATAATTGTGTAATTTTTTAAAGTATTGAGAAATAAATTTTGAACAAACACATCAAATATATACCAATACAGAAATGTTAAAGAAAAGAAGAAGGATGAATTTTTTTTATTATTATTATTATTAATTGCAATGGAACCAATACTCCAGTGGCAATTTCCCTAGTCATCTAATTGACCCTTTTATATATATATAAATTTTCTACTATTAGAATGTTACATTCCTCCTCCATTTACTATTCTGATTTACAAATTTTAATTTTAAATTCCTTAAGAGTTTTTGGAAAATTATTCACCACTACACTTGGTAATTTGTTCCAATCCCTGACATCCTTATCAACAAAAGAAAATTTTCCCACTCCCTTATGCATGAAATTGAATGCAAACTTGTGGTCATGGTTGCCTTTCTCCTTCCATGCACTACTCCTAATACTTTGGCCAATATCCCTCCAAGCCCCATCACCAACATATGCCCTGTACATTCCCAACACTTGCTTTACCCTATACAGTTCGTTTCAGACTGATCATATGCATCAGCAAAACCATGCATGCCAAGTGATATTAATACTAACAGTGTTGTTTTAAAGTGAAAATCTTAGAGAAGTCAAACATTAAAGCCAACTTTGGTCAAGTTTTATAACAATTGAATTACCTGTTATTTTTTCTTGATTTTTCAGTTTCCAATAGAAAAACAAATGTAACTTAAATTTAATCTAAGTTATGGCTTGTAAGAGCTGCAGCAAAAATGCAATGTAAGTTTATTCTGATTTTTATGCAAATGGGTGAATTATGAAAGTTTCAGAAACAACAAATATAATTAAAAAACATGTAATTCTAAAAAGTAGACTGGAAGCTTAATATATTTCACTGACCACAAAATCTGTAGCCCATGTTTCCAGTTCCCGCAGGCGTAACAGAAGGTCAGCAAACCAAGCAGTGAGTCCAAGCAGTGAAGGATATGCTCTTGCTGCCCATACAGATGGTACCTTCAAGAATAAAAACACATAGTAAACAGTGGTAAAGTAGCTGGAGATAATATATATATAGCTTCAGTGGCAATGGACCATCGCTCCCATTTTTGAAATTAACGGATTTTTAATTTGAATTCCTTCACTATTTCAGACAAATTATTAGCATTTCCCTACTTAATTTATTTCAGTCTTTGCATCCATTATCAACAAAAGAAAATTTTCCCACTTCTTTGTGCCTGAATACAAATATTAGTTTGTGACTATGGTCATAATCTCCCCAGATTCATCATCAGCAGGTGCATTACATCTGTTAAGATTAGGTAATATTTAGGTAAATTATATCCCGGAATTCACAACAACCATCTATTGCATTTAGAAGCTGAATACCCAAAACTTATAGAAAGATCCGATATATAGCATTAGGATGAGTCACATTTCTTGGTTAGAGTTCTTTCCTTTTTTTTTTTCTCACAGTTTAGGGAGCATGCATAAACCACGTAGCTCCATTCTGGCCTCCTGTGAACCCCTCCTTCCCCCCACGTAGCCCTATGTGGCTTTTGCCTCTACCACCCCGTCTCCCCACATAGCATGTAGCTTTTTCCTCTTTTGATTCCAGAAGACATTTGTTCTCCTGTCAGACTATTGTAAATCACATATGGATATAATTAAATGAAGGAAATAAATATTCACATGCTGTTGTGTGTTCTGTTCCTCATTTTAACTGTGAAAAAAATGTTATGAAAGGAAAGCTACATGGCCTTCATCAGAAACCCCCCCTCCCCCCACGTAGCCCAGCGTAGCCTTGCAGCCAACCCCCCCCCCCTCCCTTGACCGAGCCACGTAGTTTGTGCACGCTCCCTTATTGACATATAGGTCATTCGAGGTGGGAAAGAAATTTGGCAACAGTCTTTTAGAGGAGCATTCCCAGCATTTGTTGAGTGATCTGGGGAAACCATGGTAAAACCAAATCTGGAAAGCCAGATGGTGATTCGAACCCATGTCCTCCCTAATGCATGGCCAGAGCACTACTGCTCACTCACCATGCTAGGTGTTGGTGTTCTGACCAGATATTAAATTTCTGCTCCATATCCAGTTAAGGTAATGAGATGGGATAAAGTTGGTCTCAGATTTTCCACTCGACATTGAGATTTAAAACTGTGAAAATCCCGCGAAAATCACTTTAGTAGTTTTCAGGTTACACCAGATTATAGGTAAAAACTTTTGGTGTTCACAGCATAATTTAATTTCCTGCTCAGCACCAAGAGATGTGTCATCACATATGCCTCAGATTTTTTGTTAGACCACAAATCATTTATGTTGTAAAAACTTCATCAGAACTTCTTCTCCCATTTCACTGATGGAAGAGACATTTTTATAGATTTTGAAGTTTGAGCTGACAGTTAGACCTCTTCTGAGATGGCATGATGATTCACAATCTAAAAAATTAACACAGTACCAACTTTTATGACATTTGCTAAGCCTAAACTTTAGTCAGGATTATATCTGAGATCATAAAAAAATGTTTAATGTCTGTAATAGTTAACTGAAGTAAAAAAATTACACTATAAAATTTTAGTATCGACATTAAGCATAAGCATATCACAATTTCATAACGCTTATTGCAGGGTTATTTAATGATGTGGTAGATTAATGTATTTAGTTCATTTTTAAGTAATATATAAAAAAAGAAATAAATAATAACAGAAAAAATACTATATTAACAGAATCCAAAGAGAAGTCTTGTGATCTTGTAATGTAGCTGGCCTTATTGGCAACTGGAAACGAAAAGGAAGAATCATTGGTATCAGCTTTAGCTGGTTACCCAAGGTGATATTTCCCCCAAAAGATAACACTATCAGGTGTGGAAGAGAAGGTAACAATCACAGAGGTAGAAGTCTCAATGTTGTAGGAATTTTCTAAAGGAAGTTATGTGCAATCTTAAAATCAGAACAGAAGAGCCTTGTAGCGGGTATGACGCAACAGCCAACAGATTTATGTAGATATGAAAGATCGGTATTCAACGAATTAACATACAGGGATGTAAGTAATGGAGCTTGGTTTAGAAGTACAAAATATGGTTTCAAACAGAATTTAAAGTAAATATGACAAGTTTTAAGCTAGTTTTTCAATAAAGCAAAAAATGGTAAGTTGCAAATAAAATGGGTAATCCAAAGAAAATTACATTAGGTTAAAGATTTTTTTCTGAAACTAAGATGACAACAGTTTGAGATCATTGGGGAAGTATTATAAAAGAAATTCCAAAGCGAAAGTTCTTAATGCATCGTGGTGAAGCAGAACTCCCAGAATGGGTAGAAGGTCAAGAAAGTTGAAAGTAAACTAGACAAAACATCTGGGAGGCACCCTATTTTTATATAAGCACAATTTTTTAAAGTAAGTTTGGTGGAAAGTTTGATCAAAATAATGCACTCTCAATATAAGATATTTAATTTCAAAGTATTTAATCTGAATTTAATAATGGGAGCCAAAGAGGGATGGAAACTTGGAGAGACAATATCTTCTTACTTAAAGGTTTTTAGAGGGAAGCAAGATACACTGAACTAATCGTCAGAATATGTAGAATTTCTGAAGGTTAGAACAAATAATTTGGACACTAGATCCAGAAAATAGGTTTATTAAACTTCAAAAATTAATAACAATAGGAGAGCAGATATGAATTTTTTTATAAGGACAGAAAATGCTTAGAATGAAGATTATTACAAAGTTTCATGAAAATCTAAGAAAACTTGGTGGGAAGCCCTTTGTAACCCACACCAGTAAGAGAGAGAGAGAGAGAGGGTAGAAAAAGTGCCAGGCACAGTGGAAAATTCCATCATAGGTATCCTCACTTGGGGGTGGCTTTATAGGAAACCAGAGTACTGCTTTAGTTTCAGACAGTTAGAGGGTGAACATGTGAAGTGTGGGTGGGTGTTATAGTCAAGGACAGCGGTGTGGCATAGCATAGTGTAGGCCAATCATGAATAGCTGGACTTGGAAGATTCATAGACAGTAGCTTTAATTTTGAAATGGATCATTGACTAAATCAACTTCTTTTCCTGAATTTTATTTGCCAGTTAGAAAGTTTTCATCTGAGGTTTCAAGTGGAGTGAACTTTTATTGTGAATGAATAGAGTGTAGATAATTGTGGTGGCATTAATATGCCATTTTTGGAATGAAGTCTTTCTGGAAACAATTCCTGTTGTCAGAGGAAAGATGCCTTTGAACTTTTAACAATACATTACTGGACTTTAAAATTTGTGTTTTGGACAATCATTTGATATTACCCTCCTTGGAAAATTTTATTGTAAAATCATTAGGGTTGGTGACCAATCTAATTAAATATAATATTTTAGAGAGAATAGGAAAGAAAAGACAGTTCTACCATTTGGACCATCCATGCTTTTATAACTTCATCTGGATTGGGAGAAAACAAGACCATTTTTTTCCTACAATCTTTTGTGAGCATTTCTTAAAAGGATTACTTATCTCAAATACAGAGAAATGTGAGACACCTATCTGTCTCATCTCGAAATTGATATAATTTCCTGCTTCTTTCCCCAGTCATGTACAGCCCTACTATGTATCACAAATTTTTATCTATATTATAAGCTTTCAAACTACTTTTATATATATGGGGGAGCTCCCAAAAACTCCTCCTCCAAGCATGGAGGACTTTATGTCAACTACTGCATGCCTATCCATTTGTATTAAAATAGTTATTCTATAGGTGAAACTGCAAAAACCCATTCAAACTGGTGCCATAGATTTCGTGTGATGCCATAGCATATCCTCAGACATAGGCAGCTGGGTTACAGATTTATAATATAGGCCCTATATATACTGAAGTGCGAGAAGTCATGGGATCTCTCTTAATATCGCGTAAGATTCATTTTTTGTGAAGTTAAGTGCAGCAACTCAACAAGTCGTCGGAAGTTCCTTGAACATTCCTCTACAGCCGTCCATAATTGCAAAGGTGTAGCTGGTGCAGGATGTCACACACAAACAAACCTTTCTATTATGTCCCAAATACACAAGAAGTAGCTAAATCATTACTTGGAATTGTGAAGTATGTTCCTCAAACAATTCATGAACTATTTTGCCCCAGTGACAAGGCACATTGCATCTCCATCATTTTTTTAACATAAATGCCATGAATAGATTCAAATGGTCCCAAGTAACTGAACAGAACCATTTCCATGCAATGGTCAATTCAGAATGACCAAAGGTCCCAGTATACATCATACAAGGATGGAGTTTAGCTTCCACAGTTTCTTCCTAGTGACATGGTTTCATGGCCTTGCAAGGTATGAGCCAAACTGTTACCTTACCATCAGCTCTTACCAATTGGAATCATGGCTCATTTGATAATACAAACTTTATACAGTCATCTAGGGCATTGATTCTCAAATTGTTTTTCCCGAGTGCCACTTCAAGAAAGAGCTCAACCTTGTGTACCCCTTATAGCTGAAATGATAAACAAATAAATGCATTCATCCTAGTCAAGTTCTTCGCACAACCACAGCAATATACTAATATAATTCCCACACAAATAACACAGTTTGACTGTCTTAAAATATATTTTGCCAATGTTAATGTTTGAGTAATATTTTTCAGTTATCTTAGTATTACGTTAGGCAAGAGATGAGTGCGTGTACTCCTTTAAGCAACCTCACATACTCCTGGGGCTTCAGTGTCGTCATATCTGATATCATTGCCATTGGCCACATCTACTGACAAGATAAAGATTCAGCACTGATATATTGCACTACTCATGTTCGTCTTTATTTTGTGTTCATCAGTGTCTTCCTCGGTGGTGATTAAAATACTGTCATAGTTCCCAAGACCCACTGCTAGAAGATATATTTTCATTTTATCCTCAGTATCATTGTTATTTAGTGTGCTCAAGTGAAACTTCTTTCTCCACAGTAGTGAGAAATGTGTTAGTGTTATGAGCAAAGTGTTCTGCCTTATACGATCAGTGTGCATGTGCCACAACATTCTGCGCATGAGTAGAATGTTGATAATCATGTGATGATGTAAGACAGGATACCTACATCCAGAGGAATCAACTTTATAACAGAGAGACATGCAGCAGTATTTTTAATTTCATTTTTATTTATCAGTTGCATTTTGTTTAATTTATATTTCTTCAATGTTAATGATTTCATCATATTCTCTGATTACTGTTCCAATAAAAGCTTTCATTTTCATGTAGAAATGTTAAAATTTACTGTATAACAGAGTGAATGTTTTATTTAAGCTTTTAAACATTATTTAAGTTATGAGCCAGAAATCTGCATTTAATCCTTCATATCTGATGGGATTAGAAGCTAATTATTAACGAAATTTTTGCATCAATATTATGAGCCAGAAAACCTGCCCAACCTTTTTGTTGGGCTTAGAAGCTAGTTACTAATGAAAACACTGTAATAACAGTTACCAGATAATTTAGGCCAAGGTGTTCAGGAGTGAGCTACATCGTGATACATGCCATGACTAACCTGATGCTCAAGAAATCAGCTTATTGATTATTAATAGTAACTAAATTCCTCGAGCTTTATACTGTAACAAAAATATTCTAGTCCAGGCTCCATTTAACCTAGCCACATTTTCCGCTAATATTGCCGCTACAAATTCAAACAATGCAGATACACCTAAACACATGAAATGCATCTCAAATTATGTTTCATGTAAGAATGACATTTTTTATATATATTTATAAATTAGTGGAGTTCCCAGCATGGTACGGCATAGTTGCCATAGATTTACCCCTACGCTATTTTTATTCAAGCAATGAGAAATATGTATACCAAGTTTCATAAACTTTGTGCCATCCATTTCCAGAGTTAAATGCAAATCTAGGTTCACCCGCCCCCTTCCAAGAAAGGGATGGGCTGAAGTTGATTTACCCATACACTATTTTTTTAATCAAAAATTATTCATATGTACCAAGCTTCATTAATTTGGTTCCAGCCATTACCGGTACTAAAGCAAAACACTAGGGTACAAAATATTTTGGATATACTCCTAATAAAGCACGCGATAACCTTGTGGGGTGTCAGGTAACGGAAGGAATAAGTGATCATGAAGCAGTTCTGATGGATATTAGTGGATTCAGTGAACCAGCAGCCAAAATTGAAGGGGGAAATAGATACAATAATAAAAAGGCACAGATTTCACATTTGAAGAGGTATTTCAAAGAATGATTCAGCAAATGGAAGGAAGCCACAAGTACAGTAAAGGTGGGAAGAGTTCAAGGAAATAATAAGAAAGCGGGAAGACGAATTTAAACCAAAGCAGAAAATAAAGAGAAGTAGAGAACCTGTGTTCTATAACAGGAGAGTGAGGAAGTTAAAGAGGTTAGTAAGAAGAGAACATAACAGAGTTAAGAGACAGCAGGGTAGTAGGAAATATTTAAAAACACTAAACAAGGACTTAATAACAGCAAAGAAAGTGGCTAAAGATGGATTTATGAAGAATATTGTCAGTGCAGGAGAACCATAAACTGACGCATCTAGAAATTTCTATGAGTCTATCAGGAAGGGGAAGGGAGGGAGTCGAGGATGCTTATAGATAAGAACAGAGAAGAAGTTTCTGAGGATTTGAAAAAAGCAGAGATTTTAAGTAACTGGTTTAGTGACAGCATTAGGGACAATGAGACAGGAATGGGAGGGTCTAATTCCAACAATCAGCTTAACAACACAATTAGAAATGAAGATAATAAATAATTTGAAATCATGAAGAAAATAAGAAAGCTGAAAAACATAAAGGGGCTGGTGTAGATAATATTACTAGAGATATCTTAAAGATGTGACATTGTACCTTATCTTGAAATATTATTTAAATTGTGTCTGGATACTTGTTGCTTACCACAGGACTGGAAAAGTGCTGATTGTAGTACTGGTACATAAAGGAGGGGTGAGAAATAGAGTCGAAAATTACAGGCCAATCAGTTTGACATCAGTGATAGGTAAATTAAAGGAAAGATTGATATGCAATCACATTAAAAATATACGTGGTTTTCAAGTAGGCAACATGGATTCAGGCAAGGATATTCATGAGAAACTCAGTTGGTGGGATATATGCAAGATATTTCGGATGAAATAGACAAGGTAGGCCAAACTGACAGTGTAGTACTAGATCTGTCAAAGGCATTTGACAGAGTGAGCCATAAAATGGTAGTAAATAGGGTAAAAACCATTAGAGTGGATGAGAAAGTGATTTGCTGGGTGAAAGAATTTTTAAAAGATAGAAAACAGAAAGTTAGGGTAAGAAATGCAGTATCAAAAGAAGTGGAAGTAAAAATAGGAATGTCGCAGGTTTGCGTATTGGGACCATTGCTATTCACTATTCTAATGAATAATTGTATTGATTATTTACTATCAGAAATTAGATTGTTTGCAGATGACATAATGCTGTATAAAAGAATCAAAATGATAGAGGATTGTAAACAGTTGCAGGGTGATCTGGACAGGATATCTAGTTGGATTAGTAACCATGGGATGAAGTCAGCTTATTAGATACACAAATAAAAAACAAAAGGTTAATTATGAATATAAGGTGGGGAAAGAATTGCTCGCTGAAGACTTGAAATGTAAACATCTTGGCATTACATTTTATAACAAGCTTAAATGGGCAGGACACATTAGTCAGGTATGAGGTAAAGGTTTCAAAATTCTACACTTGTTGGAGAGAGTGATGAGGGATTGTACGAGAGAAGTAAAGGAATTGGGTTCCAAAACTTTGGTCAGACCACTGCTCGAAAATGGTAGTGTAGTATGGGAACCACATTTTGAATATCAAACACAGGAGTTGGAGAGGGTACCAAAAAGGGCTGCTAGATTTGTTTCTGGAAATTATTGCAGAATGAATCAGTAACAGATATGATAAAGGATCTAGAATGGGATTCATTGGAAGACAGGAGGAGGATGAAGAGGATCATTGGAGTGTACAAGGTGTATACTGGAGATGAGGCATGGAAAGAAATTGGTGTAGATATGAAAAATATTGCATGTAAAAGTAAAGACGAGCATGACCACAAGTTGGCACTTGATTTCAGGCAAAAGGGGAATGGGAAGATTCTCTTTTTTAGGTAAGGTTATCAGGGATTGGAATAAGTTACCAAGGGAAATGATGAATAATTTACCGAAAATGTTGAAAAAATTTAAAGTTAAAATTTATTGAGGGCAAATGTAGGTGCGTGCAGGAAAGGGGAAAGATGGGTGAGTAGGAAAATTGCCACCAGAGCGTGTGCTCCATTGCAATTAAATTAAATTAAGTGGTGATTTAGCCACACAGTTCTAAGAATGGGATGGGTTTGATGCTTTTATATGGAATCTATGTTTCATTTAAGTCCAGGCTACATTTCAACCTAATTACAACATCTGCAAATGTTGCTGCTCGAAAATCAAAACATGAACCACACATGCATTAATACATAACACATACATAAAAATGTATCTTGTGTGTGTCTTTTCATTCAAGCATCATGCAAAGAAAAAGATTTTAAATTGATTTTCAGAATTTTAAAGCTTGGTGTCAAAATTAAAATTTGGTGTACGTCTTAATACATAACAACACATTTATTTTACGAATGCTTTAGCATTATCTGAAAACTGCTGAATATATTGTGAATGAGTTTTCATTTTCTGTATCTCAAAACCATTTGAATTTACCCTCATAGATCTAAAGAATACATTTCAGTCGTCTTTTCAGGAAATCATATTCTACGACCATTTACTACTACATCATTAAATGTCCAATCAGAAATGTGTATAAACTTTTATGAAAAATCATCCCACAATAAGTGCATCATCTATGCCATCAGGAGCATAAAAGCTTTTATGCATATGCAAGTTTATGAGATTCTACAATAACCAAGACGATTCAATTTCATCATGGGTACCCATTTAACTTCATAACACATATCGAAATTGAAGAATTTTTTTATGTTTACTTATACTTCTTGATAAATCATCTCTTACAACTGAGATGATTAGGTTGAAATGTATCCTAGATGTGACTTCACTTGGATTATAGATTCTTATCTAACTTCAATGTTGCAATATTCTATCCTGAATTGAGGTGGTTAGTTTGAAATGCTACTTGGATGAGAAAAAATTTGGACAAAGTCACAGGGGACTATACACTGAAACTGTACAATGGGTGCTTTAGTTCCTTCTTAGCGGTTAGGTTGAAACGAGGTCTGGACCAGAAAAATCGGAGAGTAGTTTACATCGCGATATAAGTTGTCAATAAGATAGCATTTATGAAATAACTAATATTATTTTAAATAATAACAATTTTTCATGCCTTATTCTATAACAAGGTAATTCAGGTGCAAGTTACATTTTAACTGAACCAAAACCTCAACTAATATTACCTCTAAAAAATCAAACTATACAGAAAGACTTAAACATATGAAACACATCGCAAAATATATTTCGGGTAGTAACAACGTTGTTTACATGAGGATACTTGTTCACGTAACATAAATTAATACAATTAATTTTATCATATACTTACAGTATGTACTGCAACTGGAATAATGCACTAGCAATTAACCATTCACCTTATTGCGATATAAACCTGACCCTAAGATCATTGCCAAAAATACAAGGAACTATACCTATAACTAATTTTTGATATTCGATATCTCTAATACTTAAGTCAGATTTGAAAAGAAAAAATTTCTCTACTTTAGATTTGTCTCATTGAGTTACAAATTGCTTCTCCTCACATGTATAGCAAAGAGTGTGATGCCAAAAAACATTAGATTGTGCTAAACTGTTTTTATTTCCAATACTGAAGTCTTAAGATGAAGTTCTATTGATATTAAAAATCATCAGACTACGCATTAATTAATGTGAATAGAATGAATCTACTTTCACTTTCAAACGCCAGACATTTCAGCTGACATTTAATATCTTGAGAACTTAAATAGATTATAATAAAAGATAATATCAGAAACTCACAGGTATAGTGCAAAATGTAATTCAAAAACGTTTTCCTAAATTCTATATACTTCCAACACTAAAGGTGTAATACAAGGTTCTATTAATGACTGAAGTGAATGAATACACTTTGTGCTCCAAACTCCAAATAGTCAGCCTTTTACTGAAATATTTAAAATGAATTACTGAAAAACATAATCTATAGTAAAAGAATGAAAGCTATACTAATTGTCAACTATAGTACTATCTCAAATGCCAGGAAAATTCTAGTATTAGTGTTACCTGTATGATTGAATATAACCTATCTAGAATAATACTATCATAAATAAATTAATGTTTTTATTGTAACAGTAAAGATGATAGCCAAAGACATTATAATAGTGCTGCCAAAGATCGTGATCAAAGAAAATCTTTTTTTATTAGTTTCTTGCATTCAGTACAGTCATTTTTTGGGTATATAAAAACTAAATCTCCTTAATTATAGGAAAGGATACTTGAAGTTTAATTTAGCGTGGAGTATGCAACATAGGTATTACTATTAATTACTTTTGACTAGACGACCCGTGCGAATATTTCGCGAATAAAATGCGATGAATAGTGAGGTTGAATGCTTGTAATATAATGAATAGTAGAACCTTACTTTTGTAGCAAATATTTCATTTCGTGTAATAGGTACGCAGCAAAATACTCACAACATATTACGAAACAGTTAGGAAAATTTAAAACACACTGTATTTATGACAAACTGTCACTGACCTTAGTAAAATAAAACCAACCTTAACAAAATGCACACAACATATCAACATCTCTGAAATATTTGTTGCTGTGCAAATAAAATGTTTACAATGGAATTGTATAGCAAAACGACAGTGTTTCCGTAACCAAAAAAATATATCAGAAAAGCTACTAATTGAATAAAAAAAAGTTTATTGACATCTCTGTGATATCCGCTGCTAAAGTCAGGTGACTTGGCTCTGAACAGTCTCATACGCGCTACCACTTTAAGCACCAAATTCCGAACATTTTTTTCTTAATTTATGATTTTACCTAGCTGGAAACCTTAATTTCACAACGATATGTCATTTATCTATTTCGGATAGGTATCGAAGAAGATAAATGGCTTGTATTAAAGAAATTAAAAAAACACGTTCTATAACTAATATTGATAATTTTACCCTTTAAGGGTAGAATTCCAAAAAATTCCTTTTATAAAATATCAACCAAGGTAAAAAAAAAAAAAGTTTTGAGAAATGATGATATTTTTACCCCTTAAGGGTGTAATTTGGAGAAAGTTTTTTCTTAAAATATGATGTGACCATAGCGGCTAATTTGAATCGATACGTCATTTATTGATTTCGATTAGGTATCAAGGGAAATAAACAGCTCCTGACAGAAAAATGCTTTGTAAAAATATTAATACTTTTGCCCTCTAAGGTTAGAATTCTTAAAAATTTCTACTTAAAATGTGGTAACGGAACCGAAGACATTACGAAGACCTGAAGCTTTTAAATGATACCTCGTTTATCAATTTTGTTTAATTGTCAACGGAGATAAATGGCTAAAGACACAAAAAACGCATTTTAGAAATGCTGATATTTATGCCCTTTAAGGGTCGAATAACGAAAAATTGTTTCTAAAATATAATGTGACCATGGCGGAGACCTTAATCTTTAATATGATACCTCATTTATCTATATCGGTTATATATCAAGGGAGATAAATGGCTCGTGACACAAAAATGCATTATAGAAAAATTTATACTTTTTCCCTTAAATGGTTCAATTTCAACAACATTCTTTCTTAAAATATCATGTCACAAAGCTGAGATATTATTCCTCATAATCCTACTTGATTTATCGATTTTGGTTAGATATCCAGGGAGGTAAATGGCTCGATATACAAAAAAAGCATTTTAGAAAAATCGACATTTTTACCCTTTAAGGTTCGAACTACGAAAAAATTCTTTCTTAAAATATAATGTTACCACGGCGGAGACCTTAATCTTTAATATGATACCTCATTTATCTATATTGGTTAGAAATTAAGGGAGATAAATAGCTTGTGACACAAAAATGCGTTGTAGAACCATTCATACGTTTTCCCTTTAAGGGATGAATTCCAAAAACGTCATTCCTAAAATATGATGTCAACGAAGCTGAGACATTATTCCTAATTATCTCACTTGATTTATCGATTTTGGATAGATATCCAGGGAGATAAATGGTTCGATATACAAAAAACGAATTTTAAACAAATTGACGTTTTTTTGCCCTTTAAGGGTCGAATTACGAAAAATTCCATTCTTAAAATATAATGTTACCACGGCGGATACCTTATTCTTTAATATGATACCTTATTTATCTATATCGGTTTGATATTAAGTGAGATAAATCCCTCGTGACACAAAAATACGTTATTGAAAATTTTATACTTTTTCCGTTTAAGGGTTGAATTCCAAAAACATTCTTTCTTAAAATATTATGTCACATAGCTGAGACATTACTCCTCATAATCCTACTTCATTTATCGATTTTGGTTTGGTATCCAGGGAGATAAATGGCTCGAGATAAAAAAAAAAACTAATTTTAGAAAAATTGACATTTTTGCCCTTTAAGGGCCGAATTACGAAAAATTCCTTTCTTAAAATATAATGTTACCACGGTGGAGACCTCATTCTTTGATATGATACCGCATTTATCTATACCGGTTACAAGTTAGGGGAGATAAATCGCTCGTGACACAAAAATGCGTTATTGAAAAATTTATACTTTTTCCCTTTAAGGGTTGAATTCCAAAAACATTCTTTCTTAAAATATTATGTCACAAAGCTGAGACATTACTCCTAATAATCCTACTTGGTTTATCGATTTTCGTTAGATATCCAGGGAGATAAATGGCTCGAGATACAAAAAACGCATTTTAGAAAAATCTACATTTTTGCCCTTTAAGGGTCGAAAAACGAAAAATTCTTTTCTTGAAATATAATGTTACCAGGGCGGAGACCTCAATCTTTAATATGATATCTCATTTATCTATATCGGTTAGATATTAAAGGAGATAAATCGCTCGTGACACAATTACGCATTGCAAAAATATTGATACTTTTGCCCTTTAAGTGTCGAATTCCGAAAAATATCTGTCTTAATATATGACGTCACTAAAGAGGGGATCTTAATCTTTAAAATGATACTTCATTAAACGATTTCAGATAGATATCCAGTGAGATAAATGACTCGTAACACAGAAAACAGCATTTTAGAAATATTGACATTTTTGCCCTTTAAGGGTCGAATTCCGAAAACTTCAATTCTTAAAATATGATGTGACCAAAGTGGAGACCATAAGCTTTAAAATGAAACCTCATTCATTGATTTCGGTTAAGTATGAAGGAAGATATAGGCTTGTAACAAAAAAAATACCTTATAGAAATAATATATATGATGTTTTCATTAAAGTCTATGGTCAAAAACATTGTAGTTGCGTGTTAAGTACAAAGCATGGTAAGAAGTATGCAACATCTAGTGCTTCCATCTTTGGTATTTTCATCACAAGTTGAGAATTTCATTTAGTGCTCCAGGATTATGTAATGGAGAAACATTAGACATTCCAAACAAATGAATTAAGATTCTAAGCTTTAAAACAGTGAAAATCCCATTGAAATCTGCTCAGTAGCTTCTCAATTTTTCTAGTTCAAGTTTATCCGGTTTTTGTTTTATAGATTTAGATTTAGGGATTAATAAGTATTTTTAAACTCTTTGGGGTTTGTATAAATGAACTATATCTTTCTAATAGATGATAGCATTGGAAGAGAAAGATATTTTTATAATGCAGGAACTATTGTCAGTTCATAAATATCGAACAGGGACAAATCATTCATGAACTGCCAATATGATTTAACGATGTAAACACTGATAATGAAGTGATTTTTCTCTTTTTTATTACTGTTAGTTTACTTTAATACTATTTTGTTGGTTGTCGAATCCTTCCTTTTGTGGAACTAGCATTTCTGAAGTTTCAGGACACACTCTCATCCCACACCATAAATAACCCATTATTCACCTTATATAGTTATTTCAGATAACCCATTTCCTCTTTCCTTAGTTCCATTCTTTTTCATTTGGTTTCACTTTATCCTAGCATACTTGCATTCCTATCTTTCATAAGTCTGACCGCTTCCTGTTCCTTTTCCTTCAATGACAATACATTGATTTAACTTATCGCCCATTCCATGCCCAAGGACATCATCTCTCAAATCTATCATTTCTGAGGCTATAATTAGTTTTGAAAATCAAACTCAATGACTTACCAGCAGGGCTGGTGATTCTTGTTAGTCCTAGGTGGATAGTTAGTATCATATATTATTATTTTGTCACCGATGTTATATTTTATTAACTCCTTTTTGTTTTATAAGTAACATGGATGGAAATATCGTACAGAATCTATTTTTTTTTTTTTAAGTTCTTGTAGCGAACAATAACAATAATAGTCCTTCTAATTTTCCGCTTGATGTTTATTTTGCCCCATTTTCTTTTCAAACAAACTGAAGAATTATTCAGGTCCTTAGCTGATCAATAAAGTTTATTTCAACACCTCACAAGATGCTAAGTAAACTCGTCTAGTCCCTCGCCATCCAAAACTTTCTCTTGATGTTTCTTTCTCTGGTCTCTATAACAACCGATTTTTTTTTTCTAAGAGTAATCATTCTCTGGATAGTCTGTTATTCTATAGCCCCCCCCCCCCCAAGTTTAACATATAATTTAAAAAAATATATTATGGTACACTTTTTCTCAAAGGACCTTAGGACATTCGGTGCCGAACCGTCGCGGCAGCTACTTCGCGATGACAGCTCACCAGGTGAAGGCAGCGGAGGTGACTGCCGAAACGTCGTGTTTAGAAGATCTTATCCGGCAGAAGAACAGTGAAGAATTCCTGTCTACCATACGCCGGGAAAAACTTAATTTTCAGACCTTAGTATCTCTTCGCTTTGTTAATGGTTACAATTCGGAGAACGAGCTTAACATCACAATTAGAAATGACAATAGTAAAAAATTTGATATCCATCTTGAGGAAATCATGAAGGAAATAAGAAAGCTTAAAAAAATAAAGGGGCTGGTGAAGATAATATTACTACAGATATCTTAAAGATAGCCGGATGTGACATTGTACCTTATCTTGAAATATTATTTAAATTGAGTCAAGACACTTGCTGCTTACCACAGGACTGGAAAAGTGCAATAGTAGTACCGGTACATAAGGGAGGGGTGAAAAATAAAGTTGAGAATTACAGGCCAATCAGTTTGAAATCAGTGGTAGGTAAATTAATGGAAAGATTGATATGCAACCACATCAGAAATATATGTGAGGAACATAAGTGGTTTTCAAGCAGGCAACATGGTTTCAGGCAAGGATATTCATGCGAATCTCAGTTGGTGGGATATATGCAAGATATTTCAGATGAAATGGACAAGGGGGGCCAAATTGATAGTGTAGCACTAGATCTGTCTAAGGCATTTGACAGAGTAAGCCATAAAATGGTAGTAAATAAGGTAAAAACCATTAGAGTGGATAAGAAAGTCATTTGCTGGGTAGAAGAATTTTTAAACGGTAGAAAACAGAAAGTTAGGGTGGGAAATGCGGTATCAAAGGAAGTGGAAGTAAAAATGGAAGTGCCACAGGGTAGCATATTGGGACCATTGCTATTTATTATTCTAATGAATAATTGTGTTGATTGTTTACTATCTGAAATTAGATTGTTTGCAGATGACATAATGCTGTATAAAAGGATCAAAACGATAGAGGACTGTAAACAGTTGCAAGATGATCTGGACAGGATATCTAGTTGGGTTGGTAAACATGGGATGAAGATAAATGCAAAGAAGAGTCAGCTAATTAGATACACAAATAAAAAACAAAAGGTTAATTATGAATATAAGATGGGGAAATAATTGCTTGCTGAAGACTTGAAATGTAAATATCTTGGAATTACATTTGATAACCAGCTTAACTGGGCAGGACACATTGGACAGGTGGTAGGAAAAGGTTTCAAAATTCTGCACTTGTTGGAGAGAGTGATGAGGGGATGCACAAGAGAAGTAAAGGAATTGGGTTACAAAACTTTGGTTAGACCATTGCTCGAATATGGTAGTGTAGTATGGGATCCACATTTGGAGTATCAAATACAGGAGTTGGAGAAGGTGCAAAGAAGAGCTGCTAGATTTGTTTCTGGAAATTATCGCAGAATGCAATCAGTGACAGATATGATAAAGGAGCTGGAATGGGATTCATTGCAAGACAGGAGGAGGATGAGGAGGGTAATGGGAGTTTACAGGGCGTATACTGGCGATGAGAAATGGAAAGATATTGCAGTAGGTATGAAAAGTACTTCATGGAAGGGAAAAGATGACCGTGACCACAAGCTGGCACTCGATTTCAGGCACAAAGGTGTGGGAAGATTTTCTTTTTTAGATAAGGGTGTTAGGGATTGGAATGAGTTACCAAGGGGAATGATGAATAACCTACCGAAAATGTTAAAAGAATTTAAAGTTAAAATTTGTAGAGGCCAAGTGTAGGTGAGTGTAGGATAGGGGGAAGTTGGGTGTGTAGGGAAATTGCCACCGGAGCATGTGCTCCATTGCAATTAAAAAGATTAAAAATATTTAAATTAAAATACATTTACAACAACAATAACATGAAACCAATTTAATAACACTTTTATGTCCTGTCACAGTCGCCATATTGTATATTATTATTATGTCGCCGATGTTATGTTTTATTAACTCCTTTTTGCTTTATAAGTAACATGGATGGAAATATCGTACAGAATCATTTTTTTTTTTTTTTTAAGTTCGTGTAGCGAACAATAACAATAATAGTCCTTGTAATTTTCCACTTGACGTTTATTTCACCCCATTTTCTTTTCAAACAAACCAAAGAATTACTCAGGTCCTTAGCTGATCAGTAACATTTATTTCAACACCTCGCAAGATGCTAACTGAGCTCATATAGTCGCTCGCCAGCCAAACATTCTTTTGTTGTTTCTTTCTCTGGTCTTTATAACAACTGATTTTTTTTTTAAGAGTAATTATTCTCTGGATAGGCAATTATATTGACCACCACATAAACAAATTTGTAGGAATAAAAACTACAAAATGAATTAAAAAAAATTATCATATAATTTACTCAATATATTTTAAGTGTGTAATTTTTTTTTGATTTAGTTTTAATTAGTAATAAATGTGCCATGCAAAAACTGTACAGTGCTTTTCTTGTTTGGAAATGAAACTGATTCAAAAATTTTTCCAAATCAAGTTTGTCAGTGAGGTTACATGTAATGCTTCAATGATATTGAGTTGATTTTGCAGTATTGTCGATCTTAGGTAGCTCTTGATTCAGTGTAACAAACAGGATGCTCCGAAATGGTGACGAGTAGTCGAACAAAGTGCTCAAATTCTGGTATGAGTCATCTAGTCAATTTTTACTTTTAAAAAAAATCTACAACCCCTCTCGAATTTTTTGCTTGTTCATCTTGCATTTCAAAAGTTGAAAAAACATTTTTCTATCACTCACTGGTCTGGTGAAAATCATGGTTAATTTTTTTTTTTATGTTTTCAACATTGGTGGTCTGTACCAATGTTAATTATTCTAACAATTTGGAGAAGTTGGTGGAATCATTGTTAAATTGACTCTTTAATGACCTGATTATCAGATTATAAACTTCATAATAAGATATTTGGAAAAAATCTTGAGTTCTTTTACATCGGAGATTTTCGTTCTTACACTACTAGAGGTGCTTGGGAATTTTACACTGATGTGGGATTTGTGGTTCATTTATTTCAAACACTTCTCAACCAAATATCTTCGAATTTTGAATCATGAGCACATTAAATATTGGTGACTGCTTCTGTCTTCTCATATGATTCAATAACACATAAATTCAATTTCTGTATTCAAAATGTCAATGCTATTAAAAATTTCTATTACGTTTGTTAAATAGAAAATACACTCAAACGATTCCAAGCAGGGGTAAATTCCAGCACTATCTACTTCTCTGCCTATAGAATAATTGTATAAAGGTGGCCATAAACGATCACTCCATTTGGTTATCATACGGATAACATCCATTTGAATCACATCCAAAAATGTAGCACATACACCATTATTCCATCACTCCAGTCATCCATGTTCATGCTAGACTAGTTTCTAGCATTTGTGGATATGGATTATACAGACTTGCTCTTGACTGCTGCTGCTTGCATAGTAGTAAAGAAAATTAAAAAGACAAAATTGTTAAAAGGTTGATTATTGAAGAGTAAGTGTTTTTCTAATGTAAATCAGGTGGAAGAACTTTCTTTGGAGCCATATTATCTGCGCATGGATGAAGAAAGATATTTTCACTTGTTAGAAATGATTACACCAATTATAAAAAATGCAAGACACAAATATGAAGTGAAGTATCACCCCTCATGAATGAATAGTTCCTACACTTCACTTTTTGGCTTCAAGATCCTCATATGAAGAACTGAAATACCCAACAGCCATTTCCACTCAGTCATTAGGTCATATTATACCAGAGAGGTGCAAAGCATTTACTGAAGATTCTTCCCTTATTATGTTATTTTTTAAAACAAGATCGCAAAGATTAAATTTTTTTCAATAGTTTCTCTGTTTGCATTTAAGTCTTTATTTTTAAATAATTCTAGCAATTGTTCTATTGCCAAACTTCTTCCTTTAATTTTTTATTTTTTTTATTTTTTTTAATCTCCAATACAAAGTTATGTTGAGACCACATTATTTTTTCTAAAAAAAAATGGTAATAAGAAAATAATATCATTTTAAATGTTACTTAATATTATTTAAAACCACACTATTTTCAATACCTACATTCAAAATAATATTTCAAAGGGAGTAAAACAAAAATTTCTACACCAAATTCAAAACAAAAAAGAAATTATACAATGTTGTACAAATCAATCAAGGAACTGATCATGTCTGTCTGGTGATTGGTGACTGAATGTGAAGTGTTTCACCATACACCAGCTGACTGTGGGAAGATTATCTTTTTTAGGTAAGGGTGTCAGGGATTGGAATGAGTTACCAAGAGAAACGATGAATAATTTACCGAAAACTTAGAAGGAATTTAAAGATAAAATTTGTAGAGGGCAAATGTAGGTAGGTGCAGGATAGGGGGAAGATGGGTGTGTAGGGAAATTGCCACTGGAGCCTGTGCTCATTGCAATTAAATTAAATTAAATTCATTTGATTTCATTCCGTGTGGTTTTCCCCATACACCATCAGTTGGTGATGAACCAAACTGATGGATATTGAACTGACTCGATATCCAAATAATCTTGTCAGTTCATTTCATCCACATCAATTCCCACACAGACAAATAGATAATGGAGTGATATCACCTCATTTGGCAAGAATTACATGTGTTTGCTGTGTCTTCAGTAGTAGAGGCAAGTATTGAATCATGGTCTCTCCTTATTATGAGTGTTGACTATTTAAATGAACACTTTCAAAGGTAACTAATTTTCTTCTTAGTATCAATGTCTCTCCTCAACATATCTGTTTCATATGAGATATGAAATTTAGTCGTTCATCCAGATGCACACCAAAGTAACAGATTATTGATTTTTTACTGTTGTATTTTACTCCTTCATTACTACAGGATTTTATTGTAGTTTTCCAGTTAGAATCAAGTTAGTCAACTTGTATAGCCTTACGTTCTGCCTAACTTCTACATACCCCTGACTAAGGGTGTCCATTACAGCTTTCCATTGTGTTTCACGTTGTTTGGATTTCACATTTACCAGGAGAGCGAGTTTGTCGGCGAGTACTACTGAACCAATCAGTTCTAGTGTTTGTTGAAATACATTCATGGCTGATTCTGGGTCAATATATCAAGAGGATGGTAACACACTAATCCCTACATTTGCCCAATGATTTCTGCAATAAACACAGAAACTATATGTTTTGTGACCGAATGTGCCGGTGATGTCTACAAAGATACCCACCATATACAGTACGTTTTGGCGAAATTTACAAAATTTCCATTAATTGAATGATGGTGTCCATTGTTGATATGTCTATTTTGAACCAGTAATGATATAGGTTTATTCCATTTTTTAAAAAAAAATGTGTGTTCCTTTAGTTTTTTACAGGACAACTTTTCTTGTACCTTCACTACAACATTGAGCAAACAGATTAGGTGGCAGCATTTCAGAAATGATTTCTCTTTGCTACCACCTTTAACTGGGACAATAGCCTTACAATTTTCCATTAATTTGGGATTCACCTCTGCTTTAAGCATTCTTTGAATAGTTTCTTTAAGGTACAAAATTAACAACCAATTACCATTTGCTCTCATGAGGATCCCACAAATTTTGACACAATTCTCTTCGTGTTCCAAACTTTTGTAGGGAAGTAATTTCCATTCAGTTTTAAGTTATAGAGCCATCTAGTTTCCTTACTGTGAGCAAAGTGAGATGGGTATAAACAATTGGGGGGAGGGGGGGGGCTTTGGGGCAAATACCACAAGGGCTTGCGCTCCATCGCAAATAAATAAACTAAATTAAAATTGTAGATTGCTTGATTTTGCCACCACCATTCTTGGTAAGGATGCTCCTTGGATCTGAAAAGCTAACAAAAGCTTTCCATCGTATTCGCTTTGTTTTCAAGAATGGATCATTGAATTCTTGCTTTTCATTTTTGTATCTGTCAAGAAGGGTCTGTCTCTTTGCTGCAACTAGGAAAAGCTTAGATGCTATACTTGCCCTCCTCATAGTAGTTCATAATTTGAAGTCTTTCAGTTCATCGTTTTTCTTTTATTCCAGCTACTTCCTAAAGAGGAATAACAGTTCTCATTGCATCTTGGACTGAAGGATTTTTTTTTTTTTTTCACAGCCTTGTAAACTTCAAAATCTTTAGTACAGATCCTGAGATGGTTAAAAACAGTTCCTAACTCTTGATCAATTTTCATTGCTGATATCATTTTCAAAGTTTGACATGGGTCTTGTCATCTTCTTATGTTTCATCTTGCCATCTTCCCAGTTCAAACAATAGTATATTATCATCCCTGGTGGTTTGGTTCTCAATCCTTTTCTACACCTTTAGAAGGTCTTTTACACTTATATTTATTATCATTATAACTGTGGTAGATGTCAAACAAGCTCGTCCAAAAAATTTATAGGTTTTGTCTGTCTTATTTCTAACATCCAGCTGTAAATCTCCAGTCAGTTTATATAGCTTTTCTCATCATGTATTTATCTCACTCAATGTTTTCATCAGCAACTATCACTGTTGGGCTGTCAACAATGGCTATATTATTTCACAGACAGAGAAGTTTCATTGTTATATTGGAGAGAACTGGTGGGAACTAGGTGCATTCCTATCACTATATAAAATGTAAGATCATTGCAGGATTGTATTATTTTTGTGACACTAATCTGTTTCTTTGTATCATTATTATTACACTCATGGAGATTCTTCTTGCAGAAAAGATCTGAGATGTCACTGGTGTGTGGGATCATCTCTTGGGATCAGTAATGGTCTTGTGAACAGATGATAAATGTTGTCATTTTCTTACCCCATTTTCCCACTTCGGATAAAACCAGATTATTTCTTGCACAATTTACTTATGCAATCTTTAGCTGAGTAGACCTGCCCATTGATGCCAAGGGTGCTGATTGCACTGTGGCCATAGCTATCTCATTCTAATATTTCTGCAATGATGCATCACAAAATGTCAGTAAATTTAAATTTAATGTAGTGAGTAACTGTGCTGAGTTGGAAGGTTTGTTGTTCACCTTGAACTGAATAGGATCAATCTTCTGTGTCTGAAGAAATGTGATGTTTTCACCATTTGTTTGCATTATTCTACGTGAGATGGGATATGGGGACAGAGTACGATTTTGTGTTTTATCTAATTTGGTGAGTTAAAGATTGTTTTCAAACTTCATGTAGAGATGGTATGGAACTGTAGCAGCATGCCTTGACATTTTATTTACTTAGCATTTGGGATATTCAATGATTTTGTAATAGTTCAGAGTCATTGATGCTGACTCCAACATTGCAAGTCTAGCCCATTGGAAAGATTGGATATAACAGACAGATCATGAGTGTGTGTCAAATTTTTGTTTGATGTGATTGCGTAAGTTCAGAGACACAGAAACCTGGCAGGGTTAAAGATGATTACATATGTAGATGATACAATGATAAGGGAGGAATGATGGTATTTAGAATACTAACCCTTAGAATATCATTCAATAATAAGAAATGCTATCTATTGCTAGCTAACCTTTTTAACTCAACATACCCCTCACAACTGATGTCACCAATTATCTGCTTTACTTCTTCTAATCTCTGTCTTCCTCTGCAGTTCTTACCTTCAACTGTTCACTCCACTAAGAGGTTAACTGATCTTGTAAGTCTCAAAATATGTCCTACCATCCTGTCTCTTCTTTCTGTAAAACTCTTCCACAAACTTATTTCCTCACCCATCATTTCCAAAACTCGTTCATTTCGTACTTTATCAAACGTTCTTACCAGTCATTGCCCCCCCCCCCCCAAAAAATCAGTTGGTGGGCCGATGGTATATCTAACTCACATCCTCCTCCACCCTCCCTAATACTGGCTCTGTGTCCACTTAATTTTCAGCATCCTTGTATAGCACTACATTTCAAATGCTTGAATTTTCCTTCTTTCTAATATTTCTAAAGTCCATGATTCACTGCCATAAAATGCTGTAGTCCACACATACAGTTTTAAGAAGTTCTTTCTAAGTCCTAGATTAATATTTGAAACTAAAAGATTTCTCTGTTTCATGAATGCTCTTTTTAATAGTGCTATTCTGCTTTTAACATAATTCCTGCTTCAACCATCAGTTGTCAAAAGCTTTCTCTAAATCAACAAATGCCGCAAAAGTATTGTTGTTTTTCTTGATCTGCCCTTCAAGTATTAATCTTAAAAGCAGGACTGCTACTCTTGAACCACGGTTTTTCCTAAACTGAGCTTCACCTACTATACCTTCTACTGCACTTTCCATTCTTCTGTATTTTGGTCAGTAATTTTGAAGCATGTGTTGCTAGACTTAAGAGCAAAAATTCTCACATCTATCAGCTTATGCTTTTTTCAGTAATGTGAGGATGACACTTTCATTAAAATCAGTGGAAATCTTCCTTGTTTCATAATTTTTTTTGCTTGGGCTTTATGCCACATTGACAGTGTGGTCATTAGTGGCGGGATGGGATGAGGGACAAGGAATGGGAAGGAATTCGGCCTTGGCCTTTTGAAGGAAGCATCCCGGCATTCACCTGGAGTGATCTGGGGAAACTATGGAAAACACAAATCTGGGTACCCGTACGGGGATTTCAACCCGCGTCCTCCTGAATGCAAGGTCAGAATGTTAACTGTTCACCCACCTTGCTTGATTTTTTAATATATAAGTTTGAATAATCTTTTCATTCCATTTTTTCCTAAGGATTTCAGAAGTTTTGCAGGAATCTCATCAATAATCTTAGAGCTATGGGTTCACATAGAATTTGAGCAGGTCAAACAATCTTGGGTGGTTGGGTGGTCATCTGCCAGTTGATTCCAATAACCCTGCATTTGTCCCTGTCCCATCAGTTTGATGTTCCTCCTCTTGGTCTCTGATGATCTTTTGGACTCCATTCTAAATCATTTTTTTTGGTTATCTTTCATCTTCTCCAAGATGCCTGTGAGTTTGTTACTGATCTAATGCCCAGTTGCACACTTCTTATTTCTGCTAGTTTAAATTAGCATTGATTTTTGACTGTTTCATGCAAAGTATCTCCTTTCATAAACTCATTTAGTGTCCAGATTTCACAGTTGTAAGTCATCACAAAAAGAATGTACTTGTAATAAAATATTTTATTTTGGATATATAGGCATATTAAGCTCAAAGAATTAATTACAATAATTTTATACTTCTTGAGACCCATTGCTTTAAAATGTGTTTTTGGCCATTACAATAAGATCAGAAATATTTAGAGATACAAGTAAAATATGTTCAGTTCTGAAGAGTTTGTGTTCTTATTTTTCTCCACAAAGGAAAAAGGGGGGGTGGGCATGCAGCTTATTGTTATTTACTTTGATTTAACTAGTATGTAGAGATAACTATGTACATTTTCACGGTGACAACATTCCAGAAACGTCTCTCGGGATTCTAGCTGCGCCAAAGTGAAGTCACTGCTGATATTTTGATAGCAGGCACTGCTCCCATTGTCAAGCCCCGCTTAACTTACTGAAAACTGCTGCACAGTATTCTCTTATATACTGCTACCAGATGGGAGAGGAGAGGGATTTGTGTGGAAGGGAGGTCTAGCTGGTCTGTGTTTACTTGGTGACCTTATACAGGGTGATTCAAAATGATTGTTGGGGTTCCATGAATTTTTCACCGGCTGTGTACTAAACATACAAGTATTATCTTTACATGGATGAATAGAAAGTTTTGTTTTGTAGCAGCCGCTAATCTTGTAGTTACATTTTGTTCCGCCATATGTCAGTGTTTGCAATACGGCAGTTAACGCTATAGAGAAGGCTTTTTGCACTCTAGATTTTCACGTGTGTCAGTCAGTTACTGTTGTCCAATGGCACTTTCGAAAAAAAAAAAAAATAATTATTAAGGGTGCACCTTCAGACAATTCCATTTGTAGGTGGTATACGCCATTCGTGGAGAAGGGCTGCTTATGCAAAGGGAAAAGCACTGGTCGTCCTCCTGTGTTGGAAGTCGACATGAACTGCGTCAGAGAAGCTTATCAACGTAGCCCGCGGAAATCAACAAGAACAGGCAGCAGAGAACTGAACATTCAGCAAACCACAGTTTGGTGCGTGCTACGAAAACGCCTAAAAATGAAAGCCTATTGCCTAGGGCTGCTTCAGGCTTTAACACCTGATAATCATCGCAAATGTCTCACGTTTTGCAACATTATGCAAGAAAAAATTGAAAAAAAATAGGTTTTGTAAAAAACTCATATTTAGTGATGAAGCGAACTTTCACTTGTATGGGAAAGTTAACAAGCATGATGTGTGGATTAGGGGGACAGAAAATCCCAGTGCTTTTATTGAACACCAGCGTGATTCTCCAAAAGTGTGTGTGTTCGCTGCTGTTTCCAAGGCGAAAGTGTACGGCCCGTACTTCTTCAATGAACAGACAGTAACAGGACTAACTTACCTCGATATGGTCTTTGAGTGGTTGCTGCCTCAGCTGAAAGAGGTGGATGATTTCATATTCCCACAAGATGGTGCTTCACCTCATTTCCATCGGGAGGTCAGAACATTTCTCAATGAACCATTGCCGCAGTGATGGATAGGACATGGAGCCGACAGTGACCAAATGCTCATGGCTTGGCCACGTTGTTCACCAGATTTGACCCGATGTGATTTTTTCAGTGGGGTTAAGTCAAGGATCAAGTTTATCTTCCTCCTCTACCTGCGACTATCCCGCAATTGAGAGAACGGATCTGGGCTGCCTTTCTAAACATTTCTGATGACATGCTGCGTCGCGTGCGGGATGAAATGGACTATCGCATAGATGTGTGCAGAGTGACACAGGGTGCACATATCGAACATTTGTAATGGATGTAAAAAAATTGATGAGTTTCTTTACACATCAAAATAAGATTCAAATTCATATCTCAATTGTGCTAAGTGTAGGAATTTTTTGAAACCCCGACAATCATTTTGAATCACTCTGTATTTTGATCACTATTATGCCCTAATATTAAAGCAATCAAAACACAACATCACCAACTAGACTGATGCTCCACACCAATCCGCCTCCTCTCCCGCCTGGTAGCCGTATATAGGAGACTAACGTGCAGCAGTTTTCAGTAAGTTTAGTGGGGCTTGATAATGGGAGCAGTGCTGGCTCTCAAAAGGTCACCAGTCGACTTCAATTTGATGCAGCTAGAATACCAAAAGATTTTTCTACAGTATGTAGAGGTTTTGAAGTTCATGATTCATGAAGAGTATGAATATGTATGTTACAAAGATATAATAAAAACATGGAAAATAAACCCACACTGCATTACTCAGCACATAAAGGATGTGACAAACACCTGTGTTGAGTCCTAGTGTGCATCCATCTATTCCCCTTATCTTATGTCTCACCTTCTGCTTGATTATGGTTTTATGTGAAAATATTTTGAAGTATGTTTATAAGTTTGTAGTGAAACTCCTGCCTTCATCTGCATGATGACTTTATTTTTGATATACTTCATTATTTTCATTTCCTAACAGAATTTTTACCATTACAATTGACTTTGACTTAAGTTTATAATAACTGTAGTTTTGTCTGGCTCAAATTTTAATGACTGACTGCCTACCTCATGGAATAACGGTGCCAGATAGTACTTAAGTTTTGGAGAAAACTTCATGGTGAAATGAAATAGTAGCTTCAAGCATTTTAGCCTAAAAAATTTTGCTACACTCACTTAGTAAAGAAATCATTTGGAAAATATTTCCATATCTCATTTGTCATTTGCAACTTGACCTATACTTTCATCACATCTTTAATGAAATGAGGTAGCGTAACTTGTTAGAGTGCAACTTAGTTACTAGGGTGAAGAAAAAAGATGTAAAAAGGTACAAAAACATCATAAAAGTATTGAAAACTCAGTCCTGCCTCAGTGTAAATGTTAAATCAAAGAATATAAATATATGGCAAAGCAGCACATATCTTCCAAACTATAAATAAGTATAGAATTTTAGTAAAAGTTTTTCATAACTGAGAGACTTTTGGCAGACTGTTAGCAGATGACAGAAAATATTTTTTTTTTTTTTACTTTATACTTTCAAGTTTAAACATAAAATGTATCATACAACAAGTTAGGCCCTAAACTTGTAGGCTAGCAGGTGATTAGTTATTCAATCTTTGAAGTAATACATCATTTTTATAACTAGGTATTGTTTTTCCTAAAAGACTTAAAAATCCTGAAATCTACAGAGATGTAGATAAAAGAAATTGTGGCAGATATGACAAAAATACTTCATAGAGACAGGAAAAGCCAATTATAATGATGTATTTATTGCAGTAACATGAAAATGTATGTAAATATAATTAATATCAGATTGAATTTAAGCAAAGATAATGAGTAACAAGAATTTATGCTCATGACAAGCACCAGCAAGTATATATAAAACGTCGATAATTCCTAGAACAATCAAAACCTTAAAACCGAAGGCATGGAATAAAAAAATAGAATTTATGGAGAAAGTCATTGACAGATTTTTTGTAGTAAAAATAAACCTAATACTAAGTGTTGTAATAAACTGAGACTGTGAATTACAATGACATTTTGTAATTAAGCACATATTAGTTACGAGTTGAGGGGTACGTAAATATGATCACTAAATAAGGTATTTGAAAGTGGTTTAATGCATATTCACTGTATACTGAAGAAAAGAGGATTAGCTATTAAATGAAAAAAAACCATAAACATTTTCCCTTACAGGCAGAAGATAAATACAAATAGTGTAAGGAAGGCCTATATTGGTCATTCTGGAAGATATTGTCTGATTGGTCCAAATAAAGTGAGGAACAATTCGGTATGTTTAAGATGAAAACAGGGGATTCTACGATAACCACAGCAGTGCAAAGTGATGCAAGATTCTTATTTAAAACAACATGACAAATTGAAAATGATAAATTTGCTTGACATCATATCTCAAAAGTGAGGTGGTTAGCCTGCAATGCAACTTGGACTAGAAGAAGAATTTTGCAAAAGCCAAATTTGTTGATGATTTCTTATATAAATTGACAAAAGAAATCAACAGTCATGAATAAAGTTTTTTAATAATTCGCTTTGTTCTCAATACATACTATCTTAAAATGGAGGGGGTTAGGTTGAATTATGGCCCGCATGAGAAAATAATTACGGCACAGCCATAAGGAACTACACACTAGACATGTGCAATAGGTGTTTAGTTTTCTTCCTAGTGACTGTGATTAGACTGAAATGCAGCCTGATACAAGGAAAATGGTGCCAAAGGCATAAGGAACTATACCTATGAGGACAGATCGGAAAGTAACACACAATAATTTTTTCCCCAAAAAGTTTAATATGTACCAAAACCAAACAAATCACAAATTAACTTACATCTTTGACCTACCTTTCTACATAGTCACCAATTTTTTCAACACATTTCTCCCATCGTGGTACCAGTTTCAATATGCCCTGTTAGTAGAAGTCCATTTGTTGGGAGTGTAGCCATCTGCGGACTGCTGATTTCACTTCCGCATCTGTTGCAAAATGTTGGCCAGCCAGGAATTTCTTCATGAGACCAAACAGATGAAAGCCAGATGGTGCCAGGTCCAGACTGTATGGTGCATGGTGGAGCACCTGCCACCCAAAAGTGGCGAGTTTCTCACGAACAGGAGTAGCAACATGGGGATGTGCACTGTCATGAAGAAATTTGACACCACTAGCATTAATGTGGAAGTGTTTGTCACAAAGGGCAGGATACAATTTAACCAACGTTTTCATGTATGCTGCAGCATTCACAGTGGTTTTGTGTTCAGCAAAGTCCACCAATAACATGCCAAACATGTCCCACAACATTGTCACAAGCACTTTCTTAGCCGACTTTTAATTTTTTTTTGTACTGAAGAACCAGCATGTTTCCACTCCATAGAGGCCTGCTTGGTTATGGATGTGTAGTGGTATGCCCACAACTCATCAACAGTGACAATTACTTTCAGAAAGTCATGCACTGTTGTGGCATAATGTGTTAAGTGATCCAAGCTTGTCATTATTTACTGGCCCTTCTGGTTGTCTGTCAGCGAGCACTAACTTTACGGAATTTCAAAGTGTCACGAACAATGTCATACACTGCACCACAGGAATTGTTGAATGTCTGTGATAAGGTTTGCAAGTGCACATGCCGTTCCTTCAAGATAACTGCCTCAAAGGCACGGGCATTCTGCAGAATTGAAACTGTTACTGGCCGTCCGGAGTGTGGCCCTCTTGGAAGAATACACACCACCTGGAGACATTGCCACAGTCCAGACAGTCACCCCATACATGCCATGCTTGTCCCTGTGAATTTCACTTGGTGAATGCCCTTTGGCCCACAAATATTGAACTACACTTCGCTGCTCTTCACAGATGGACGACAGTAACATGCGCGCATGGTCTGTTCCATAGCTCACGCTTCTCTCGCTAGAGCTACACATGAAAACAAAATACTCTCTATAGCGCAAACTTCAATCTATATCGTCATGAAATTTTAACATTCCAGCTGGAATACCAGGGGAGAAAAAAATTATTGTGGGTTACTTTCCGATCTGCCCTCATATAATTAATATTTGACAGTTGATATCTTCTAAACTAAGTGAGATATCAAAAAATTTGATTATGTATTTTTGATTTGCCTCTTATATAAGAAACCATCATCAAATTGCAGCATCATGGTTATGTTCGTGATGCCCAAAACCATGTTCATGGTTTTAACATCATGAAGATATAATGGAACATGGTCTTAAGCCATTTGTTTAAACCTATAAAAGTTGGCTTTGTATCAGGCAAAATATAGGTTAAAATTGGACTGGTATCGATTGTCACAGTAATACTGAAATTTTAAAGCTGTGTATTAATAACATACATCCAGTTTCTAAATATAAATACAATCATTTTCATATGCATTTTGTGTAGGGGGAAAGCTTGTTACATTTATCAAATTGGCATATAACGTTTGGGCATGAAATTTTTAATGGCGCTATGACATAGAGAATGTAATAAAACTATAAAACAGCCTTAATTCAAATAAATAAGAGAAATAACTAGCACATAATGTTATCAGCATTTAAATGAACCTAAACAAAAAGTTCCAGCACTAAAAGTAAACTATTAAGTGTGACATTGGTATCTAAAATAAATTTAAGATTTGAACCAAAGAGATTTCAAAAATTGTTTTTATGCAAAAAGAGATAAGATTTTTAAATAAGAAAAATGGTGCAACATTCGTTTTAAAATATAAAAGATTGTACAATTCATGGAATTATAAAGGAAGTTAAAAAAACATGTGGAAACTAGAAACTCGAATTTTAGTTGATATCAAATTAAATTCAAATGTAAGTCTATTGTGAGGCATAAACATTCATGGGGTGTAACCATAAACCTTCAGTCTCAACTGTAAATGTGATTATGCCTTGGATAATTTTAGTCTCTGCTTTGCAACATTAACTCGGCCACCACCTAATTTGATTAAACCCCAAATTAGAAAAGGTAAGAGTTAATAAAAGTCACTGGTAAATGCTGATAGATGATCACTGTTTTCTTCAATTTTAAACAAAGATGCAAAACTAAATTGGCATTGGAAAAAGTCTCCAAAGAAATGTAAATGTGTTAATTTCGATCATTATAAAAAAATTTGTAGCTTCAATAGTTTAGCCGTAAAAAAAAATTATTTTTTGAGATTCCATAACTTATTCAAACTTCTATAATTCTACAGCTAAAAAACTGAAATAACTTTTATTTTTCTTCTAATTGAATTCACTTTCATTTGATACTAAAAACTCTCTGTTTTCTATTTTCTACCACATTGTACAAAAGTTGGGCGAAAATATTGTGCAATTCTAAATTTTGACACCGCTAATAACTTCTTGATATCTGCAAAACCTACTTTAAATGATTCTACATATTTCAAAATGACTACTGAGGGATTTTGAAGTAGCTACCTGTTTTCTCAAATTGATTCTGAATTTTTAAAGCATATGCTGCTTCAGGATGATGCAACAACAAATACTGCCTTGTTCAGATGCTTTCTCAAAACTCTAAAAATCTGATTTATCACTTGAATTATGTAAACAAATGACTTTAAAACTGATATGCAATGATATTCAATTTAACTCACTACTCTGAGAACAAATTTTGCTATGCAGTTACAAAATTCATAGATTACATTACACTATACTACACTAAACTAGAGTTTAAAAGTGATTCGTTGAAATTTTCCCACTTCTTTATGCATGAATGCAAGTGCTTGGGCTCATGGTCATCTTTCCACTTCCATGCACTATTAATAATTCTTCAACCAATATCCCTCCAAACCCTATAACCAACAAATGCCTTGTACATTCCCAGCACTCTCTTCACCCTCCTCCTACCCTCCAATGACTCCCAGTCTTGCTCCTTTACTATATCAAATAGTTATTGGGACCTGCGATAATTGTCACGAAGAAATCTAGCTGCTCTTCTTTGCACACCCATCCTTCACTTTCAGCAAGTAGCCTGTATTTAGACCTTAGACCCTTTTTGAACCATTTTCTCTAATGGTTTATAGTCAGCTACCAGAAGTTAGGTTATTTTCAGATGACGTAATGTCATATGATATAGTTAAAACTGAAGCAGACTGTTAATAGTTTTATTATTGAAGCTTGATGACATCACCACATGTGACTTTTAAAAATTAATAACTTTTAAACAAGCATACTTATAAGAAAATTTATCAAGGCTAAAAAGTTTCTAAATAAATTAAACTATAAAATATTAAAATTTCTGGAAAATCTGATTGAAAATAGTGTACCTTCTGAAAGTGGGACTTCTGTAATTCACCAGAGAATAGAATTTCCTGGCGGGAATATACTGTTATTCTGGAACAAGTCAGCTCAAGACAATAAATAGGGTACCCATTCATCCTTATGGTTTTATTCTCATTTTAACAGTCAATAAGTATGTGTTTTGAGTTATGATTTAAATAAGTAGCAACAGGAAGTCTGATTCTTTAGCCTCATAATAAGTTAGCATTAATTTCAAGGAAAACTTTAAACTAAATTCAAGGAAAGAACTTTTAAAATAAATTAAGAAGTCAATAGTAGCAGTGTTTAAAATTACCATCAAACTTACTCTTAAGTTTGGGGTGCACATCTAAGTATGATTGCAAGAGTGTTTTGCCTTGAAGGATAATCTGCATCTTCATATATGGTTTTGAAGTTCGATACTGCCTTTAAATGTTTTCAACAGTGTAATCTTATATAAATGTAAACTTCATCAAACATTCAGAATATATTTCAAATTCATAACAACAGTGACTAGCTTTCATTTATGTGTGACCTGTTAGCTATTATAGAGTAAATTAATAGCTTGACAGCTGTTTTAAGAACTCTAGCATTTTCGAGAAAGTTGTCAGTAACACAGGCATCATGATCAAGTTGGTGCGAATGCTGGAAAACCCCAATGTAAATTTTGCCATGACAGTGATCTGGGCAGTATATCTTGTTGGGATGGTCAATGTGGAATGAAGATAAATGCCAAAAAGAGTTAGCTCATTAATTAAACAGATAAGAAAAGTAAAGGTTCTTCATGATTGTAGGGTGGGGAAGGAACTGTTTATTGAGGACCTTGTAACGTAACATACGTCAGAGCCATGCAAGAGTATCTGTGGCCGGCGTAGTAAGCCAGAGTGGTGTTATCTTTGTATAGAGGTGTGCATGGTTGACCGCCATCAAATTAAGTTGTGGACGCGGTAACATTTCGGTCGTGATTATAGAAATTGTGAAAAGACGAGAAGATTTGGCGGAGTGTAACGTGGAAACTAGTAATGTGTTATATTAACAGTTTTGCATGGAGTGCAGCGATCTCAAGTGACTGTGGACATGTTATGAGTACTGTGGAGAGTGTGGGAGTTAGTGCAATTTAATTCCTCTTGTCCCACGAGTCTGCAGTTCTCGGAAAAGGAGTCAGATTCCTTATTTAAATATTGATTTGGTGGTGGTATTTTCCATCGGTGTGAAAGTATAAGTTTATGAAATCAATAAAGTTTGGTATATCTGTCCATTCTAAAGTATGTGAGCTTATCATTTAGTAACCCAACAAACGTTAATACCTAAGCCTGGCGACTGCGGCATAAAGAACCTTTTGTTTAATCAATGAATATGTGTGTGTCGAATAAGTGACTTTTAATAATCAAAATCCATAATTCGCCGGCGACTCAGTGACAGGACGTGTGGTGAAATAGGCATCTGGAGGATAAATAAACTTTCGATTCCCGAGCATACACACGGGGATAAAGAGGAGCGAAAGTAAATTACAAGCAAGACGACAATTGGGTTCAGAGACGACAATAGCCAAAGAGGAAGATATACCACACCAGCAGCACGAGTTTGTTAAGTTGAAGACGGCTAGTGAAGATAGTCTACTTGGAGACTGGTTGGAAGTGGCGCAGCCGAGTGGAGAACAAAGTAACTACACAAGTATCGCCGAGCGGGACCGAAGGTGGCCGACGGGAACCACAGCGTAGAACTTCACGAAGTTACCCGGGGGCAGCCGACAGAAGCCAAGCTGCGAACAGCTGATCCGAGCCAGACCGGAACCAGCCGACGGAAGCCGAGCCAAGAACAGCTGACCCGAGCAGCCAACAGTGAAGACGCGGAAAGCTAAGTGTGCGCTATTTGCTGCTAGCATGCTGCTGTGAAGCGTCTTTCCTATCCGTTCCATTCCTTTAATATTTTTGTTCCTGTAATTTCAAATCACCTATAGGAAGGAAAACCAAGTTGGGTTTTCCTCTCCATTTCCAATTCCTTTGTCATTCTAGTGACACTTATTGTATATTGACAACTCAGACGCTGGAGTATTTACACTGCAGAAGTAGTTTTGTTTCTAGTTTGCATGCACGTAATTCTTTAATATGGTGATTGCGTTTTATGAATAGCAGCGTTGTGTTGATTTTATTTGCTGTGAGTCGAAGGGGGAAAGTAAAGTAACTGAGTGGTTATCTTTATTGCCTTTTCCCGTTGGATTTGTAAGACAAACATAACGAAAATGGGTGACGAGACGGAGTCAAAATTGGCTGCTGAAACCCTTAATGATAAATTTGATTCTAAATTTGACTCTTTAGATAAATCCCTTAATAATAAATTTAATTCTCAATTTGACTCTTTTGATAAATCCCTTAATAATAAAATTGATTCTAAATTTTACTCTTTTGACAAATCCCTTAATGGTAGACTCGAAGTAATGGGAAAGGATGCAGAGGTTCGTCACGCTAGCTTAGTCAAGGAGCAGAAATTGCACATAGCAGAGTTAGAAAGAAAACTTGAAGAGTATAGTGTTAGGTGTGTTGGGCGGACGGAGGAGTTGTCCTCTCAAGTTTCCAAGTTAGAACAACAGGTTAAGCATGAGACAAGTGGTTTGCGCCAGGATACCGGTGCCTTACAGGCGCAATATTTACAGTTAATAGAAAAAAGCGACAGTCAGAGCCACCGCGTAGGGTGCCTTGAAGATCAGATGCAAATATTTCAGGGTAGTGTCCAACGGAGCTATGCGGAACTGAAGTGTGATGTCAAAGGGCTGGCAGCTGACGTGGAAAAGGTTTATGAAGATGTTGAGAAGGTGAAACTACATACCCCTCTAGTGGTGAAACAAGAACTAGTAAAACAAGTCCCCAAAGTAGTGAGGGAAGAGCTTATCAAGTACCAAGAAATCTCAGCTTTTCCGGTTAAAGTTAAATGATGAGAAGATAGATTGGGAGGAATTTTCGGGAAAGAATTGTATACATCCTGTAAAGTTCATTAGAAATTTTGAAAATTTCGCACCTTTCCTAATGGCTAGTGAAGAAAATAAAATTATAATGGTAATTAAACATTTGAGAGGAGAACCTCGTCTTTGGGCAGATCAATTTGAAGACCGTTTTGAGACGTTTGCTCAGTTTAAAACAGATTTTTTAAACCTATACTGGTCAGCAGAAAGACAGATTGCCATGAAATCTGAATTAATGTTGGGCGAGCATTACGATCCGAATAAAGAGACCCAAACTAATTTTTTTATGAGTTGCTACTCATCTTGTAGGTACCTAGATCAGCCCCAGAGTGAGGAAGAATATGTTAAAATTATTGCGGCTCGCTTACCCGAACAAACGCAATTTATTCTTACCAGTCATAAAATATGTTCGATTAAGGATGTCATAGACATGTTGGGAAGGTTGGATGTTCAGGAGGAGAGGATGAGGAGATAGAGATCGAAGTTCCAGAATGGGTATAGACACTTTCAGGATAGGGGTACACGAGGAGGAGGTTACTGGAGAGAAGAAGGAAGGAATAACAGACAAGGACCGGTAAACACATACCAACACGGGGCCAGGCAGAAAAACAATTTTGGGCCGAATAACCAAGTGGGAGAACCAGAAACTAATAATCAACACCAATGGTACCATGACAACCAACCTCATAACAGAGAACAGAGGGTAGCCACAGTAGCTGCGGGGGGCAAAAACTGTTTAAACTAATTTCTGCCACTGTCGGGGCCTCATCAGGGGCAGAACAGGTTAAGAGGCCAGATGCCGTGGTTTCACAAACTGGAAGCGGAGGATTACGGAAGAGGAAAATTCAGGAAGAAGTTTTTATGTTTGATACTATATTAGGGAATGTCTTAAAGAATGAAGGTGAGACAAAATTATAAAAAGGTTAGGGCTGTAGGAACAGATGTTCGAGAATGTCAAGGGGAGTTTGTGGAAGAAAATATACGAGAGAAAATTTTTGAAGTAGCAGATGGAATTTTTTGTGATACCCTTTCAAAGGAGACGGCTAACTTACGGTAGAACGAAGTTATAAAGATTGAAATCGGAGGAATTTTGACTGTAACTACTGGGGAAGTAAAGCTGGGTAGAATTAAAGAAGTATGACAGCAATATGGCTTGAACAGTTGTGTATGAAGCGAGAGCGGTGGCTGTCAGTCGGCGCGTAGCAGCACTGTTGGTACCCGGACCACAAAAGATTCTACCTCCACAACACTAGCGAGCGTGGAAGCACAAGCGTGCAAGTTAGGTTACGCACTTGAACGTAATAATATGGCAGAATCAGTCATTTGTATAGCGAAACAGTCCCAGTTTGTAGTGAGAAGGATAAAGTTGACAGAAAATACATATGGTGGAAAACTAGTGAGAAGAATAAAATTGACAGAAAATCCATACGGTGGAAAACTAATGAGCGTGGGCAAACAAGTTTTAAATTACCCAATTGTGACCAGACGAAAAAAGAGTAATCCTGTCCTGTTATTTTCATATTTTTTTCTTTTCAATTACCAATCCTCCTTTTGGGAGAAGATCTCTGTAACAACAAATCCAATTTTCCTTTTCCTGCGAAGGCGCTAACAGTAATATAGGAGCTCGAAGAAGGGTGGTAAAGTAAATAATGTGATGCGTGTGAAGTGGTGCTCTGGAGAATAAAGGTATACGGATCATTGACCCGAGTGCAGCGGGTGTTTATCTCGGAAGCGGTGTTTCTGACAGCAAACTGTATCATCTCACAATTTGATACTAATTCATGTTTTTTTCTTTTTTGTGTTCTCTTGTTTTTTTTGTATGTTTATGGTTCTGATTTCTCTTGGGTTTGATATTTTTTTTGATGTGTTTCTTAGACTTGAGGTGCAAATTATTGCCAATGCAGGACGGAAAGCCACCAAAGTAGAATTGTATAGTAATTTTTTTCTTTTCTTGTCTTGATAATTGACCATGTCCAACCTGATCAATTATCACAAGGTATTAGGGAGGGAGTGTGACACAACAGTTTTTTTTCTGATAATTGATCAAGTTAATTTGAATCCAGATCAATTATCACAGCATATTAGCTAGGGAGTGTAACATAACATACGTCAGAGCCATGCAAGAGTATCTGTGGCCGGCGTAGTAAGCCAGAGTGGTGCTATCTTCGTATAGAGGTGTGCATGGTTGACCGCCGTCAAATTAAGTTGTGGACGCGGGAACATTTCGGTTGTGATTATAGAAATTGTGAAAAGACGAGAAGATTTGGCGGAGTGTAACGTGGAAACTAGTAATGTGTTATATTAACAGTTTTGCATGGAGTGCAGCGATCTCAAGTGACTGTGGACATGTTATGAGTACTGTGGAGAGTGTGGGAGTTTGTGCAATTTAATTCCTCTTGTCCCACGAGTCTGCAGTTCTCGGAAAAGGACTCTGATTCCTTATTTAAATATTGATTTGGTGGTGGTATTTTCCGTCGGTGTGAAAGTATAAGCATATGAACTCAATAAAGTTTGATATATCTGTCCATTCTTAAGTATGTGAGGTTATCATTTAGTAACCCGACAAACGTTAATGCCTAAGCCTGGCGACCGCGGCATAAAGAACCTTTCGTTTAATCAATGAATATGTGTGTGTCGAATAAGTGACTTTTAATAATCAAAATCCATAATCAGCCGGAAAGCTTGCAACCTTAAGTGTAAATGTCTTGGTATATCATTTGAAAATAAACTCAAGAGGAGGGTATATATGGCATAAGTCATATCAAAAGATTTCAAAATCCTTCATTTATCAGAGAGAGTAATGAGGGGATGTGCCAGAGAAGTGACGGAATTGGGTTTCAAAACTTTGGTCAAATTATTGCTTCAGTATTGCTGCATAATATGGAATAGCATTTAGGGTGTCAAATTCAGGAGTTGGAAGTGGTGTAAAGTGCATAATAATTTTGTCTGTGGAAATTGCTGCAGTAACTGCAGTAACTATATAGGGATTCACTGGAAGATAGGAGGGTGGAGGACTGGTAGTATGCAATGCATATATTGGAGAAGTAGCTTGGAAAGATACTGGTGGAAGAATTAAGTATAGTGCATGGAAAGGAAAAGATAGTACAGCTAGAGCATGTGTTTGATCACAATTAAATAAGATTAAAAATTAAATTGTATTACCGGAACATTACTTACCACTGGAACAAGAGCTTAAAAATTCTTTTGACCATCAATTAATAATAATAATAAAAATTATTCTGTCATAATTTAGAAACTACTGAATCCATTTTTACATCAATTTTGCTGTTTAAAACCAGATATTCTGGCCTAAATCAGTCAAGTCTTAGCATGCAGTGCCGGATCTAGGGGGAGTCAAACCGGGGCGCTTGCCCCGGGCGACAATTTCAGGGGGGCGGCAAATTCATGTTTGAAGGAGCTGTAAATAGAAAATTCGTGTGACGGTGACCTTTTTTTTAGCTCTACTGTCCCAAGCGGAAACCATCAGGGGGCGGCAAAATCAAAGAATAGCACTGTATCGCCCCGGAAGACAAATTCATGTTTGAAGGGGCGGTAATCTCAAGTTTTTTCCCCGACTCGGAAAATTTGTAGATCCGCCACTGTTAGCATGCCACATTATCTTTCACCAGTGCAGGAGATTGAAATCTCTTCTGAACACTAAATTCTGTTACCTATAATCAGGTGTAATTTTAGGAACTATGAATGGATTTTTATGGGTTTTGACAGTTTTAAACTATATGGTCTGGCATAAAATCTGTTATGAATATTATCATGTAACCTTAACTGGGCTGGAGCATAAAAATAAAATATATTATCAAGACAGTAGCAAATTAAATACGATTCTATCCTAAAAACATCTATACGTTGCTTTTTAATACCGGATCTTTAGCCTATAAACCTGCTAGATGGCCACAGTGCCACTGATACTGAATTTGTTTTCGCTGCCTAAGAGCAGCTTCATTATTACAATGATCAATTTGATACTAGATTAGGCAGGAGTAATCACTGTGATGAGGGAAATCTCCACATAATAAGAGCTAAACAGTATATTGCATTCATAATAATATAACTTAATTGTTTCTTATCATTACACTTGATTTCTTATATTTAATGATACCTAAAAACTTTTATACTTAATTATGCTTAATGAAAACATTTTGTTGTTCCTGAATTTTTTGAAAATAATGGGACTGATATGTGTATACGTTACTGGCAATGTATGAAAATCTGGCATTGTATAGAATGCTAGGCAGGGTATATAATGCCTAGAATTTTTAAGCAATGTATGAAATATGAGAATTATTACATACTTTCCCTAGGCATTGTATATAATACCTAGGCATTCTATAGAATAAGAAATTCTATTTAGGCAATGTATGACGCACATTCCTCAAAAATAAAAATGTTATTCTGAAAAAATAATAAGAGTACAATTTTAAAAAAATTATTTAAAATATGTCAAAGAAAATGAAAGTTGTACAAAACAAAATTTATGCCTTTCTTGTAAGGGAAACAAAATTTTCATATAAAAAATAAGAAATTAAAATAACCTACTTGTTGCAACATGGTAAGCATGAATGAAATTTTGAATTACATTTTATAACATTTTCATATTTTGGCACACTGTTTTACACATACTTTTGACGAATCCTTGGCCGCTTTATCGTATTTTCTATGATTGAATGTTTTATTTTATATTCTTCCTTTTGTATCATAGCTAGGATACAAGATCGATTTTAATTCGTGAGTGAGTAAACTTTCAGCTTAGTGCTTATTAGACTCTTCTTTCATACTTCAAATAAATAGTAAACTTAAATGACTAAATTCCCTTTTATTATCATGTTATAAAATCCTTAATTATCCGAATATTTACAAGTTCTTTTTAGCCGCAACTTAAAGTTCAAAGCGAACACACCAACGGTTTTTATCAATCTTGTCTGATCTTATATCTATCTTCTCTTTTTTTATATATAAACATTACCCTAGCTACCAATTTCCTTTCACAGAGTAATTATTTTCTTTAGGTAACCTGTTATACCACAGCTTCACTAGACTGAGCAATTGCAACTGTTGGAGAGGAATTTTATGGTCAGGAATATCTTCAATTCTAATCAAGTTCCTAGGGCATAAGTGAATTTTGATCTCACAAATACTTGTTTTAAGGTTCTTTCAGAAGTTTCAAGTCAGAAGAAACCATCTTCTGTCACAGATTTTAGTCCTGCATTCAAGTACAGAGCATATTTTCAATATCTTGATTAGCTCTTTCGATACTATGCTGGCTTTGCGAATGACGAGGCTTCTTGTGGACAACCTTCAGTGCGGACAAAAACTCCTTGAAGTTGGTCACCACATTATTGGTAAATTTCCCACCACTGTCAGATTGTAATATAGATGGCACTCCAAGCAATGAGAATATGTCCACTAGGTGTTAGGCTACTTTTGCAGCTGTTTTCGACATTAGAGACTTAAGAATCACAAATTTTGTAAGATGATCTTGGTACACCATGATAAATTTGTATCATCCATCTGGCTGAGACTGAAAGTCAGTAAGATCTACCTGACAACGGGAATGAAATTCGAAAAAAAAAAAACACAGATATCACCATAATGCCCTTTTTTAATAACTTTGTTTTGTTCTGGCAAGGTTCACAAGTTGATGTTTAGTTCAGTACCATGACAGGTAACGTTTTTGTATTTGTTTGGAAGTTCTTTCAATGTTTTATCTCGTCCTCTGTGTCTAATAGCCAAATGAGCTTCATGAAGTATGTGAAATAACTCTATACGTAATACTGTATAGGACTAGGACTGATGCCTTCTTTAACAGGATAAATGTGTTTACTTTTCTTTTCTACAATCATCACATCATAGTGATTCAGCAAAAAACAGTCACTGAGTTCCTTTTTAGTAGTCATTTTGCTTTTTTTTAACATCATTTATTAACTTCTGGTAAGCAGTTTCGGTTAGAAAATGCTGTTTTTTGCTGGATTAACTCAAATTTTGGACAGTTCATAGTCGAATAATTGTTTCATGTCTATAGACCATGACTCCTTCCCCCAGACTACAGCTTGCTGCTCCTCATGGAGCACAGTAAAAAACTAATTTTTTGTTTTACAAATTTAAGTAAATAGCATATTTTGACACAATCAAACAAACCACAACTGACAAATTCTAAGTCTGAGACATGCGCTAAAAGTCACGTTGTAACAGCCCTCATACCTGAATTTTGAGTAGTATTGTACTGTATGAAGTATTTGCAGTGAGCCGAAGTTTTCTTGAATGTGATCTGGTACGTTTATTTTGCAATTTCTTGTAAATCAGTGTATATAGACTTTGTTTTATGAAAGAACATTATTTAAAGTCCATTTAATATGTTTAAGAACCGAATTGTGCAAGAGAATTTCTTAAATGTTTGTAATTCCATGTATTAATGCAAGTTATGATGTCTACAGGACATGTTTGTACAGTTTAAAATTATTTTGTAAATAATTTTGTATTTAAGTATCTCTAATTACTATTTCTGATCATTTTGTAATGATGTTAAGCGATTTTTTGTTAATTCGGATTGTTTTTAATAAGTTTAATTGTTTGAGTAATTGTTAATGTTCGAGAAATATCGGGCGGATGCCTTTGAAGAATTCCAGAAATTTTGATAGAGACTATATAAACAGATTAGCAGAAGGACAAAGTTAGTTTACAGTATACAGCTTAGAGTTTAATCTTCAAGTTGAGTTCACAGAAGTTTTATAAAGATTATCTTTGCGACTGCTAAGAAGTGCGTCAGTAGTATCTCTGTAATGTACCTACGCATGTAAACAAGATCGCTGACTTTGTTTTGAGAGAATAAACAAATCTTCAACATAACCTTCTGGTGGACTATTTAATTAATCAACATATTAATTAAACCACCAAAAACCCTAATATGGCAACTGTTGTCAGCGACAAGAGTCATTAAACATCTGTGAGATGTTAATTTTCTAAAAGAATCTGCAGAAAATTGTGACGAGTTATCGACGGCGGATGAGCGACGAGGGAATTATTCGGCGACAACTTGAAACTGGATACAATGAGTTTAACAGCACTCATCGGAGATTTTCCATCGGTGTTGGGAATCGGAAGTAATTTTCCGTCAGCGAGCGGGTTTTCTTCGCCCTCAGAAGACATCTTCCGGCAGTGGAGTATTTTTAGTGTGGAAAGTGTGGTTAAGTGATTTAATCAGTGGAAAAAGTGCTACTAGATGAAATTTGAGGTGATGAAAAGTATTTAAGTGATACAAAACTGAGAATGAATAGTAAGTACTGAACTTTCAAATATTTGCAGTTGCTTGTTATTTTGTAGCAGATTATCAAAGTTTCGATCATGTTTTCTTTTAAAATTGATTGCATAACTGATTGAATATGGCTGATTGTCAGAGTTTCAGGGCCGGCGCTAGGAATTTCGGGCCCGGGGTAAAATGGGGCGACCTTTTTTTTTTAGCTCTACAAAATGGCCAGGCGACAATGGGCGTATTCTTGGCTTCATGGCCTGAGGGCCCCAATAGTCGGTGATCGTGCCACCCTCATCCAGCGGGGCCCGGGTACTTTTGACCCACTAACCCCCCCTCCTAACGCCAGCCCTGCAGAGTTTACAAGCATTTCTAGAATCTTTTGCAGCCAAACTTGATGCTAAATTTTCTGAATTTGATAGCAAATTTTCTGAATTTAAAAATGAGTTAAAAAGTGATTCTAACAACAATCTGAATTTAAAAATGAGTTAAATCTTGATGGTAAATTTTCTGAGATCAATTCTCAATTTTTTGAATTTAGTAGTGAGTTAAGGAATGATAATGACAGAAAATTTGCTGAAATCAATGATAAATTTTCTCAACTGCAACAAAACAATGATAAAACATTCTCTGATTTGACTAAATGTTTTATGTTAAAATCGCAGAGCAATTTCAGGGTTTTAAATCTCAATTCAAGGAGGATATTAACAATTTAGATTCTAAATTGGGGAAGGTAGTAACTGAATGTCAGGAGATATTTGAAAAGGTTACAGAAATTTGTGAACAGAACAAGACTGAATGTGTAAATTTGATTTGTAAAGTAGTCAGTGAAAATTGTGATAAGATGAGGGAGGAATGTGTTGCTTTATTCCAAGCTAATGATGTTAAAGCTACTGAGTTGAGACAGGAAGTGTTTGGTATAGGGAAAAATGTTAATGCATTGGTAAATCATCAGGAACAACTTACCCAGGGATTGGAGGCAACCCAATGTAACGTGAATCAGTTAGAGAAAAGGGTTACTGGATTGCAGATACAGTTAAGTCAAGCTCCAACACTAGGTAACACAATTGTTAGTGCTGACAATAAGGAAGAATTTGAATTCTATGATGACAGTGGAAGACTTCACCCTATTGAGTTTATAGATAATTTTGAAAGATCAGACTATTTTAATTTGTTACCCGACAGTAAGAAAATTGCCCTTGTGTGTAAACATCTAAAGTCTTATGCTAGGACATGGGGTGATAGACAAGCTAGGGAAGTGACTGACTACAAGCTGTTTAAAGAAAACTTTTTGAAACATTTTTGATCGACAAGCAGTCAGATTCAGGAAAAGAGGGAGTTGATGACTGGTAGGCCCTATAAACCTGGTAGGGAAACTCAGCATCTTTTTTTTCATAAATGTTGGATCCGTTGTAAATATTTAGACCATCCTTATGGAGAGGAGCAATTAATTGATTTGGTAGGAGCTAGGCTACCTCAGCAAACAAGAAATTTAATCGCCACTTTGGATGTAATAAATGTGGATAGGGTTTCTGAATTGCTGAGATACTTGGATGCCCAGGAGTCATTCAATGAACAACATTACCACCATCAACACCATAGGAGGGGCAGCAGGAGTCCCCCTAGAATGGTTAATGGGTCAAGGGATGGTAGATCTATGGGATGGGGTTGTGATAATTATGCAAGGAGGAATGATAATGGGGGAGTGAGAGAACAGAACCCTCAATCTGAAAGGGAAAGGCAGCATAGGGGGCAGGTAAACTAAAGACCACCCCTGTGATGGGCCCCGCAGTGGTGGACAAGAATGTGGGTCCAGGTACCAACTGCTATAGAGTTAATACCATTTTTATGAATAATCCCCGAGAAGATTTATTGGAAGAGGTGGAGGATAAGGATGAAGTTTTAGATAAAGTTCCCATAGTGCAAATTAATGCTTTTAATAAACAAATAGATGCTCTCGTTGACACTGGGTCACAGTTTTCTTGCCTTGTGGAGGGATTATTTAACGAAATTGAGAGCTCCAATCAAATTGAAATGTTACCCGTTAATAATATGACAGTTATTACTGCTACTGGTTCAAGAAGTAAGAGAATTAAGCAGGAAATGTTGATGGAAGGGTGTATGGGGACTGTAAATGTAGAAATACCCATATATGTAGTCCCTAAGTTGAATATTAATTGCATTTTAGGGATGGATTGGCTTACAAAAGTAAAAGCTATGGTAGACTGTGGGGAAGGTAACTTACGGATAAAATTAAACAGTGGGGAATACTGGGTTAATTTTGAGAAGACTGTTTGGAAAGGGATACAAGAAGTAGATCATGTGAAGATTAAATATAAGAATCCTGGTGTAGCTAGAGTTTGTGACGAACTATTACCACAGATTTGTGTAAATGTGTTAAGACAGAGTAACGAGAATAATAGTTTTATTGAAGGTCAGGTGATAGACAAAGGAAAAGTTATTAATTACCCAAACAGTATGGAACTATTACCGTCAGACCAACAAGAAATGCTGAAATGTCTAATTGAAGAATATAGGGACGTATTTTCTGACATACTGGGTCTGATTAAAAACTATGAATGTAAGTTTACTGTAAAGTCTGAAGAGCCATTCTTTATTAAGCCATATCAAATCCCTTTGGCCAATAGAGATGAAGTGAATAAGGAGATAAATCGAATGTTGGAGTGGGGAATAATAGCAAGGTCAAGGAGTCCCTACAATAATCCCTTAGTTGTTGTTATAAAACCGGACAATTCTGTGTGACAAGTGTTGGATGCTCGCACATTAAACAAGCATTTAGTAAAAGAACCGGATCATCCTCCACCTATCAGTGAGTTGTTTCACAGGTTTAAAGGTAAAATATATATTTCCTCTATCGATTTGACTGCGTCCTATTGGCAAGTCCCGCTTTCAGAAGAATCACGGAAACACACTGCCTTTCTATTTGATTTGTTATAATTTTCGAGTTTTACCATTTGGGTTAAATATTTCAGTGGCTACCTTTATTCGTGCTTTGGATAGTGTGTTAGGAAAGGAACTGCTTGAACAAGTAGAGATATATGTAGACGAAATTCTTATAATGTCTGAAACACTTGAGGAACATTGGGTGCTACTTAGAAAAGTTTTAGAAGCATTGAGAAATGGGGTATGACTATTAAGTTAAAGAAATGTACATTTTTGCAAAAGGAGGTTGAATTTTTGGGCAATCGTATTACACCACAGGGGATCTTGCCTAGTGATGATAAAATAACTGCCATTAAAAATTTTCCCCGACCTAGAGATAAGAAACAACTAAGGAGTTTTCTTTGGATTGTGTGAATATTATAGGAGATTTCTTCAGGGACAAGCTTTAAATAGCCCTGCTTTAAGAGATTTGGTTAAACAAAATGTCAATTGGGTGTGGTCCTCAGAATGTGAAAGAGATTTTTAGAAAATCAAAGATGAATTAAGTCATGCTAATATTATCCAGATTGGGATCTAGACTTTTGCCTTGCCGCGGATAGTTCTGACTATGGTTTAGGAGTACATATCTTCCAGGAAGTAGAAATCAACAGAGAACCGGATTCTAGGACTATAGCCTTGGCCAGTAGAAAACTACAACTAGCTGAGACTAGATACACAATCACTGAAAGGGAGGCCTTATCTATTGTGTGGGGTTTGACTAAGTTTAGGTACCTACTGTTAGGTAGGAAAATTATTGTATATACGGACCATAAAGCTCTTTCATTTTTATTAGAGTGTAAATTAGTCCACAGTCGGTTAACCCGTTGGCCATTGGTTCTGCAAGAATACAATTTAGAGATTCGATATACACCTGCTAGTAAAAATCAAGTTGCTGATGCTTTGTCATGTCTACCGTTAGGTCTAGATTCCGAAAAGAGGTGTCTAGGACCACCGACTGAGGTTTGAATTGCTTATCTAAAAGGGGTACCGTATGAGACTGAAGTTAAGTATTCCTTGAGACAAATCAAAGAGGAACAGGACAAAGACATAGCTATAGCAGAAGTAAAAACTAATCTTGATAACCCAGAATACAAAGATAAGCTTCAGAAATATTATACTTTGATTGGGGAATTATTGTTTAGAAGGTCTAGTGAAGATGAAGATGGTTGGAAGTTATGGATTCCAGAAAGTTTAGTTGAAAAAATTGTTTGGCATTACCACTATAGTTATGGGCATTATGGGCCATCCAAGTGTTACCGAGTGTTAAGGGAAAATACATATTTAAATAATATAAGAAAAAAAATTCCAAGCTATTAAAATCTTGTCAAAGTTCAAAAATAGATAGCGTTAAACGAGTGGGGAAAATGCAAAATATTATCCCAAGTGGTGTATTGGAATTAGTTTCTGCTGATGGGCTTGGCCCCTGTCGCGCGCCTGGCGTTATAATTATAAATTATAAATAACTCAGTTCTACGCTTTTAACAGATTAACATTTATTGTTCCCAATTCTTATTCTTCTAGGAACTACATCGGTCTTAAAGTATCCGAAGAATGCAAAGTTCTTCAGCAGTGAACTCTTAACAAAGCAACCGTTCGGCCTGTACGTCGCTAACCTCTAGCTATCTCTTGATCTCTTATTGCCATGGCAACTTACTTTTCCTTGCTAAAGGAGTAAATATATCATTTTTTGTTTAATTTCATTTCACAAAAATATGATTTTCTTATGAAATTATTCTGTTCTGTCACATGCCTCCTCAAGTTCACCATGTCTTTGCTTAAAAGACATTGGTAAACTTATAAGAATAACCTTGCATCCAGCGATACTCTTTCCTCTGTTCCTATTAGAATTTTTTACAAAACATTTTACAAAACTCTTCTTAATACTAACAACATAATGAAATGAACTAAAAAAAACATGTATTGTCTTAATGAAAACATATATACATACAGCATTCTAGCTTAACACCACACAAATGCAAGTCCTGTCACGGTCGCCATGTCGCGCGCCTGATATTATAAAATAACTCAGTTCTACGCTTTTAACAGATTAACATTTATTGTTCCCAATTCTTATTCTTCTAGGAACTACATCAGTCTTAAAGTATCCGAAGAATGCAAAGTTCTTCAGCAGTGAACTCTTAACAAAGCAACCGTTCGGCCTTACGTCGCTAACCTCTAGCTATCTCTTGATCTCTTATTGCCATGGCAACTTACTTTTCCTTGCTAAAGGAGTAAATATATCATTTTTGTTTAATTTCATTTCACAAAAATATGATTTTCTTATGAAATTATTCTGTTCTGTCACATGCCTCCTCAAGTTCACCATGTCTTTGCTTAAAAGACATTGGTAAACTTATAAGAATAACCTTGCATCCAGCGATACTCTTTCCTCTGTTCCTATTAGAATTTTTTACAAAACATTTTACAAAACTCTTCTTAATACTAACAACATAATGAAATGAACTAAAAAAACATGTATTGTCTTAATGAAAACATATATACATACAGCATTCTAGCTTAACACCACACAAATGCAAGTCCTGTCACGGTCGCCATGTCGCGCGCCTGATATTATAAATTATAAATAACTCAGTTCTTACGCTTTTAACAGATTAACATTTATTGTTCCCAATTCTTATTCTTCTAGGAACTACATCGGTCTTAAAGTATCCGAAGAATGCAAAGTTCTTCAGCAGTGAACTCTTAACAAAGCAACCGTTCGGCCTGAATGTCGCTAACCTCTAGCTATCTCTTGATCTCTTATTGCCATGGCAACTTACTTTTCCTTGCTAAAGGAGTAAATATATCATTTTTGTTTAATTTCATTTCACAAAAATATGATTTTCTTATGAAATTATTCTGTTCTGTCACACCCCCTACCCATGTCTCGGGGAGGGGTGACCCAGGTTTTAGTTTTATTTGATGTTTTTTCCAAGTTCGTTAAACTTTACCCTGTAAAGAAATCTACAGCTAAAATTTTGGTTAGTAAAGTGATTGATGAATATTGTCAGAAGGTTGGTAAACCTCGGAGGGTGCTTTCGGACAATGCCCCACAATTCACTAGTCAAGTGTGGACAGAAAAACTCGAACAGGAAGGGATAGAGGTTGTACATACTTCTGCTTATCATCCAGCAGGAAATCCCATAGAACGCCTAATGAGGGAAATGGGACATTGGTTTAGGACTTATTGCGCAGACCAACACAGTAAATGGGCATATGAAGTAGAAAATTTTGAAAATGTAATTAATTCTATACCTAGTGATACAGATGAAATACCACCCATTGAGTTGATGTTTAAGAAACTGGCTAACAGATTAATTCGAGAATGTGTTAGTTTTCCAAATAGGAAGAGTTTCAACTCTGAGGAGCTTTAGTTCTTAAAAATTTAAAGGAGAAGGCAACAAGGAGAAAAAAAAGCATGATGAAGGTCAGAAATGTACCGAATATAAAGTGGGTGACTTGGTGTTAGTTGAAGTCCATAGTAAGTCACCAGCTTTGCGAAAGAGACTCGTATGTTTAACCGGTTGTTTGAAGGCCCTTTCCGGATAGAGTCTATACCAAGGGAAAATTCTTATGAGCTAATAGACCCCGAGAGTGGTAAATGCAAGGGTGCATATAATGTTGAAGCACTAAAATCCTTTTATGAATAAGTGGTCACTTATGAAATGTGTCACTATATGTGTAAATATCTAATTTTCTCAATTGATGTACGTAGATAGTTTGTGTGAGTACTAAAGTTCAGATGCAGATGTAATAATGCTGAATGTTTAAGATGTAAACATTTCACTGTATTAAGCAATTTGTGAAAGTTTTATGTAGAGACTTCAGGTGTTTTCATGATGTTGTGACTTGCTACATTGTGGTGACAAATTATCAGCTGTAAAATGTAAACAGACTGTTGTCATTAACAAGCAGTCAGCCAGTGTGTAATTTGGAGTGAAAAATTAATTGTAACTTAAGGTGATGGCATAAAATGTTTGTTGTGTAAAACAGTAACAGAAAAAATGATTGGATCTGTAAAAGGACAGTTATTATAGCCAGAATCAGTGTCATGAACTACGCACAGATGATTTAAATAATGAAGGATTGTATATGTACATTGTATATGTACATTGTATAATTGTAAAAGTCATTATGGTTGATTGATTGTAACCTGTTTGTGTTGGCATTAAGTGTACATTCAACCTGCTTAGATTCATGACGGATTCAATCAATTTTAACTGTGTAAAATTAAGTGAATCCTGGGGAGGGGTTGTAACAGCCCTCATACCTGAATTTTGAATAGTATTGTACTGTATGAAGTATTTGTAGTGAGTCGAAGTTTGCTTGAATGTGATCTGGTACGTTTATTTTGCAATTTCTTGTAAATCAGTGTGTATAGACTTTGTTTTATGAAAGAAAATTATTTAAAGCCCATTTAATATGTTTAAGAACCGAATTGTGCAAGAGAATTTCTTAAATGTTTGTAATTCCATGTATTAATGAAAGTTGTGATATCTACCGGACATGTTTGTACATTTTAAAATGTTTTCTATAAATAATTTTGTATTTAAGTATCTCTAATTACCATTTCGGATCATTTTGTAATGATGTTAAGTGATTTTGTGTTAATTCCGATTGTTTTTAATATGTTTAATTGTTTGAGTAATTGTTAATGTTCGAGAAATATCGGGCGGATGCCTTTGAAAAATTCCAGAAATTTTGATAGAGACTATATAAACAGACCAGCAGAAGGACAGAGTTAGTTTACAGTATACAGTTTAGAGTTTAGTCTTCAAGTTGAGTTCACGTGCTTTGCCACATGATATTCAAAATGAATCGGAGATGTTTTTCATACTTTGCTGGTTTCTCATTTGGCTTTATATAGAATGCCTAGGAAATATGTGAAATATGAATCATTTTATACATTGCCTGCTAGTTTTAGGAATTATATACACTGTCTAGGCATTCTACAGAATGTAGGATTTTAAACTTTGCTAGTACATATACACTGGAATAAACCAAAAATATAAATACTTAACTAGAATTAGTTTAATTATACCTAATTCACAGGTTCACCAATAGTTCTGGTCAACACAGACAAAGTCATAGCCAGAAAAATACAATAATTTGTATTAATATATTTTGTGTAATTCCTATTATTATTCACTTACCTGATCCAGAAACAAGGCATTTTCCAGATCTTCCATGTCCCAAGTAATAGTTAGCTCCCCCTGGAAAACAATTTTTGAATAAAATATTGAACAATAAGGAAGCTTCAGCTTTAAACCCCATAAAATCATTCCTTTGAGAAATAAAAATGATAATGGATTTTAAACTTGGAAACTGATATTTCTTGCCCATCAATTTTTGAACTATCTAAAACGTTTGATGAAAAGAATTAAGAATGGCGTTATTAAGGAGATTTAAATATAAATTCCTTCAAACATGATTAAACAATATTGCTCTTTTAGCACCAACCTGTTTCATATTTTACACCAGTGAGCCATTTGAATAGCTTGTTGGTCTTAATGCTGATAGTTACTGAAGTTTTTAAAAATACTTTTAAACCTTAAAATAAACTGTTAAGGTGTGGATGTTTGTATGATTTTTTTCTGAAAATTACTCCAGTCAAACTTGTATTCTAGGGAAGACTAGGAAAATGGAGAACAAAATCATATCTATAAAACTTTCTTTTCTGTAACTAATCTTTTCATTAGTTTGGTCTTTTATTACTTTGAAGTAACTTCTCTAACTCTGTCAATGCATTGCAAACTATATCCTCAATTATCATCTTCAAATAATCTGTTTTTTGTCTTCCTTTACAATGATTTCCTGTCACTGTTCCCTACTCTAACAAATTAATGAATCCTGTACATCTTAAAGTATAACCAACCATTCTGGCTCTTCCAGAAATTTCTTTCCTCACACATTTTTTTCCAAAACAGGATCAGTTCATAAATTAACTTTTTACACAATTTCCAATATCCTTGTCATTTCAATATTTTTATTAGTGATAAAATTTACTGTACTTTCAACAATTTTCTTGTTTCAATCATCATTTGCAGATTTAGTTACAGAACACTTCGTTTTTTACATGTGATAGTATTCCATATTTAAACTACCATTATTACAATTATTTAAGATACATGTCATTATTATTATCTTGCTGTAATTTATATTTAGTCCTAATTTCTCTCACAATATTTTTTCCACATCATTTAGTAATTTCTCAATACTCTCCTCTTACCTGCTAATTATCGGGAAATTGTAGCAAATTTATCATTTGTTCTTGAGCACATACCACAATAGATTTTACCCTCCCTCTTGACGGTCTAATATATATATATATATGAGTTGAAGATTTATTTTCAATTGATTCTATCTGTCACGTTTCATTACTTTCATTAAAACCACTAAGATATATTTCATTTTAATGAGACTTTAAAAATCTGAAAAAAATTAAAACAAAAATTTCTGCAAATTAGTACCCATTTAATGATAGATCAATTCTCACATTCGAAATGTTTATTGGGATCCATACTATCTGCATCACATTATTTGGAATTGAAATTATTTGGTACAGATTGTCATTCACCTGTGGTATGGTGCATGATAAACTGCTGGCTTCCATTACTTGGTAGGATTCATTTGTCACTTTAGATTGCAACAACAGAAGAATAGTAAGAAACTAGTAAGAAACTATGTCACCAGATCATTAAGATGGCATGAAATTATTATTATATAATTACAGTTATAATAAAAAGCTACCAGTCTTCCTGTTCCCAGAAAAGGCATAGAAGAAGGCTGTTGTCAGAAACAGGCTGTTATAGCAGTGCTTTCTCTGAACTTTTATACAGCTCTAGATTTTATATAAAGCTGTGACCACATTAGATTTCTAACTATATTTTCAACATGACTGCAAGTAAGGAGGTAAAATGATCCAAGTGACTAACTTCATTAGAAGATGTTAGGATCAAACCCATACCGGGGTGCGTGTCGGCTTGTACACCTAAACTTGAGTTCTTCCAAATACTATGAAAAGTCAGAGAAATGTTCTAAAACCGTGAATCACCTTTGGAAATGCTAACTGTACTATAAAGCCGGCCGCCAGTTACATAATTAACCCTATGTAAGGAGGGTACTAATTTAGAAATGAAAGTTGTTGAAGTCTATGTCACGAAAAAAATATATTCTGAAAAAAATTTCACACAGTACATTAAATGTCAATTAGCTAAGGCATCAGACTAAATGTCACTCGTAAGATCACAAGTAATGAAGCAGAACAGACCACTCAACCCCGAATCCGAAAATGAAGTTCTAATATCGAAGTTCACATATCTAACAAAGTTCAGTTTTTCAAAGATGTCCTCCCTGGCAGGCCCGCCATCATGGTTTCCGGTTACCCATGAATGCCCGCGCGCCGAGAGCGCCTCATTTCGTTTAACACTGTACGTGTTAACCCGACGCGAGACTTCCGAATTGTGCCATGAGAACAACCCCCGGACCTTCCTTTATGGAAAATGCCTAGACTGCGATGCTCAACAGGTGTACTTAATTATTTTTATTCAGTGAGGGCTTCCAGAAAATCACAAAATGTAGAGCGTGTTTTAACAAGTGCTGTGCTATGTGTCTTTTTATTCTCAGAGCTTCCAGAACGGTGTAAACTATTTATGAAGTTTGATGAATAGGAAGGCTAGCCGACTTTGTAAAACGTCATATCCGGAATATGAATTATCTAAAGTTTAAAATATCAAGTTTAGACTATTTTCAAACTATTCTCCTGTCCCTGCTGATTCCCAGGAGGTAAAAATTTTCCAAGTCGGTTGAGTATATCGAAAGTTATGGAATTTCTAAAATTTGGTAGTTTTGCAGCATTACTCAATTTTGTTCACTTTTTATTTACAGCTTATTTCTGCCTGAGACTATTTTCAAAGTGTTCCTTTATTTAATTTAAGTGTTTTAGAAAAGTTTTTAGTTCGTGTAATATGTTTGTTAGATCAAGATTCTGTTTACCAGTGGGCTGTTACTGCGTAGTAGGATTACGATTTTCAACTTATTTATATCTTTTATTTATCGGTTGATGGCTATTGGAAACTTAAAGAATATTGAAGGACATGTTATTAAGTGTTGTTAAATTTACTTTTAGAGCTCTGAAATTACTTGTCTGGACTGAAACATTTTATTGAATTTTGCAAATATTTCGATGTTTCAAAAGTCATATTTACTGCTTTAAATCTGTCGGAAACTGCAAGTTATTAGCGAATTTAATATAAAATGGTAAGATTATTATTATAAAAATGCTTTACTGTTTTGAGATGTGTGGAATATTAGTGATATGGTTGCTTAACCAAATCTGTTTACTTGCAACTATGGATACCTATGGATTACGCTCATTTAGGTAAGTTTTACAATATATATTTTATTAGAAACTGTTTATTTATTATTATTATGTCCTGTTTATCTACTTTCCTAACTCTGAAGTGTTGTTATCTCGATTTTAGACTGCGGTATCATGTATCAAATGTTAAACCAAATTTCTTCGGATTTTAACTAAATATTGCAAATAAGGAGTAAGGTAGCTTACAAAGATCTGATTTCATCTTTTGAACTTGAAATAACAATAATAATAATAGTAATAAAAAAAACGAAGGAATGAAGTTGTCAGGTATCTGTTTAATTTTGTAACTACAAAACAAAATTTTATTCCCAGAACCATGAGTTAGATTGAATATTAGTATTGCATTCATTTTTATAGTCAGTTTCTATGATAACTCAAGCTAGAAAGCAGTTTTCCAGTTTTTGAGATAATATTTTCCATTCGCCTGGAACGATATTGCGAAAGTCCATATCTAAATTATTAATTTTTAGCTAAACTATTAAAGTTACGAAATATTTCATAACAATTAATAAATTAAATTAAATTAAATTAAACTAAAGTTAACGTGTACTTAAGGATCTAGCAATTTGTAAAATTTCAAAGAGATAGAATTATTTCTATTGTCAAGGTCAAATTTCATGACGTAACTTTTTCTGACATGCGACTTGATATCTGATGAGCCCACCAGAAACTATCCATGTGAATAAGGAAAAGAATCTGATCCCACAGTTCGTGAGAGAGCAGAGTAGCCAGGAATCTTCTAGAAGTGGGGAGCGCGATGATATAGACTCATGCATGCAGTTAGTAGCCCTGTGTCTGTTAGGAACCGCAAACTCGATAATATGTAGCTCAGTTGGCCTGCAAGTTTCATATCAAGTACTATTGTGCAAGTTTTATTTTTGAATAATGTATATTCGCAAATTCAAGTCTTAATACAATGAAGTTTTGAAATAGCATTATGCTACGTGGGGTCTCGGGATTGTTTGAATTTACTAAACTGTGGCACAGTGGGAGCGTGTGATTCACATTTATTTAATTTCTCCAATTAAAAAGTTTGAACTGTGAACTATTGGGGTGTGGTCTGGCTCAAACGGTTAATCGAAACTTACAAAGTTTTCTTCTGGTAACTTCTCCTATCACCTGCACAGTTTTTTATTTTGAAAAATCTGAAGAATATAGTTATTCTAATAACAATGAACTCGTTAACATCATTGAACTTTTACCTTTACATAGCTTTTGGTTTCAATAAGCTATGTGGAGATCGAATTATTACATTTAAGTCAGAACTGTAACATCCAAGGCTACGCACGGTCATAGCTAAGACAACGTGTTTATGCACCAATCCCATTGCACATCTTGTTCTTACAAAGTATAAGTAATAACAAGTTATATAGTAATTTTCACATTTATACTTTCTTTAGGAGTGTGAATAACATGCTTCATAAAAATCCACTGGAATTTCTCCTATTCTGAAACTATTTGACATCAGTTTGAACAAAATTTTGTTTCCATTTTCTTATAGTAATTGTAACTGTTCTTTCAGAATCTCATCAGTTCCTATTACATTATTTGAATTCATATCATTCAAAGGTTTATCAAATTTTGTCTTGATAACAGGGCCTCCTACATCATTAAGATACACATCATCTTTTGTTTTAAGCATTTTGTTTTTCATGCCATTCCTATGATGCAGTTCTGTAAGTATTTCTTCCATTATCTGGATCTCTCTTCAGAACTTAAAAAAAAATTACCATTGACACCTTTCATGTTAATACATATTTTCTTCAATGCTACGAGGGGGTACTCAAAAATAACCGGAATAGAATTCTCATGAGCAGAGTTTGTGTAGTACGCGTTTCTGCCACTAGGCACTTATAGTGCAACTCATTGCCATTTTTAGTACCACCTGTGTTGTTGACCTGGCTTGTTTTGTTAATGTGCAGTGATTGTTTTTGCAAGTACTGTTATGTTATTGTTCGTTTCTGATAATGACAAGTTTAAGTGAACAACGTGCAGGTGTGATTTTTTTTTTCTACTCAGTAAAATGCTGTTGAAACTGTTTTAATGTTTAAAACAGTCTACAAAGATGACGCTATGGGAAAAACTCAAGTGTACAAGTGGTTCACTTGGTTTAAAAATGGTGACATGTTGATTGATGACAAACCTCGTTTTGGACATCCATCTACTGCATGAATCGACGAAAATGTTGAAAAAAAATCGAGGGCTTATGCTCTCAGACCATTGACGGATAATTGATTAACTGTCACAGATTAGTGGGTTATCTTGGAGCTCGATTTAGCGAATTTTAACCAAAGATTTGGGAATGAAAAGGGTGGCTGTCATGTTTGTTCCTAGGGTTCTGACTGACAATCAAAAAGAACGTTGAGTTGAAAATGTCATGCTTTGAAACAACAGCTTGAAATTGTTCCAGATTTTCTGCCAAAGGTCATTAATGGTGATGAGTCATGGTACTACGGTTACAACCCAGAAACAAAGCAACAGTCAAGCCTATGGATGACATCATTGTCACCCCATCCAAAAAAAAAAGTCATCAAGTCATATCAAACATTAAAACAATGCTCATTTGCTCTTTTGATGCCTACGGTGTAGTTCATTCAGGGTTTGTTCCCCCACATCAGACCGCCAATTACAACTTTTATTTTGAAATTTTAAGATTACGCAAGTGTTAGTCAAGAAAGACCCAATTTCTTGTAGACAGGAGACTGGTTCCTCTACCACAACAATGCACCTGCACACACAGCTGACTCTGTCAGGCAGTTTTTGGCTAAAAATTGTATGGTTCCGCTGCCCCATGCACCCACCTTACTCACCTAACCTGGCTCAATGAGACTTTTTCTTATTTCCACACATGAAAAGGGGCATAAAATGACACTGATTTGACATCACAGAAGAGGTCAAAAAAAAAAAAAAAATGTGAGGGAGGAGCTGTCAGCCATTTCTGAAGACGAGTACAGAAAGTGTTTCGAATGGAAGAAGCACTGGTAGGACAAGTGAATTGTTTGTAATGGAGTGTATTTTGAAGGGGATAAAGTTTTTTTGTAAAAAAAAAAATTGAAAATATATAGGTTTTAAATAATAATTCTTTTTTTTTGGGTAGCCCCTCATATATAATTCTGTCTGATCCTCCTGTAAGTTGCAGCTACTTTGCCACTTCCCATTTCCTTTTTAGCTTCACCACATTTGTAATTTTTTATTTTGTATACTTCTATTAATTTCATGTCAGTAATAATACCATCAACCTGCTTCACATTGATAATTTTTAGTTCCTCCTGTTTTGACTTCAAAACTTCTTCTGTGATCCAATGTAATTTGACAGATTTTTTCCCTAATGTCCAATGTTTCTTTAATACTATTAACTATCACTCTCTTGAGTGTAGTCCATTCTTCTTCAGCTGAGTTTCAGATGTATTTCTTAGATAGATATCTATAATCTCTACACATTTTTCTCTTATGTGAGATTGTTTCAGTTTGCTTACTTCAAGTCTGTTTCCATGTGTCACTTCCTTATTCTATTGAATTTCCATCTGTACTAAAAAACTATCAGATTGCAGTCAAAGTCTGTATAAAGTCACAGGAATGCTTTAAAAAGACATGAACAACAGCTGCATGTCATGGAAATGCAGATGATTCGCCGGCCACAGGAACTTACTAGACAGCAGGAATGACAAAGTTTGGTTGGCATTTGGTGTGGCTTCAATCCTTGAGAAAATGTGAAAGGGCCATGTACCATACAGCAACAACACTTCAGTACCAAGAACTACACTTGATGGAAGTCCTGAGGGCCAAAGACCTTGTGGATAATTCAGGAAACGCTGGCTGGAAACCTTGCAGGAGGACTGCGTCTAATTAATGCCTCATCTGATGATGAACAAGACTGGCTTAATTGGAAGAAGTCCAGTAAAGCAGACTCTGCAGTGCAGGATAAATACTAGGAAAAAGAAGATATGTATCCTGCATTGTAACTAGATAAGGTTGTCTGCTACGACCAGTTTTTATTTTCAGAAAATTCTAACAGTCTGCTTCCTCACTCATTTGTTACTCCTAGATGGGTCTTCCATACAATTATTAATATTATTATTATTCTTAAACATTTCCCACTAAAGAATTCTAAACTATCAGGGTTATTACTTTTCATTTAAAACTGGAATCTTCTGTGCTGATTATTTTGAATTCAAATACAAGAAATCCTGTAAAACCTTCAATTTATCTCAGTAACACCAGTAAAATCTAGCTTATGTTTCATAATCTCCCTTTTTAATTCTTAATTTCTCTTCCCTATGCTAGATTCATAACATCCTATACTCGAAGTCACTGAAAGTTTCTACCAATTTTGATAATAAATTCTCTGTGAATTGTTCCCATCAGAAGATACATTTGGGAGACTGTTCTTCCTCACCGGAATATTTTGCACAGGAAGAAACCACTAGTCCAAATCAAATTTGAGAGGATTACATGGCTTTGTGAATCATTGCTAAAATCAAGAATCACACCTGTGCCTACTACCGGTATATGGATACAAGGTGTACACTATGCAGCAAAAGGCTGACATATGATTAGAAAAGGCTAATATAGTGCTTCCAAAACTCTTCCATCCTGAATAAAAAAAAAAAATCACAATAATTGTATTAGAGCATGTACAATAATAGGTTACTCTCCTGTTTACTAATTCTACCAGTGTGTCAGGAAATACAGGGTGGTAACTAAAGAAAACTCCAGCTCTGAAAGATTACATTTAAAAAACAAAAATGTTACAACATTGGTTCACCAATTACTTCAAATATAATATTGTAAAGTTATTAATACCATATGTTCATTCATTTTCAATGTAATGGTTATCTGCTTGGCTTTCAAACTCTTCCACACTCTTTGACACATATCCAGTGTTATGGTTTGGAGGGCTATAGTTTTCCTAGTTTTTAGTTTGTCAATATTGGCTGGCATTAATGAGGAAACAATAACCAGAACTTTTATGTACCCCTATCGAAAAAAATAGGAGGCTAGAGTAGAGTTTATATGTGGCCTGGCAGCGAAATTCTGTGTGACCAACCCTTGACAATGTAATTTTTTCCACAAACACAGAAGTGCCAACAGTTTGGTGCTCCATCCTGTTTCCCCAATTTCTTTTTCTGGTAGAGAAAACAACCAGAAAAATAACAAATCCTTTGCACTCTATCTGAGACTGGCCAAAATTAAGCCTTCCTGAAGGCACTCTTTTCACTATACTGATGAAACCAACATACCATTCTCCACCTATAGTGAAGACCAAATTTGTATTAGCACATTGAACAGTCTGGACCAATTTGCCTTCATGTTAAGTAGCATGGAATGCCTATGTTGTGACTTGTAATTTCAGTGAAAATTAACAGCTAAATCTCATTTGTAAAAAAAAAAAAAAAAAAAAAAAAAAAAAAAAAAAAAAAAAAAAAAAAAAAAAAAAAATAAATAAAAAAATAAAAAAAAATAAAAAAAAAAAAAATTAACCTTGGGAATTGCTGCCTTACAATAATGACACTCTATGTAGTTTTGTTGTGGAGATATACTGTTTCAAAGTTAGGGTTTCCTTGTGTTGACTCCCAGTGTTTGTAAATGGTTTATCAGCCATTGATTAATTTTCAGAAAACTATTTTATGAAAATTGTTAATAACTATTTACTTTAGCTTTTTTTTTTTAAATAAGAACTGTTACTTACTGGTAATATTTTCTTAAATTTTATGGACATGGAATAAAATTACAAAAAAAATCATGAAAAATTCCAAGCAGAAAAGAATAACCTTAAGGCCAAGGTCTAGTTCTCTGAGAGACCGTTTCATCTCCCCAGTTAGGTGATTCATTCGCTCGCATTCTTGGAAAGCCACAATAACATATGGAGTTCGCTCCTCTACTTTCCCCATGATCTCTGCCATGTTGAATTCTTCAGGAAGTTTCTCCATTATCTCATCAACTATTTGTTTTACCTGAAACACAAATTCATTATTATATATATATATATATATCAACAATGCAGGTGGGGGGTTTTTGCTGTCCCCCATCTGGTGCATCCCCAGGTGGTAGATAGGGGAATGCTCTGCAGATATGCAGGGTAGGCGGGGAATAAAATACCACCTGTGGACCAAAAGAGCACTAAAGCCTTCCATCTGGCTATCCTCTGGAACTCAACAATCCACCAGTTGTAACACCCGTATACTTCACATGAGGTATACCACAATTACTCTCAACTTCAAATAATCATGATGGAATGACAAGGAAATAACTTACTACCCCAGGCCCCAGTCAATGAGCTGGATTCTCCTGGTCATCGGATTCTAGGGGACCAGGAACATCATGAAGAGAAGGATTGGAGCTTCTCAAAACCTCTACGTAAGCATTATATTGGCACACACAATGCAAATACCCTTGAAAATGTGGGTAAACTTAAACAACTCACAACACACTGCAACAATTTCACATCAAGATCCTTGCTATACAGGAGACGCGATTCACAGACGAGAGTCATTTCAAAACGGAAAATTATAGGATTCATAAAGGCAAACCTGCAGTAAGAAGAGGAACACCGACAATGTTTCGCACAGGATTTGATGTCCACAAATCAGTGATAGATAACATCACAGACTTCAACTCTGTATCAGAACGCATCTTCATGCTCTCTTTCAAATCAGCAAACAAAAGATACACCATAATCAATGCTCTTGCACCCACAAATGATCAAAATAGAAATAAGCCACAAGAAGTTGAAATTTTTTGGGAAGATATGGAGGAAGCTACCAACAAAATACCTGAAACACACATAAAAATTCTACTAGGGGACTTCAACGCACAGTTAGGCAAAGAGAAAAAATACAGAAAATTTACAGGCCCATACACAGCACATAATCATACAAACAAAAATGGAGAAAAATAAAGTCAACGCAATTTCAAAAACCCAGACGGAAAACTTACGACTTGGATCTTACCCAACTATTTATGGGGAGAATTTCAGATAGATCACGTAGCTATATCAAACAAAAGAAGAAGAGAAATTTTAAAAGTGAGACTGTGCAAAGGATTCTTTGATTCAGATCATCACTTGTTACAAGTAAAGATTAGGCCAATCCCAAGAAATAGGAAAACAACAAAGAAGACTGTAACCACCAGACCGGACCCAGAATATCTGAAGAAAAACAGAGAAAGTCATGAAGGAAATTAATCAAAATGCAGGAGAAAATTGGAAAGACCTCACAGATGCAGTCCAAAAGGCAATGCATTGGGGACAACCTCCTAGAAAACACAGACATAGATGGTGGAACATGAAGTGTCACGAGGCTATTTAACGAAGGATTCAGGCATGGACTAAATTCAATAGTAACAGAACAACAGAAACATGACAGCAATTTCACACATTCCAAGAACAAACCTCAAAAGAAATTAGAAAAGAAAAGCATTCATCTGACAGAAAAAGGATACAAGATATTGAGGAAGACTTCAAAAGAAATAATACAATTTTTTTTTTATATAGAACTTTCAAAGAAAATATTAGAGATTACCAACCTCTAAACTTTGGTATCAAAAGGCCAGATGGGTCACTTGAAATGAATACCAAAGCAAGCTGCAAAATTCTGGCACAATACTTTCAAAATCTCCTCAACTGCGAGAAAATGACAGGAAAATTAACCCTAACTGAAAGATAGCGTTCTGGCCTCGCATTCGGGAGGATGGCAGTTCGAATCCCTGTCCCGGCATCCAGATTTGGGTTTTCCATGGTTTCCCAAATCACTCCAGGCAAATGCCAGGATACTTCCTTCAGAAGGCCATGGCCAAATTCCTTTCCATTCCTTGCCCCCATCCTTTCCCGTCTCTAAAGACATCGCTGTTGAGAGACGTAAAGCAGTTTAAAAAAAAAAAACTAACTGAATCCACGCTAAATCCGGACCCTACACCACCCACACTCAAAGAGATAAAGGAGATCATAAAACAACAGAGCACCAGGAGAAGATGGCATTATTACCGAGTTCTGGATACTTGGAGACAAAAATCTCACAAAGAAAACTGATAAAATTATCACAGATATTTGGGTCACAGAGAAAATCCCACAAGAATGGAAATGTGCACTTATACATCCCTTACATAAAAAGGGTGACAAGATGGATCCCAACAATTACAGAGGTATCTCCTTGCTGCCAAAGCCATACTGAACAGACTAGAACCTCAGGTAGATCCATAAATAGGCAGGCTTTAGAAAAGGAAGATCATACATCGAACAAATCTGGAATCTGGAACACTCCTGAAGATAAGACAAACAAACAATACTGTAGTAACATTTGTGGATTTCAGAAGGCATATGATTCCATAGACAGACAGACGCTCTTTGACATAATGAAAGAATACAGCATAGACAAGAAGACAAGGGCTCTGATACAACAAACACTCACGATACCACGTCTAAAGTGAAATTTATAGGAGAAACATCAGAGCCATTCAAAATTTGCACAGGTGTCAGGCAAGGAGATAGATTATCACCAATTTTATTCAACATGGTATTGGAAAAAGTTATAAAACAATGGGAAAAACAGGTCAAAGGAATACAGCTAGGTAGAACACAACATACCAAAACAATCATAAGATGCCTGCTATTTGCGGATGACCTGGTAATTCTCAGCAACAATAGGCAGGAAGCACAAGATGCATTGGAACAGCTACATCAAATTGCTGCCAAAACAGGGCTACAAATTTCATATGAAAAAACGCAGTACATGGAGAAACAAAACAACAATGTACAAACAATACACACAAAATTTGAAAACATAAAAAAAGAGTCAAGAAATTCAAATATTTAGGGGTATACATACAATTAGGAGGATCTAACAAGCTATCAAATTTGGAAAGATCAGAAAAGCTTCAGAAGGCTTACAGACTCACATGGTCATATTATAACAAATTAAATATATCAAGACAGGCCAAACTCAGATATTACAAAACAGTGGTATTGCGAGAAACATTATATGCATCAGAAACAACCACGATTGGGGCCTCAGGCATCACAGAAGCAGAAAAAGTTGAACACAAAATCCTTAAAAAAAATTTTTGGAGCAATATATAAAGACGGCATATGGATGAAAAGACCACTGAAAGAACTATACGAACATACAGATAGATTGACAGACATGATCAGAAGACGTAGATTACAATTCTATTACATTTACAGTGAATGAACAGCACTAGACTCACAAAGAGGATCTTTGATGTGGTAAATGGTTCGCTCAGGAAAACCAATTGGTTCCAGGAAATAGAAGAGGACTTGAGTCATGCAGGGATCAGCAAGGAAAAGACACAGGAAAGGGGACAATTAAAGAACAAAATTATGAACACAAAATTTAAAATACAGAAGAAAACAGGAACAAAATGGACTGAACAAAGGAAACAGGAACACAGTGAGTGTATGAAGAGGTTTTGGGAAGAGAAGAGGAAAAAGACAAATACAAACCAAAAACTGAATAATCATGAATAATTTGAGTTTAAACTCTGTCCTCAAGGGCAATAATGATGATTAATAATAATGATAATAACAATGAGCAACAAAATGCTTTAAGGTAGTAAAACTAAAGAGGGGTAGGGAAATACGACCCAACACTTATCACAGATGAAGGCAGCTGGGAAAGATGAACATAAAAAAAAGAACAAACACAAGAAATTCACAATATTTTTGCAGTTAGTCTTATTCTTGCAAAAGTGAGACATCAGGTGGAGCCAGATGTTTACATGATGACGGCCATCTATTGAATGGCATGGTCAGCATAGATGGTGATATAGGAGAGAGGGGAAGCATAAATACAAAATCAAGGTATATTATCATTGAAAGTGGTCAATCAATATAATAACCGAGTGATGATACACATATAAATCATATTTAAAAACTTTAATTAGGAAAAATAAAATATAGGCAATATAAATATTAGTCATAATAAGTGCTGGGTCTGGTGGGAGACATCCTCCAGGCCTCAATCCCCAATAAATCTCTCGCACCAGACGCAGCACTTATAATAACTACTTTTTATATTGCTTATATTTAATTTTTCCTAATTAAAGTTTTTCAAAATATGATTTATATGTATATCATCAACCAGTTTTTACGTTGACCGATTTCTTCCAATGATAATATACCTTTTGCATTATCAATTTAGTATTTGCACTTACCCCCTCTCCTATACTACCATCTATGATGGCCATGCCATTCACCAGACACCCATCGTTGAGTACACGTCTTGCTCCGCCTGGTGTATCACTTTTGCAAGAATAAGGCTAACTATGAAAGATAAGTCTTTCCCGGCGTATTATTGATATATATTCTTCGCGGGTTTGCCGCCGGATCACATTTTCTAACCACAAGCTTTCGGCGACTTGCAGCGCCGCCATCATCAGGTCTGTTCAAACCATCCGCACTATCCAGGCCCGTGTGACTGAACACCAACGCAACATCCGGTTGTTTCAACTAGAAAAAACTGCTGTGGCACAACACATTATCGAAAATGGTCACAGTATGGATTTCGATAAGGTGAGAGTTTTAGCCAAGTGTTCCTTCTTCTGGGAATCTGTGATCAAAGAAGCTATCGAGATACGTCTTAATAATAATAATATGAACAGGGACTTGGGTGTATGGCTCAGTGACGCATGGAAACCAGTTTTTACCATTCTTAAACAACCAAGTGTCTCGCTGACGGACGATAGAAGAGTGGAGAGTGGAGCACGGCGTATCGGTCCGACTACATCTACAGCTGAATCTGTAGCCGACCAATCACTGACAAGTATCACAGAACTGGGGTTATAGTCAGCCAATCGGAAGACCGCATGCTCCCTATGGATTTCTCGAGCGTGGGCATTTCTCGAGTTAAACATCATAATTAATGATAGTAAATGTTTTTAAGAATATATAATGTGGGGTATTTCATTAAAGAAGTCTTTGGTTTCTTCTGTGTGAGAATAATGTGAACGATGACGCTATGAGAACAGTTATTGTGTCCGCCAATCAGAATACCGCTTGGCTTCCTAAGGTTTCTCGAGATTAAACATCTTGATTAATAGTGGTAGAATAATGTAAACGGTGATGCAATATGAACAGTGACTTGATGCGAACATTGACGTAGATAATCCATCTTCTTTCCATTTTAACAACCTGGGCTTTGGTTTCGCTGTGGAGCCAACTGACAGTAAAACGCTGGAGTATATCTACGCCTCATCCCACAACCGACCAATCACAGCAAAGGAATGGTTACGTCATTGGAGTCAGCCAATCGGAAGTCGACAACGTTCCTGGCTCGTTTTGTTCCGCTATTCAGTCCAGTTCTCGTTGTTCCCTCAGTTACAACAGACCTGATGATGGCGGCGCTGCAAGTCGCCGAAAGCTTGTGGTTAGAAAATGTGATCCGGCGGCAAACCCGCGAAGAATATATATCAATAAGGCTAACTGCTGCAATATTGCACATTTCTTGTGTTTGTTCTTTTTTATGTTCATCTTTCCCAGCCACCTTCATCTGTTGTAGGTGTTGGGTTCTATTTCCATATCCTTCTTTAGTTTTATATATATAAGAAAAAACTCTCAGCTACCAAATGTGGAATTACTGAATTGAATTGCAATGGAGTGCGCAATCCAGTGGTCATTTGTCTAATTTTTCCATTCTTATTTTCTATTATTATTATTATCATCTCATATGAGTGTTAAATTCCGCCACCCATATAATTTTTCCATGTACAAACATTTATTTTAATTTCCTTTAGTTTTTTTGCTAAATTATTCACCACTTCCTGTGATAATTTATTCCAATTGCTGACACCCTTACCCAGAAAAGAAAATTTTCTTCTTCCTTATGCGTAAACCCACATGCCAGCTTGTACTCATTGCCATCTTTTCCTTTATATGCACTACTCCTAATTCTTTGACCAATATCCCTCCAAACTCCATCACCAACACGTGTCTTGTTCACTTCTAGCACTCTCTTCACCTTCCTCTTGTCATCCAATTGATTTATTTATTTATTTATTTATCAATCTTGTTCCATGGATCCCTGCTGAGGAAGTACCTCTGGGATGTGAAACATGTCATTGTTGATACATATACACATAATATGAGTCATATCATAGTAAATATATATATATACATATTTTACAAATACAAGAAATAATAATAAACATACATTTTTGCAACTGAGTTTTGCAAACGTCATAATGAGTACAATTAATTATTTTCTTCAAATTCTTGAATGGAGTAGAAGGAGTTTCCAATAAGATAATCTCTAAGTTTTTGTTTAAGTACATCTTTATTATCTGAAAGCTGTTTTATACGATTAGGTAGTTTATTAAACAGATGTATCCCAGAATAATTAACTCCTCTTTGTACTAATGACAGAGATGTTTGTGTTTTATGCAAGTTATTTCTGTTTCTTGTATTGAAACTGTGTACCTGTGAATTAGGTGTAAACAGGTTAAAATTTTCTATGACAAAGCTCATGAGAGAATATATATACTGAGAATACATTGTAAGAATATTGAGTTTCTTAAAGAGTTGTCTGCAAGAAGTTCTTGGTTTTACCCTACACAGAAACCTAATAGCTATTTTCTGTGCTATGAAAACTTTTTTACTTTGTGAAGAGTTTCCCCAAAAAATTATGCCATATGACATTACTGAATGAAAATATTATGAGTACACCTGTTTCATTAATTCTAGATCTGCTGTTAGAGAAAGTGTTCGTATTGCGAAGGTGGCACTACTTAACTTTGTCAGTAGTGTAGTGATATGATCATGCCAACAGAGTTTCTGATCTATTTTAATACCAAGAAATTTTATACTCTCTGTTTCTAAGATTGTGTTGTTTTTATAGTTTATACATATATCTGGCTGTGCATAGTTTTTTGTTTTAAACCTAATATAATGTGTTTTTTCAAAATTTAATTTTAATGAATTTGCCTTAAACCAATTTGCTACTACTCTAAGTACTTCATTTACATTAAATTCTATAGTACTGTTTGGTGTTTTACGCACAGTCAGGTTAGTGTCATCTGCAAATAAAACACTCTTAACTTTGTCAGATAAATTTCCAGGAAGGTCATTGATGTATAACAGAAAGAGGAGGGGACCTAAGACAGAGCCTTGTGGAATTCCATGTTTTATTTTCTCCCAGTCTGATGAAGCATCTTTACTTATTTTAGAATAAAAAATTGAAACTTTTTGCATTCGGCTTTCAATGTATGATTTAAACCATTTACCTGCGGTCCCAAAAATACCATAGTATTCCATTTTTTTCAAAAGTAATTCATGATTTACACAGTCAAATGCTTTTGCAAGATCACAAAATATTCCTACAGGATTCATTTTATTATTCAGTTCCTCAAATGTGTTATTTAAAAATGAATATATAGCCATTTCTATGGATGATCCTTTTTTGAACCCAAATTGTGAATTAGTGAGGATATTATAGTGTGTAACATGTTTTATTACTCTACTATACATGACTTTTTCAAAAACCTTTGAGAATGTTGAAAGTAATGAAATGGGACGATAGTTGTCTACACATGTTACTTCTCCTTTTTTAAATAATGGTTTTACAACAGCATATTTTAGTCTATCGGGAAAAACTCCTTGTATTAAGGATTCATTACAAATATGAGCAAGTACATGACTGATACAGTCTGAACATCTTTTCAATAATTGACTTGAAATATTGTCATAGCTGGAAGAATTTTTAGGTTTTAATTGTTTAATGAGTTTATTTATTTCTGAGACTGTTAGTGGTGGCAATTTCATCTCCACAATTTATCTACTACTGATGTAAAATGTTTGTTAAATATTTCACAAACTTCCCCTATTTCGCTATACACATATCCATTTTGTTCTATTTTTATGTCTTTAGAGTGATTTACAGTTTTTCCTGTTTCAGTCTTTATTATATTCCATATTGTTCTCATTTTATTGTCTGAATTTCCCATTTTCGCCGATATGTACCTGTTCTTGGCCTTCCTTATTACATTTCTTAGTATTTTAGAATAAAGTTTATAGTGAACTTTCAGCGCATAGTTATCTGATTCTCTCATTTTTAAATAAAGGTCCCTCTTTGTTTTACTAGAGATTCTAATACCCTTTGTTATCCATCCCATGCCCAGTTCATTGTTTGGAGTGTTGAGAATTTTCCTTTTTTTGAAAGTACCTTCAAAAAGTGTTAGAAATATATTCAGAAAGGAATAAAATTTCGCATTAACACCCTGCGCATTATATACTTCTAACCAGTTTTCATTGTTTAAGGTATCTATGAAGTGTTTTATATTATTTTCACTAATATTTCTTCTATAAACCCAGCTTTTCTTTATCTGTTTAACAGTGTTCCTGGACTCGATACATAATAGCTGGGCATCATGATCTGAGATACCATTTATTACTGGAAGTATGCTGTAATTACTGCACTGAGAAATATCCATAAAAAAATTATCAATTGCAGTCCTGCTATTATTTTGTATTCTTGTAGGAAAATTTACAAGTGCTGTTAAGTTAAAAGACAACATCAAGGCTTCCATATCTAATCTATCATTGCTGTGATTCAGAAAGTCAACATTGAAATCTCCACATAATACTATTTGTTTGCTATTTGTAAAACGTAGTAGCAAAGACTCTAAATGATATAAAATACAGTCTGATTTAGAGTCAATGCCTCCCAGTCCAGCACCAACTGAGTTCTGCTGTAATTTACACAAACAAATCTATGCAGGATCTCCAACTTCTGTTTTAGATACCCAAAATGTGTATCTTAAACTACACCTCCATATTCAAGCAATAGTTTGACCAAATATTTTATAACACAATTCCCTCACTTCTCTCGTACAGCCTCTCATCACTCTTTTCAGTAAACCGAGGATTTTGCTACCATCTGCCCAATATAACTTGTGAATTGAGTTTATTATCAAATGTTATGAGATATTTACACTTCATATCTTCAACGAACAATTCTAAACTTATATATTTATAATCATATTTTATATATAATTATATTTTATAATTATAAACAACATTTAGTTTTTACCTGTTTACCTAATAAACTAATACTTCATGGCAAATATCTTCATTCCAAGTTGACCTACCCAGTTAGATATTATAGTCAGGTAACCCTGCATCTGTTAACAGTCGTTTTGTCAATGAAAAGTCTGCGACAGGGCACTCTTCTCTAAACTCTAACTATACCTCATACCTCATAAATGAAAATAGTCACTAAACTATTGTTGACACTCCGATAGTTAACACTGTACACCTCTTGATAGTTGAATGATAATATATTTTAAATAACATTTCTTTACAGCCTTCAGTAACAGAATTTTTTTGCATAAGGCATTAAACTTTTATTCTGAAATATTGAGATTGCAGGTTAAGCACATACACTGAAAGCGAACTTCCTTCAAACCCCTGGTATAGGTAAAATTCTTATAAGTTCGTCTAAAAGAAAGGAGTTACTAGCACCAGTCCCACTCATCTACTTAAAACTTTTCCTACTTCACTCCGCCCACAACACACACGTCCTCCTCGTCCACTTGTCAGCTGAAATATTATAATTTTTCCTCATCGCTGGCCCTCCTTATGTTCATTTTACCTAAGATGATATCAGAGTGTAATGTGATTCCCCAAATACAATCCTTACTTTTACTCCGGTCGTTTTGGAATTTTGATGTGTTTTAGATCACAATTTAAATGTTATTTTATCTTACTATACCTTTTCTCCTAGGTGCCCTAATTTTTTAGGTAATATTTTCCAAAGTTAAAAAATCCTTCCATTTACTATTCCTATCATAATTCTTAGTCCCCTGGGTAAATTTTGGTATGAAAACAAAATATAACAATTTCCCTTTTCTTTTGGTGTATGTTAAAATACTGTCCTTATCATATTTCATACTGAAAATCAAGTTTCCGTTCTATTACATTGTACTAGCCAAACTTTGATATTTAATTTTTCAGGAACTACAACTCTGATCAAAATGAAATAAACTTTATTCTTATTCCTAAACACTACTTTAAAATGGAATTTTAATTTAATCACTAAAGTATTATCTTCCTGTACTTTCTTTCATTATACTTAAATCAAATATCACATATTGTATACGCAGTTTGGTGATTTGTCCGCCATGATATTAAAACTGTAGTTTTGTTTTCATAGCCTACACATTGCTAGAATTAACAAACAAAGTAGATATTCGTGATCAGCGAAAATTTCCCTTTCATCTGAATGTACTTTACATCCTGTATCGAGCGTAATTCCTCAAATTTTCAAAATTATGCAAAAGATGAATACCTGTCTTCCTGTCTAAAAACCCTACTCCTTGTTTAGCTATTAGCTCTATTTTTCCATATGTTATGTAAGTTTTTAAGTTGAATATTTTGAGCTATTAATCATTACTCTATCTGGAAAACTAAGGTTGTTATCTTAGAAGCAACATATCCATGTGGGAATTTTTTTACTAAAATTTGCTCTAAATTTTCTAGACTATAAGTGACAGACCTCATTTTGATTGTAATCCTATTTTACACTTCTGAAAATTAATCCAGCTAAAATAATTTATAAAAAGTTAATCTCTTTATAAAATTTCATCTACTTTATTGTTCGACTGAATTATTCTTCCTAAGATACTTTTTGACTCTAAAAATGCTTCTAGAAGTGGTATGCTATTGGTTTTATTGATGCCAAGGGCCTTTTAACTATTTTTGATGATATATCAGAAAAAATAAGATGACAGTCTTCCATTTTGATCCTAATATTAAAATTATGTCATCTCCAAAAATCTAAATGCAGAATGTGAACCATCAACAAGGAACTTCATTAGAATGATATATAGCAATGATACATTCCACGTGTGTAGCTACTGGATTATCTGTTCCAACATTTTGCTATCTTACTTTTAACGAGCAAGTAGCTCTATCCGTCATCCAATATTTTCCAATCCATATTCATTTACATCTCCTTTGATACTGCATTTTCTACTCTAACAATATGCTTTCTGTCTTTTAAGAATTCTTCTACCCAGCAAGTAACTCCTTTATTCACTGCAACAGTTTCCACTTATTTAAAACCCGCCCCCCTTGTTTATACCCACTTCACTTTGCTCACAGTAAGGAAACTAGATGGCTCTATGATTACAAACTGAATGGAAATTACATCTTGACAAACTTGGTGCGCTGAGTGGCAACTTACTCTAAACTGTAAAAAGTGCAAGACAATGAGCATAACTAACAAAAAGAATCCGATTGTTCAGAAATACGAGTTAAACAATACAGTTATTGATATGGTCGATTCTATTAAATATTGGGAGTAACAGTACAAAGGAACATGAAATGGGACATACACATTAATTCTTTAGTAGGTAGAGCAAATTCTAGGCTGGGATTTATAGGTAGAATCTTGAAAAATTGTAATGAACAAACAAAGGAGATAGCGTACAAATCTGTTGTGCGTCCACATTTGGATTATTGTTGTGCCATTTGGGACCCATTTCGTAAGGGATTGATCAAAAGTATAGAGAAAGTACAGAGAAGAGCCACTCGATTCGTGACCGCTTGCTACAGTCCTTATGAAAGCGTCACAGAACTGATTAGTAGATTAGGTTGGGAGTCTCTCGTAGATAGACGACACACGTTTCGTTTAAACTTATTGGAAAACATGCGTACTCCAACTTTCACTCATGAGTGTAGTGAAATACTTCTTCCACCAACCTATTTGAGTCGGAAGGACAGGAAAGATAAAATTAGAGAAATAAGGTGCCGGACTGATTCTTATATGAATTCTTTTTTCCCTCGTACCATTAGGGATTGGAATGCACAGCAAAGAGATTAGCTTTGGTGCTGAGCACCCTCTGCCACCCACAATTTTGTGAATTGCAGAGTATATATGTAGATATGTAGATAAATTTGGAACACGAAGAGAATTGAGTCAAAATATGTGGGATCCTCATGAGAGCAAATGGTAATTGGTTATTAAACTGACACGAATCTTAAAGAAACTATTTAATGAATGCTTAAAACAGAGGTTTATCCCAAATTATTAGAAAATTGTAAAGCTATTGTCCTAGTTAAAGGCGGTAGAGAAGATAAATCGCGTCTGAAATCCTGTCAGCCAATCTCTTTGCTCAATATTGTAGTGGAGGTACAAGAAAAGTTGTCTGGTAAGAAACTAAAGGAACAAAGATTAAAAAAAGGAATATATCCATATCATTACTGGTTCAAAATAGACATATCAACAGTGGACACTATCATCCAATTAATTGAAATTTTGAAAATTTCGCCAAAACATACTGTACATGGTGGATATCTTTGTAGACATCAGTGGTTTGCAATGTGTCCTTGAACATTCAGCATTATAGATTCACCAGTTGGAAACAAGCAAGATTTTTGATGTCATTATATAAGTTATTTATCTGAGGTTTGACATAGGCCTGGTGAAGCATTTGCAGAACTAGCATGTTGAAGGTTATTAGTTGAACTTTAATCCCTAAGGTGTCCAGGGAATTATAACTAGTTCAGAAAATCAATAATTATAATAACCCTTAAAATTGTTGCATAGTTTACATAGTATCAGCAAGCTGAGATTATAGATATATTCACATCAAAGAAGGTCATAACATTAAAAAAAAAACAATGCAGATATCAACTTTTATAGTGAAATAAATTATTTTGAATTCACAGTCAGGTGTAGGATACACTATTTGATTATCAAAGATTGACAAATAAATATAGTTCTTGCAGTGGAAATAATAGCAATAAAGATCACAATAGGTTGGGAAAAGTTGTGTTGGATCTGATTTGTAATTATGGACAATATCAAGAATTCTTAAATATGTCATGTGCAATATGGATTACTGGTATCTTTAGAAACATATCAGGATTATAAATTTTTAATTAATTACAACAAATAACATGTTCAGTCTTAATTTCTTTATAATTCTGCTTCTGCAAATCACAAATTATGTTTTAAGGTGTAAATAAACATAACTGCAGGATAAGTTATTGCCTTCCTGTTCATGTTTACCCCCATGCATAAAGTTATTTCATGAAAGATCAACATAGTTGAAAGTCAATAGAGTAGTTTGAGAACTATATCGAATTTTCTTTATTTTATTACTGTATTCAGTTCACAAACCCAACCCTGCTGAACAGCAACAGCACAGACAGAAATCGTTTGCTCACTGCATGTTTATTTCTCTGCAAGCCTCTCAAAAACAAATGACTGTTCCTATTTGAATGCTAAAAATGCTTGAACAACATTTTCTCCATCATTTTGATTACATGCCTATGTGTCTTCGAGCTATTTTGAAGGATATACAGTACTCAGATGCAAACAGTGTAGCTGTCTATACTTAACATATAGTATAAAGCAAAAAAAAGTGCTATGTAATTAAATGCATTAATTTATTTGAAAGAAGTCAGAAGATGATGCAATATATGACATAAAATTTTAACTAAGCACTAACTATAGTTTAATCATCCTATTCAGTGAATGTGAACATGTTTCATGCATAAAACTTAAATACATAATGACTGCTTTCCTGTTTTAAATAAGGACATCAGGGAGGAAAAAACCCTCACAAACATACTGTATTTTTATTATTAATAAATAAAAATTGCATGCACAAGAAGAGAATGGCCATTTATTCAAATTTGCATTTGAGATATTTAAATGCATCCATGTTATAATTATACCTCTACCAAAAAGCCATAACTGATATAGTATTTACCTTATCTTCTCTAGTTACTGTAGCACCACCAGATGCTCCAGCATCTCTAGGCTGCATCTCAAATACAGTTCTGAATAGGTTCTCAGAAGTAGTTGTTAAAAACCCAATTTCTGCATTTGGGTGTAATCCATAAAGGTAAGGTGATTCAGGAGGCATTGCTTCATCTGAAAATGTTAAATACAAACTTGGACCTAAAGTAACAAAGCAGAACTTTAAGTAAGTTTCATAAAAATTTCTTACTAGATAATCCTTCACAATTGTCTATTTGAATATAGTACTATTTAAGGTGTCAAAATCGTACTGTAAAAAGGATAGTTGATTTGTTACTACATTCATTATAATAAAGATTGTAATTTGATTTTATTGTAATGATTACAATAAAATATTTGAACAGCATTATCAACATCATTATGAAATTCCCCTGAAATACAATGTGTTAGGATCCAGGCACGATACGGGGTCGGTATTGGCTTGTCCACCTAAGCTTGAAGTCATCCAAAAAGTTGTCAAAGTTCAGAAAAAGTCCTATAACCGTGTATAACCTTGTAGAATGCTAACTGTAATAATCACTGCGGTCGCCACTTACAGATTAACCTCCTGTAAGAAAGGTACTAAGGTAGGAATGAAAGTCTGCATCCAGATAACTGAAGTATATATTCTTAAAATTTTTCACAGAAGTTACAAAAGTCACAGTTAGCACTGGCAATCAGAGAAAATAATTTACCGAAGATCACAAGTCGTGAAACAGAAAAGACCGCACCACCCCGAATGAAATTGAAGGTTAAGATGAACACATGTTGTAAGGTTTTAGAGTTCTGATATTGCCCCCCCTGTTTTAAAATGACGCTGGTCAGCCATTTTTCCCGAAGGCTAGCCTACCCATAAGCCACCGCGACCCCGGGTTTCTCAAACTTAAGAACACATAAAATACGTGTGATCTCGTCGAACCTGATCTGTTGGACTGCCCTCCCATGCTGTCATGGCTGACTTTTATCAAAATGACCTACTGACCTAGACAATAGTCTATCTGGAAAAAGAATCTGTTAACTGAGTGCTACCAGAAAATTACAAGATGAAGAGCGTAATGAGACAAGGGTAGTGGTGTGCTTGGTTTTGTTTTTAGAGCTTCCAGACCGGTGAAAATGAATTTTGAAAGTTGGTTAATTTAAAAGCACATTTGTTTAGAGTATTGCGATACGTCATCATACGTCACATGAAAATTGTGACCCCGCAAATCTTTAAAATCTCAAGTTAATATTATTTCCAAAGTGTTCCCCAGCCTTTGCTGAGTCCAGTGGTGTAAAAATCTTTTAAATCGGTTAAGGCTATCAGAAGTTATAGAATTTCTAAGTTTTACTGTTTTCGTAGATTGTGCAACCGAAACTTCACTTTTTATTTAAAGTCTATTGTGGCCTAAAACTAAATTTAAATCAAACCTTTATTTAATTTAAGTACTTTAGAAAAGTTTTTAGTCCGTGAAATATGTTAGTCAGCGAGAAATCAAATTTTAAAAGTTCGTTGCTACGACGCCATCAACAAATTGACTTTTATTTATTTATAACTTCTTTTTATTAGTTGGTGGTTATCAGAAACTTAAAGAATATTGACTGGCTGGTTATTTTACTTGGTTAAGTCTACTTTTACAGCTCTGAAACTATTTAGATGTGGTGGAATTAAATATTAAACTAAATCCCATGTGGAGATGCTTTAAAATTCATATTTACTGTTTTAAATTGGTCTAGAACTGCGAGTTATTGGTGAATTTAATATCAAATGGTGAAATTATAATTATTAGAGTGCTTTACTGTGGTCAATTTAGTGGAATATTAGTGTTGTGGTTGCGTAGACAACTTGTGTATTTTACTTCAGGATTATTATGGATTACGCTCATTTAGGTAAGTTTATGGTTTATATTTTACTAGAAACTTCTTATTTATGGTTGCTATGTGTTGTTTATTTACTTTTTTGAACTTAAAGTGTTGTTATTTCGGTTTCAACTATGGTACCGTGTACTGATGTTAACCTCAACCTTTGCCGGATTTTAACTGAATCTCGAAAATAGAGAGTAAGGTAGCTTACAAATGGACCAGTTATAAACTAATAATAATAATATTTAATTAAATTGCCATGGAGTGCATACCCTGGTGGTAATTTCCCTAGAGACTCATATTCTCCCTTCACTGCACCCACCTAAATTTGCCCTCTGCAAATTTTAGCTTTAAATTCTTTCAACATTTTTGGTAAATTAATCATTTCTCTTGGTAACTTATTCCAAACTCTGACACCCTCACCTAAAAAAGAAAATCTTCTTACACCCTTGTGCCTGAAATCAAGTGCCAGCTTGTGGTCATGGTAATCTTCCAAACATTACTTTTAATTTTTACACAAATATCTTTCCATGCCACATCACCAATATACGACTTGTATACTCCCATGGCCCTGTTCACCTTCCTCCTATCTTCCAATGAATCCCATTCCAGCTCTTTTATCATATCCATTACTGATTGCATTCAGTGGTAATTTCCAGAAACAAATCTAGCATCAGCTTTTAGCACCCTCTCCATTCCTGTATTTGATACGCAAAATGTGGGTCCCATACTACACTACCATATTTGAGCAATGGTCTGACCAAAGTTTTAATTTAATTTAATTGCAACTGAGCACAGGCTCCGGTGGCAATTTCCCTACACACCCATCTTCCCCCTATTCTGCCCTCTACAAATTTTATCTTTAAATTCTTTCAAAGTTTTCGGTAAATTATTCATCATTTCTCTTGGTAACTCATTCCAATCCCTGACACCCTTACCTAAAAAAGAGAATCTTCCCACACCCTTGTGCCTGAAATCGAGTGCCAGCTTGTGGTCATGGTCATCTTTTCCCTTCCATGCACTACTTTTCATACCTATTGCAATATCTTTCCATGCCTCATCGCCAATATATGCCCTGCACACTCCCATGACCCTCCTCATCCTCCTCCTGTCTTGCAATAAATCCCATTCCAGCTCCTTTATCATATCCGTTATTGATTGCATTCTGCAATAATATGCAGAAACAAATCTAGCAGCCCTTTTTTTGCACCCTCTCCAACTCCTGTATTTGATACGTAAAATGGGAGTCCCATACTACACAACCATATTCGAGCAATGGTTTGACCAAATTTATGTAATCCAATTCCTTGACTTCTCCCGTACATCCCCTCATCTCTCACTCCAACAAGTGCAGAACTTTGAAACCTTTTCCTACCACCTGTCCAATGTGTCCTGCCCAGTTAAGCTTGTTATCAAAAGTAATGCCAAGATATTTAAATTTCAAGTCTTCATCAAGCAATTCTTTCCCCACCTTATATTCATAATTAACCTTTTGTTTTTTATTTGTGTACGGTATCTAATAAGCTGACTCTTCTCTGCAATTATCTTCATTCCTTGTTTACCGACTCAAGTAGATATCCTGTTCAGATCACCCTGCAACTGTTTACAATCCTCTATCGTTTTGATTCTTTTATACAACATTATGTCATCTGCAAACAATCTAATTTCAGATAGTAAACAATCAACACAATTATTCATTAGATTAATGAATAGCAATGGTCCCAATATGCTGCCCTGTGGCACACCCATTTTTACTTCCACTTCTTTTGATATTACATTTCCTACCCTAACTTTCTGCTTTCTACCTTTTAAAAATTCTTCTACCCAGCAAATCACTTTCTTATCCACTCCAATGGGTTTTACCTTATTTACTACCATTTTATGGCTTACTCTATCAAACGCCTTTGACAGATCTAGTGATACACTATTAATTTGGCCTCCCTTGTCCATTTCATCTGAAATATCTTGCATATATTCCACCAACTGAGATTTGCATGAATATCCTTGCCTGAAACCATGTTGCCTGCTTGAAAGCCACTTATGTTCCTACATATATTTCTGATGTGGTTGCATATCAATCATTCCATTAATTTACCTACCACTGATGTCAAACTGATTTGGCCTGTAATTCTCAACTCTATTTCTCACCCCTCCTTTATGTACTGGTACTACTATTGCACTTTTCCAGTCCTGTAAGCAGCAAGTATCCAGACTCAATTTAAATAATATTTCAAGATAAGCTACAATGTCACATCCAGCTATCTTTAAGATATCTGTAGTAATATTATCTTCACCATCCCCTTTATGTTTTTTCAGCTTTCTTATTTCCTTCATGACTTCCTCAGGAAGAATATCAAATTTTTTACTATCGTCATTTCTAATTATGTTGAATTGAATTGAATTTAATTTATCCATGAAGTCATAATTTATGACATTGGACAAGTCATCAGTAATTACAATAAGCATTACAATATAATTTTTTCACACAATACAGTATTACATATCATTATTATAATTATCATACTTAAAATTGCACAGTCAATACAAGCAGCATATGAAATACATATGTTCAACTAAAGTTAAATTAATATTTCAATGTTTTACAAGTTACAATACAAAATAATTTAATCATGTTTGTTCATTTTTCGATAGTTCATATATTCATTGACACTATAGAAGCTATTGACTAATAAAAATTATTTTAGCTTATATTTAAAATTATGTAAATTTGATATTTATTTTATGTTTTCAGGAAGAGAGTTGTACAGAATTTTAGGCTGGTAGAGTACACTATTTTGGTATAGAGCTTTCTTGTGCCACTCTAAATGAAAATTATTCCTATTCCTTGTTTCGTGTTTATGTTTTTCCTTATTTAGCGCTGCATATTCCTGATGTGATTTCAGGAAGCAGATACACTCAAATAAGTATATACATGGTAGAGTCAGTATTTTTAGTTCTTTAAAAATATCCCTGCAGGATTCTCTAAGTTTCATACCTCTCATAATTCTTATAGCTCTCTTTTGAAGTATGAATGTCTGTTTTGCATGTGTTGAATTTCCACAAAAAATTATACCATATCTTAATAAGCTATGCATATATGAATAGTAGCCACACAACATTGTTTTCAAAGAGCAGCAATCTTTAAGCATTCTTAAAATATAACAACACTAGACGACCCGTGCGAAAATTTCGCGAATAAAATGCGATGAATAGTGAGGTTGAATATAATGTCACCAAGTTCAGTCATTACTCTTCATACTCCTACTTCATTTATCGATTTTGGTTAGAAATCCAGGGAGATAAATGGCTCGAAACACAAAAAACGTATTTTGGAAAAATTGACTTTTTTGCCTTTTATGGGTCGAATTACGAAAAATTCCTTTCTTAAATATAATGTTACCACGGCGGAGACCTTATTCTTTAATATGATACCTCATTTATCTATATCGGCAAGATATCAAGGGAGATAAATCGCCCGTGACACAAAAATCGGTAATAGAAAAATTTATACTTTTTTCCTTTAAGGGTTGAATTCCAAAAACATTCTTTCTTAAAATATGATGTCATAAAGCTGAGACATTACTCCTCATAACCCTACCTCATTTATCGATTTTGGTTAGATATCCAGGGAGATAAATGGCTCGAGATACAAAAAACCCATTTTAGATAAAGTGACATTTTTGCCCTATAAGGGTCGAATTACGAAAAATTCCTTTCTTAAAATATAATGTTACCATGGTGGAGACCTTATTCTTTAATATGATACCTCATTTATCTATATCGATTAGATATTAAGGGAGATAAATCGCTTGTGACACAAAAAAGCGTTATAGAAAAATTTATACTTTTTCCCTTTAAGGGTTGAATTCGAAACACATTCTTTCTTAAAATATGATGTCACAAAGCTGCAAAATTACTCCTCATAATCCGACCTCATTTATCGATTTTGGTTAGATATCCAGGGAGATAAATGGCTCGAGATACAATAAACGCATTTTAGAAAAAGTGACATTTTTGCCTTATAAGGGTCGAATTACGAAAAATTCCTTTCTTAAAATATAATGTTACCATGGCGGAGACCTTATTCTTTAATATAATATCTCATTTATCTATATCGGTTAGATATTAAGGGAGATAAATCGCTCGTGACACACAAACGCATTGCAAAAATATTGATACTTTTGCCCTTTAAGGGTTGAATTCCGAAAACTTTCTGGCTTAATATATACGTCACTAAAGCGGAGATCTTAATCTTTAAAACGATACTTCATAATACGGTTTCAGATAGGTATCCAGGGAGATAACTGACTCGTAACACAGAAAACAGCATTTTAAAAAAATTTACATTTTTGCCCTTTAAGAGTCAAATTCCGAAAACTTTCTTGCTTAAAATATGATTTAACCAAAGTGGAGACCATAAGCTTTAAAATGACACCTCATTCATTGATTTCGGTTAAGTATGAAGGAAGATATAGGCTTGTGACAAAAAAATACCTTATAGAAATAATATATATGATTTGCTTAACTTCTTATTCAGTGATTCAACATGTTTATCCCACTTTAAATGTTCATTCAATCATATTCCTAAAAATTTTGTGTCATGTACTTGTTTTATATAGGTATCTCCTATCTTCACTAAATTATTACTGTTATTTTTGTTTATTATATGAGTGAAACTAATTCATGCTGTCTTTTCATGATTTACAATCAAGCAATTATCATGGAACCACTTTTCCACTTCTTTTGTTGTTGCAATAATTTTCTGCTGTAGGTCAACTTCATCCTGCCCTTTTATAAAAATATTAGTGTCGTCTGCAAACAATACCTCATCAGCTGTTAATAAATGATTTGGTAAATCATTTATATATATAAGAAATAGTAAGGGTCCTAAGACTGAGCCTTGTGGTATTCCGTGGTCAACTTTCTGATACTCTGAAAAATATTCTTTACCATCATGACATACTTTTACTCTCTGGTACCTGTTGGAGAGATATGATTTAAACCAATCATATGCTTTGCCACGAATACCATATCTGTACAATTTTATTAATAAGAGGTCATGTCTATTAAGATCAAAGGCCTTGGACAGGTCTAAGAATAACCCACTGCTTATTTCACCCTTATCCACTGCATTGAGAACAGTATTCAGAAAATTGTAAATGGCTGTTTTTGTGGACCTATTTTTCCTAAACCCATGTTATGAATTGCTTAGTATTTTGTTTCTAGTGAGAAAATCAGTGAGCCTTTCATACATTACTCTTTCAATTATTTTTGAAAAGCCAGGCAGTATAGACACAGGTCTGTAGTTCTTTATGTTATATTTGTCATCCTTTTTGTAAAGTGGTGTTACTGTTGAATACTTTAGTTCTGTTGGGAATATTCCTGCACTAAAGGAATCGTTAATACTATCTGTAAGGTGGGAAACAATGGATCCTGAGCTGTGTTTAATGATTTTATCTGGGATCCCATCAATACCGCAGGACATTTCATTTTTTAATTTAGAAATAGCATTTCCTACTTCTGTTATAGTAACTGGATATAGAAACATAGTTTTTTCATTCATGGGGACATTTATATTACCATTTCTACTGCACATCTCATTGGTGAAATTTTTTGCTATGTTTGTGTAGTGTTTACTGAAAATATCTGCAATCTTTTTTGGGTCCTGAATAATTTTTCCTTCACTTTTCATAACATATGAATTAGTTTTTGCTTTAAAATTGCCTGTGCTTTTATTTATAATTTTCCAAATGGATTTAATTTTATTTGAGCTCTTGGAAATATTATGTATCATTTGTCTGCTTTTTTGCTGCTAATATTACTTTTTTGAAAATTTTTCTATAGCATTTTACATGTGACTTTAAATTTTTATTTTGTTTGGCTAAGTTGTTTAAAATTCTAAGATTTTCTGCAGAATTTTTAATGCCCTGGGTTATCCACGTGATTGGATTGCTTGTAAATTCTAACTCTTTTTAATGGGAATTCAACTTCAAAACAATACTTATAATTAGACATAAAACAATTGAACTTATCATATATACTATTATGCATTCCTTCCCCCCACTTCATATTTTGAAGCATGTAGTTGAAAGTAACGATATTATCATCATTAAAGGACCTCCTCTGCACATACTTTTCACCAGTCCTGCAAGATTTGGTGAATATGTTCTTTACAGATAATTTAATAGCCAGATGATCAGAGAAACCCATATCTATTGTTGTGATGTTATAGTTACATATTTCCTTGTTGATAAATAGTTGGTCAATTGCAGACTCACTCCCGTTGCCATACCTAGTGGCATCATACACAGTTGTATACATATTATAAGACATAAGCAAATTTATTAGCAGTTGCTTTCTAACACAATTACCATTAAAATCAACATTAAAGTCCCCAACTAATACTATATGGTTTGTTTGATTTTTTAGTTCACTTAGAAGATCTTCCATGTTTTCTAAGAACACTGTAAAGTTGCCAGATGGTGATCGATATATACACACAATAGTAATTTTACATTCTATAAGTACACATGCAGAGTATTCAAAATCTTTTTCAAGGCATTTGGCACTTTTCAGTCTTATTTCCTTTGACTTCAAATTAGTTTTAACATATATACATGTCCCACCACACTTGTAGGTTTCTCTGCAGAAACTACTTACCAATTCAAAATTTGGAATGTGAGCTGAGCGTGTTTGAAATTCTTGCAACCAGTGCTCACTTACACACAAAACTGATACATCATTCAAACTGTTATTTAACAACACTTCATATTCACTTAGTTTATTACTTAGACCTTGCACATTTTGATACAGAACTGTAACTAGTTCATTTGACCCTATTTTATATGTGCTCCTGTTACTATGTTGAATATTGCAGGTCGATTCTATGGGTGTATTGTTTTGGACTGTGACCACCAAAAATCCTCACCTCTTGGTGGTGGATGTCTCTTTCGGGCCGGTTGTATTCTTCTAAACACATCCATTTCACTTTCAGTAGCACTTACAGGATTTTTGGTAGACAGTTCTTTAGTGTTAGTATTTTGAGTAGTGCATACCTGATTGGATGTTGCTTCAACCACTGTTGTTGTAACAGATAACTCTGTAGTGTCCAGGACAGAATTCTTGTGTTCTACATACACAATTGGTATTTGAGATACTATTGGTAGATCTTTCACTTCAAATTTAGTGTGACTTGCATTTTCGTTTTTTGTTGTAATATAATGCAAAATCTGTTTAGCTAATGCTACTTTCCCTTTGTAGTTTCGGTGCATGCCATGTCTTGTAAATTCGTCTCTGGGACAGTCCACTTTCAAATATTTGACATTTGTAAATGCTTTGCAGATTTTTTCGTATTTCCGATTTGTAGCCTCAATTTCTTTGTTTACACATGAGGCTGGTATCAGGTCATGTCTGTGGGGAATGCTGACTACATACACATTTATATTGTTCATTTTTCTTAACGTTTCTGCTAAGGTTCTTGTTGCTGCTTTTGCTTCATTTTTGTAGACATCATTATCGCCACCTATAATCACGCAGCTGTCTCCAGTGTTAAAGCCCCACATTTTATCAAAATCTTTCACTATTTCACTCAACGGAGCACCAGGTATAACTATGCCCCTAACACTGAAATTGTGATCCTTTTCAGCGATGATTCCAGCTAGGCCTTTCCCATGGCTGGAAGTAAGTAAACAAATACCAGATTTCTTCCCGCAATGATCATCGATGCATTTTTGAATCTTGGGTGATTTCTTTTCCTCGCAAGGTTTTTCTATAACAACTTCAGTGTCATCTTCATTCTCAAAAGTTGTGGATGAAAGCAAATTAAATCTGTTTCTTGTCTCTACTTTGAAGCATTTCTGAAGATTCTTGATACGTGTAAACTTTTTTAGGCCTAATAAAATTATTTTCTTCAGCCGAACTCGCATTTTCGATTGTCTTTTTTAGATTCTCCATTTGATGGATAAGCATGCTAGCTGCATAAATGTCCTTCTTAATTGCTTCAATAACTGACTCTTCTTTTCCCAGAAAAAAATTTTCTATGGCTTCCATTCTTCCATTGCAACATTTGCGATCGCACTCACATCCCTCACTCACTGTTTCCAAATTATTTATGCAACCACTGTGAACCCATTTTTGAATAACAGAACATAGTCTAATACCAGTTGTCACCAATTCTTTGCATAGAACACACTTTATAGATGATAGAAAGTTTATTTTCGGAGAGCAACTAACAACAACTTCTATACCGGCCGCCATCTTACTTTTTAATTAGACCCTCCTGTTTCTGATTCATTGTACCCTAATGCTTTCACTGAACCAGTTACTTAAAATCTCTGCCTTTTTCAAATCATCAGTAACTTCTTCTCCATCCTTATCTATAAGTGTCTCTACACCCTCCCTTCCCCTCAGTTTCCTGATATAGCCATAGAAATTTCTAGATGCATCAGTCAATGGTCCTCCTGCACTGACAATACTCTTCATAAACCCATCTTTAGCCATTTTCTTTGCTGTTATTAAGTCCTTGTTTAGTTGTTTTAAATATTCCCTACTACCCTGTTGTCTCTTAACTCTGTTATGTTCTTTTCTTACCAACCTCTTTTAACCTTCTCACTTCCCTATTATAGTACATAGGTTCTCTACTTCTCTTTATTTTCTGCCTTGGAATAAATTTTTCTTCCCCCTTTCTTATCATCTCCTTGAACTCTTCCACCTTGACTCTACTGTAATTGAGCCTTCCTTCCATTTTCTGAATTGTTCTCTGAAATATCTCTTCAAATTTGAAACCTGTGCCTTTTTATAATTGTAACTATTTCCCCCTTCAATTTTGGCTGCTGGTTTACTGATTCCTCTAATATCCACTAGAACTACTTCATGATCATTTATTCCTTCAGTTAATTGATACCTCAAAAGGTTTTCATCAGGCTCAATTAGAAATATATCCAAAATATTTTGAGCCCTAGTGTTTTGCTCAGCCACTTGTGTATATCCTCCTTCCCTTATTAAGATATTTGCAAATCTTTGTTCCCTTGTGTTATATATCTTATTTCCTTCCCAGTTTACACCTGGTAAATTCAAACAGGGCCGGCGCTAGGACTTTCGGGCCCCAGGTAAGAGATCTTAGGCCCACTACCCCCCCCCCCCCGAAAATATTTTTACTTTACACTTTTTTTTTTTTTTTTTTTTTTTTTTTTATATATATATATAAATGCAAATCATTTTTATACAAAAATGTTCAAAATTATTGGTGCAGATTTTATAATTTATGTTTTATTTCTATTTATTTAGGCACCCAGGCCGGCGGGTCCCCCCTTTGGTGGCCCGGGCCCCGGGTACTTTTGCCCCGCTTAACCCCCCCTAACGCCGGCCCTGAATTTAAATCCCCACCGATGATGATCATTCTATTCTCACCTCTGAAATCTGAGTATGAATTTAAGTTCTCTCCAAGAGCCTCATCCTCTTCTGTTATTCTTCCACTGGGGTAAACAGCCAACACTCTGATTTTTTCTTTTTATTACTCCAGAAATCTACCCAAGTAATGAATGCCAGTGAACTGTGGTAGTTTTTGTTAAATAGTAAGACAACTCCTCCACCAATTGCTCCTCTATCTCTGCGGTACACTCTCCTTTACTTCTTTCATACATCCCCTCATCACTCTCTCCAACAAATGCAGAATTTTGAATAATTTTCCTACCACCTGTCCAATGTGTCCTGCCCAGTTAAGCTTGTTATCAAATGTAATGCCAAGATATTTACATTTCAAGTCTTCAGCAAGTAATTCTTTCCCCACCTTATATTCATAATTAAACTTTTTTTTCGTTTGTGTATCTAATAAGCTGGCTCTTCTTTGCATTTATATTCATCCCATGTTTACAAACTCAACTAGATATTCTGTCCATATCACCCTTCAACTGTTTACAGATTCAAGTGAATCATAACAAGGTTATCCATGGTGGGAGCTTCTGGCAGCCATGTTGTACTCATAGAACTTAAGCAATAGCTATGCTATCTAAATCAATAGAATCGAAATTAACTGTATGAAATAAAATATTGGATCTTTGATTGAACTGTCAAAATAATTTTGGGAATTGTGATTCTAGATAAATCTACAACTTTTAAGATTGATGGAGAGATTTTTACCATGTTATTGCATTTTGCTTAACACTAGAGTGCACGCGCGGGCTACATATATAGCCCAACGTGTAATATTGTATATTTTTTAAACTTGGCACACTACATATTAATCGTCCCACGTATTTCTCAAGAACTATCCCCCACCCCCATCAGTAGCGTGCCATCTCTCGTGGCACACGGACTTCTGCATAAATTGCCCTCGAAGTTGATGGGCTACACCTGTAGCCCGCGCGAGCGTTGTAGGAAGTTAATTATTTAATATACAAGTGACAAAATTGAGGTAAATATGATATATTTGCTGTAGTAATACTAAAAGAAGTAATGTCTACAACTGTTTTTAATGTGTGTTGTTTGTGTTTATGGATTTTTCGTGTAACTTTATTATGTTTTGGTCATTTTTAGTTGGCGAGTAATGTGAACGATGCTCAAATACCAAAATGATTGCTGCGGGATGACAAAACGAAATAAGGTATTTCTGATGTTTTCTACTCTCCACAATCATGCCAAAATTGATGATTCCACTGGTGATGCTCGAAAACCTGATATCATAGCATTTTATAACAACACAAAAAATGGCGTCAATGTTTTTGATAAAATGTGTAAACAATACGACGTAACCCGGAACAGTCGTTGATGGACTCTCATGCTGTTTTACAATTTTGTAAATATGGCGGGAATAAGCGGTGTTGTAATATATCAGATGAACAACCCTGATATGAAAGTGGCCCGTCGTCAATATCTTCAAGAAGTCGGATTCGATCTTGCTAGACCTTCTATAGATCGTCGTATTTCCCAGAAAAATATACTAAAAGGTATGAAACTGAAACGCAGACTACTTCTAGGACTGGCAGATCAACCCCCGCAACATAATATGCCTATTCGGGGATGAGTTGGTGATGTTCTTTCTGCAGCAGGGCTCAGGACCGCAGCACGCGCAAGCAATGCAGTAAATGTATAAGGCGCATTTGTAGCGAACATCAGGCAGTCGTCTGTCCTGAAGGTATGCCAACAGAATGATTTATTATCAATAAATTTGATAATTGGTTCAATTACTTAACTGGAAACTCATTTTATAATAAATATTACGTTTGTAAATAAAAATAAGACAAAAGATCTCAAACCTTCCAAAAACAGCTGATTTTTAAGAAGTTTATGTTTATGTTGCAAATTATAATTAAGAAACAAAATTTTGTCAATTATATAAGTTATTATGATAAAAATAAAGATGTTTAGTAATTATTTACTCTGTTTTATATATTTTTTTGTCCTATTCCGAAAATTAAGTAACCCATAATTGGGCTACGCCTGTAGCCCGCGCGTGCGCTCAAGGAGTATTTAAGGGTGCGTGCACTCTAGTGTTAAATAAACCTCTCACCTGAATGTTTGGATAGAAGTCTGATTAATAACATGGTATTTTTGGTATTAATAGTTTGAAAAGAAAATAAAACCCACGGGACAAAGTGATTAGATTAAATGTGAGCTTTTTTTTTTTTTTTTTTTTTTTTTTTTTTTTTTTTTTTTTTTTTTTTTTTTTTTTTTTTTTTTTTTTTTTTTTGCTGTAGTTAATTATATTTCAAACAGTAAGCTGGCAACCATTTAAACATAAAAGGATATCATCATACAACTTCATTTCGTGTTTACTACTACTCCAATATATTTTCCAGTACCAGTCACAGTCATGGCTCACATTATTAGCCTGTCTATAATTTCATTTAATTTAATTGTAATATAAGGCTTGCTCTGGAGTGTAACAGGTTAATAACATTCCCCCATTATTCTGGAAGATAATTTGAGAAGTTTAAAAGTTTTAAATAGTGTCGTTTGGTGTGGTCATCCAGTGATGTCAGTGTCCGCCACGTCCGTGGGCTCATGGAGGTAGAGCCCAGTTTGAAAACTTGGGTTGAAACTGATTGTCATCTAGTGACATCAGCATTCGCTGGGTTCATGGGCTCAGGGGTGTAAACCCCAATTCGGGAGCATGGTGATCTTGGGAAAAAGACGCACCTAGGCTTCTGGGTGGGCAGTTGATTGTGGAGTAGGTGAGTCTGTCGTGTAAGTGAACAGTCAGTTGTGTCAATGAGATTGCGTGTTTGTGCTCAGTCATTATGATGAAGCATTAATCTGGAGTATGATGATTTCTTTATTGATATGAAGGAACTTTAGTAATAAAAAGATTATGATTAAATGACTTTCGGGTTTTGCCGCATTGTTTTTTTTCATTACCTAAGCTTTCGGCTGCTATCCTCCAGCCTTCGTCAGAGATACTGTTTATGTTGGCATAGCAACGAGCGCCAAACATCGCAGAGTAAGAGGCCGCTATCTTCGTTGATGTTGTTGGTGTTTTTTAAAATTTCTGCTGCCTCTTTCACCCGTCGGGGCCACCACTGGTCTTCTCTCCACAGTAGCCTCGTTTCATGAAATTTTACTTCATGCCCGGTATTAATAGCATGGCGGACTACGGCGGATTTGTCACTGTTGTTATATTTGTAGTGGCGGATATGTTCTTTTAGTCTCTCCGCCACAGTGCGACCTGTTTCGCCGATATAAACACTGCCACAACTGCAGGGGATTTCGTAAACACCCATAAGTTGGTGTGGGTGTAATTTGTCTTTTACCTTTGTCAGTGACTGACCAAGTTTGCAGTTAGCCTTATATACTATTCGCACCTCCACCCGCTTTAACAATTTCCCAATCCGGTCTGTGATACCCTGTATGTATGGGAGACAGGCGAATTTTCTTGGCACATTAATATCATGGGGTAAGTTGATATCTCCCATAGGTTTTTTGGGTCTTAAAACCTTCCTGATCTCAGATTCACTATAGCCGTTGGCTTGGAATATTTTTGTAAGTGTCTCCATTTCTTCATTGAGACTTTCCGAGTCACATACTGTCTTAGCTCTTAAGTTGAGTGATGTCAATACGCCTCTCTTCGTTGCCGGATGATGGTGCGACATGGCGTGCAGATACCTATTAGTGTGGGTCGCCTTGCGATACACAGTGTGACCCAAACTTCCATCGCCTCGCTTGTGAACAAGGACATCGAGAAATGGCAGTTGTCCATTTTTCTTCCACAACCATAGTGAACTGAATTCTTGGGTGGGCACTATTCAGGTGGTTTAAGAACTCTTGCAAACTCTCCTTACCGTGAGGCCAGATGACAAAAGTGTCATCAACGTAACGGATCCACTTTGTAGGTTTTAGGCGCGCGTTGTTAAGCACCTTCATCTCGAATGATTCCATGAAAATGTTGGCGGCTACAGGTGAAAGTGGCGAGCCCATTGCCGCACCTTCAACTTGAGCATAAAGTTGACCACCGTACTGGAACACAGTTGACTTAAGGCAGAACTCTGTCAGGTCAGCCCACTCAGTAGACTTTCCTTGTGCAAGAAGTTTAGCACGAATTACAGCAACGGCTTCGTCTACCGGCACATTAGTGAATAATGAGACAATATCGAAACTCACCATGACATCAGTCTTCTCTAGCGTCAGATCATCAATAATTTGTATAAAGTGAGCTGAGTTCTTTACAGCTGATCTGATATCTTCCGTGAGATGTTTCAGTTTATTGGCAACATACCGCGCAAGTGGATGAGTAGGTGAGTTGACCGCGCTCACAATCGGACGTAAGGGTACCTCTTCTTTGTGCACTTTGGGCAATCCATAGAACCTAGGCATCATGCAATTGTTTCTTTTTAGGTTTTTCTTGTCCTCCTGCTCAATCGCTTTGGAGGTGTTAACTCTTCGGGCCACCTCTGTCCTAATCTTCTGTAGTGGGTTTCTGCTTAATGGTTCGTAGGTCTTGTCTGCCAGCAAGTTCGTAATCTTATTGTGGTAGTCCAGTGCTTTCATTACTACGGTTGCACACCCCTTGTCAGCTGGGAGAACCACAATATCATCACGTTGCCGTAATACCCGCAAGGCTGATCTTTCTTCGCTAGATAGATTGCTGCGTGGTAGTTTTGCGTGGGCAAGAATGCGAGCTGTCTCCTGTCGGATGTTATTTGCCTGATCGGGTTCTAACCCCACAATGGCACTCTCAACGCCCGATATGATATCTAAAGTTGGCAAATGTGTGGGTACCGGGGCAAAATTAAGACCTTTCGATAGCAAAGATATTGTTGCTTTATCTAGTTCCCCGTCAGTGAGATTTACCACTGTATGGGCCAGTTGCGGAATTTTAGTATGTTGTTGTTGTTCTGCCTTGAATTTTTGAAATTTACAAATTTGTGCCTCTCTAGTATTATTCAGCACTTGAAACGCGTAATTCGATGAAACTGAATCCAATGTATTCCAATCAGGAGCTTCGAGATGTGCGGATAACCTTAGATGTAGTTTGTATAAGTTACCTTCTAAGTGAGCCAGCTCCGATCGCGTCTGTCGTATCCTTTCGCGCAGAAGCATAAATCCTGTCTTCCGCAGAATCCGTGCTGCTTTTCTTGTTCCAATGTGATGTCGGATCTTCAGAAATGATGGTAAGACATCTTCGTCCCTGCATCGCAGTAAGAAAGTAAGTTGGCTAAGTTTTCGCGCTCTTTTTTCTCGTAGTTTTGAGAAGTTTCTACATGCGTAGAATATATCCTCCCCGTAGAGGTATGTTAAATGATTCCTCAGACTTCCACGGCCATCTTTGTTCATGATTAATTGACTTTTGGGTTTTGCCGCGTTGTTTTTTTCATTACCTAAGCTTTCGGCTGCTATCCTCCAGCCTTCGTCAGAGATACTGTTTATGTTGGCATAGCAACGAGCGCCCAGCATTGCAGAGTAAGAGGCCGCTATCTTCGTTGATGTTGTTGGTGTTTTTTAAAATTTCTGCTGCCTCTTTCACCCGTCGGGGCCACCACTGGTCTTCTCTCCACAGTAGCCTCGTTTCATGAAATTTTACTTCATGCCCGGTATTAATAGCATGGCGGACTACGGCGGATTTGTCACTGTTGTTATATTTGTAGTGGCGGATATGTTCTTTTAGTCTCTCCGCCACAGTGCGACCTGTTTCGCCGATATAAACACTGCCACAACTGCAGGGGATTTCGTAAACACCCATAAGTTGGTGTGGGTGTAATTTGTCTTTTACCTTTGTCAGTGACTGACCAAGTTTGCAGTTAGCCTTATATACTATTCGCAGCTCCACCCGCTTTAACAATTTCCCAATCCGGTCTGTGATACCCTGTATGTATGGGAGACAGGCGAATTTTGTTGGCACATTAATATCATGGGGTAAGTTCACATTCTACAACTTTGTTGTCCAAACTGTGAAGTTTTTCGTGTATATTTGTTACTTCCGCATGGAAAATTACTGACTGTTTCTCCGTTGCGACAGTGTGTTGTTCTAATTTATTCGCTTGTACTTCTATTTGATCTTTAAGTGATTGGACTTCACATGACTGTTGATCAAATAGTGTTTTCATTTTAGTAGCTTGTAATTGAAGTTTGGATTCAAGGTCACTGAGTTGTATTTCAAGGTTACTGAATTGTGATTTCATTTCAGTTGCTTGCGATTCAAATTTTGAGTACAACCCTAATATAAGCGATTTCAGCTCAAGTTCACTACTTAGTGGTTCACCTAGAGGCTGTAAATTATTTTGATTTATAGGTGAGAAACCTAAAAATGGAGGTGAGTATTGCTGCATGTGTGGTGGAGTACTACTTTCATCTAAAACATGTCCAGTCGCTTCTGGTGACATTACATTCATTTCTGCCGCTTGAACTAAATTGTTAGAAGCATTGCCTGCCATGCCGTTATTAATATTATCCTCCATGATCGTATATCAAGAAATAATATTTTTTGTTTACTAATATTCTTTACGTAAAAGATTGTAAATATTAATATATTTCCACATACGGCACTGTACCAACTTGATACATGTTTTGTCCTTGATTAAATATATTTTAAATAGTAGCGAACATGAAATTTCGTACTATGTGGAAATATACATACAAAAAACTAAATTAATATGAAAATCAAAGAACGTATACTTTGGTTCACCTTCGTTACAATTATTTTTTTTTTTTTTTAAAGACAAAACTTAAATTAACTGGCGGCAAATTTCCCCAAAGTATGCGTCTTGAAAAGGTTGACTTAGCTTGTTCTCTCGTCAACGTCGGCAGCCGTGGAATTCTGCGATGTTATTTCGCTTGCCGAGTCTGTTAACCTCCAAAGTTCAGTCGGCGTCAATCAGTACTTTCAGGTTCTTTTTCGTCGCTATTTTGCTTCCTTACTTTCATGCATATGCATGTTGTAGAGCAAAACTGTCTCGAGTCGCCATGTGGTGATATATTCTCTGGTTACTTATGTGTGTAGTTACCACTTTTCACCTTTATCTTATATAGCTAGCATCTACATATGAACCGATGCGTAAGACATTTAATTGTTCTGATAAAACTTTTATTCAGTTATTGGTTTAACAACTTCCACCAACACCAGTTGTAATTACGACCGTTAATCTGTAAATCGGACTTCTCATATTAATATTTCTCAATCAACATATCCAACTTGCGAACTTAACATGTCGCCTCTACCATATATGCTTTAAACATGTCGCTCCTGGCAATCATTCGAGATGAAGGTGCTTAACAACGCGCGCCTAAAACCTACAAAGTGGATCCGTTACGTTGATGACACTTTTGTCATCTGGCCTCACGGTAAGGAGAGTTTGCAAGAGTTCTTAAACCACCTCAATAGTGCCCACCCAAGAATTCAGTTCACTATGGTTGTGGAAGAAAATGGACAACTGCCATTTCTCGATGTCCTTGTTCACAAGCGAGGCGATGGAAGTTTGGGTCACACTGTGTATCGCAAGGCGACCCACACTAATAGGTATCTGCACGCCATGTCGCACCATCATCCGGCAACGAAGAGAGGCGTATTGACATCACTCAACTTAAGAGCTAAGACAGTATGTGACTCGGAAAGTCTCAATGAAGAAATGGAGACACTTACAAAAATATTCCAAGCCAACGGCTATAGTGAATCTGAGATCAGGAAGGTTTTAAGACCCAAAAAACCTATGGGAGACGTCAACTTATCCCATGATATTAATGTGCCAACAAAATTCGCCTGTCTCCCATACATACAGGGTATCACAGACCGGATTGGGAAATTGTTAAAGCGGGTGGAGGTGCGAATAGTATATAAGGCTAACTGCAAACTTGGTCAGTCACTGACAAAGGTAAAAGACAAATTACACCCACACCAGCTTATGGGTGTTTACGAAATCCCCTGCAGTTGTGGCAGTGTTTATATCGGCGAGACAGGTCGCACTGTGGCGGAGAGACTTAAAGAACATATCCGCCACTACAAATATAACAACAGTGACAAATCCGCCGTAGTCCGCCATGCTATTAATACCGGGCATGAAGTAAAATTTCAAGAAACGAGGCTACTGTGGAGAGAAGACCAGTGGTGGCCCCGACGGGTGAAAGAGGCAGCAGAAATTTTAAAAAACACCAACAACATCAACGAAGATAGCGGCCTCTTACTCTGCGATGCTTGGCGCTCGTTGCTATGCCAACATAAACAGTATCTCTGACGAAGGCTGGAGGATAGCAGCCGAAAGCTTAGGTAATGAAAATAAACAACGCGGCAAAACCCGAAAGTCAATTAATCATGAACAAAGATGGCCGTGGAAGTCTGAGGAATCATTTAACATACCTCTACGGGGAGGATATATTCTACGCATGTAGAAACTTCTCAAAACTACGAGAAAAAAGAGCGCGAAAACTTAGCCAACTTACTTTCTTACTGCGATGCAGGGACGAAGATGTCTTACCATCATTTCTGAAGATCCGACATCACATTGGAACAAGAAAAGCAGCACGGATTCTGCGGAAGACAGGATTTATGCTTCTGCGCGAAAGGATACGACAGACGCGATCGGAGCTGGCTCACTTAGAAGGTAACTTATACAAACTACATCTACGGTTATCCGCACATCTCGAAGCTCCTGATTGGAATACGTTGGATTCAGTTTCATCGAATTACGCGTTGCAAGTGCTGAATAATACTAGAGAGGCACAGATTTGTAAATTTCAAAAATTCAAGGCAGAACAACAACAACAACATACTAAAATTCCGCAACTGGCCCATACAGTGGTAAATCTCACGGACGGGGAACTAGATAAAGCAACAATATCTTTGCTATCGAAAGGTCTTAATTTTGCCCCGGTACCCACACATTTGCCAACTTTAGATATCATAGCGGGCGTTGAGAGTGCCATTGTGGGGTTAGAACCCGATCAGGCAAATAACATCCGACAGGAGACAGCTCGCATTCTTGCCCACGCAAAACTACCACGCAGCAATCTATCTAGCGAAGAAAGATCAGCCTTGCGGGTATTACGGCAACGTGATGATATTGTGGTTCTCCCAGCTGACAAGGGGTGTGCAACCGTAGTAATGAAAGCACTGGACTACCACAATAAGATTACGAACTTGCTGGCAGACAAGACCTACGAACCATTAAGCAGAAACCCACTACAGAAGATTAGGACAGAGGTGGCCCGAAGAGTTAACACCTCCAAAGCGATTGAGCAGGAGGACAAGAAAAACCTAAAAAGAAACAATTGCATGATGCCTAGGTTCTATGGATTGCCCAAAGTGCACAAAGAAGAGGTTACCCTTACGTCCGATTGTGAGCGCGGTCAACTCACCTACTCATCCACTTGCGCGGTATGTTGCCAATAAACTGAAACATCTCACGGAAGATATCAGATCAGCTGTAAAGAACTCAGCTCACTTTATACAAATTATTGATGATCTGACGCTAGAGAAGACTGATGTCATGGTGAGTTTCGATATTGTCTCATTATTCACTAATGTGCCGGTAGACGAAGCCGTTGCTGTAATTACGTGCTAAACTTCTTGCACAAGGAAAGTCTACTGAGTGGGCTGACCTGACAGAGTTCTGCCTTAAGTCAACTGTGTTCCAGTACGGTGGTCAACTTTATGCTCAAGTTGAAGGTGCGGCAATGGGCTCGCCACTTTCACCTGTAGCCGCCAACATTTTCATGGAATCATTCGAGATGAAGGTGCTTAACAACGCGCGCCTAAAACCTACAAAGTGGATCCGTTACGTTGATGACACTTTTGTCATCTGGCCTCACGGTAAGGAGAGTTTGCAAGAGTTCTTAAACCACCTGAATAGTGCCCACCCAAGAATTCAGTTCACTATGGTTGTGGAAGAAAATGGACAACTGCCATTTCTCGATGTCCTTGTTCACAAGCGAGGCGATGGAAGTTTGGGTCACACTGTGTATCGCAAGGCGACCCACACTAATAGGTATCTGCACGCCATGTCGCACCATCATCCGGCAACGAAGAGAGGCGTATTGACATCACTCAACTTAAGAGCTAAGACAGTATGTGACTCGGAAAGTCTCAATGAAGAAATGGAGACACTTACAAAAATATTCCAAGCCAACGGCTATAGTGAATCTGAGATCAGGAAGGTTTTAAGACCCAAAAAACCTATGGGAGACTATCAACTTATCCCATGATATTAATGTGCCAACAAAATTCGCCTGTCTCCCATACATACAGGGTATCACAGACCGGATTGGGAAATTGTTAAAGCGGGTGGAGGTGCGAATAGTATATAAGGCTAACTGCAAACTTGGTCAGTCACTGACAAAGGTAAAAGACAAATTACACCCACACCAAGCTTATGGGTGTTTACGAAATCCCCTGCAGTTGTGGCAGTGTTTATATCGGCGAGACAGGTCGCACTGTGGCGGAGAGACTTAAAGAACATATCCGCCACTACAAATATAACAACAGTGACAAATCCGCCGTAGTCCGCCATGCTATTAATACCGGGCATGAAGTAAAATTTCAAGAAACGAGGCTACTGTGGAGAGAAGACCAGTGGTGGCCCCGACGGGTGAAAGAGGCAGCAGAAATTTTAAAAAACACCAACAACATCAACGAAGATAGCGGCCTCTTACTCTGCGATGCTTGGCGCTCGTTGCTATGCCAACATAAACAGTATCTCTGACGAAGGCTGGAGGATAGCAGCCGAAAGCTTAGGTAATGAAATAAACAACGCGGCAAAACCCGAAAGTCAATTAATCATGAACAAAGATGGCCGTGGAAGTCTGAGGAATCATTTAATAAAAAGATTATTTGCAGAATTTTATGTGAATTGTTCTTGTGGTGAGCTATAGGTATAGTCTAAGAACTAGGAATAGTGTTGATGTATGAATGAGAAGAGTGTATGCTTTTGGTCTAAATTTATTGGAGACATTACCTGTAATCTTAAAGGATCGAAGTATCGATAACGAACTTTCATAAAGGTTGGGAGTTGGAGCAAAATTGTCATATTAACTATTATATGCATGTGTTTAAAATAATAATGTGCATTTTTATTTCATTTACAAACTTAACATTGGTTGGCGGCAATCAGAGAAAGAATTAGAAACTAGTGAGTGTGCAAGAACTTCGAAGGTTCACAGTAAGTATAGTGACCTAACCATGAGCATAATTGTGACATGTGGCTATTTCTCTACACATCCAATTTTCACCTTTCCTTTTCTTATCCTATTTTGGGCTCTATAGATTTAAACTTTAAATTCTTTAAGCATTTTTGATTATTATTCATTATTTCTCTCGGTAATTTATTCCAATCCCTGACCCATGTGAGGTCCCACTCACAAATTATTGCTGAAATTGTAAATAAATTAGGAAATAAGAGACATTCACAGCATAAGTAGTATGTATAGATATTTGGGTAATTTTAAGTCTTTTGTAGTAATATAATTTTTTGTAGTTGGCACTACTGTATTGTTGGTCGAGAAGGAAGGAAGGTATTAAGATGGCGCAAAGAGCCAACGAAGGAATGTATTAACTGGACAGTGACAACTATGTATTGTGTTGTTTGAGTATTTAAAGTGTTCAATAAATGGTGCAGATAAATGAAAATATTGATGGAATTGATTTAACATTAACATCCATTGTGCAGAAGTATGTAATTTGAGAGCAGTTTATTAAACAGTAATAATATGCTAGGTGATAGCGCTACCACGAAAAACAATGCTTGGGCCATGTGTTGAAGTTGGTGGGCTATCTACCTTCGACTAATTAATAGTAAGGAGAACCTAGAAAATTGGCAACCCTTAAACCAGAATTAGGCAATGTATCACATTGCTTACGAGCAGGAATTTTTCGTCGGAAGCAAGCAGTGTGAAGAAGAGTGGTGGCAGGTATTTTGAAGAAAGAAGAATTTCAGTGCAGCTTTGGCAAGTACAACAGACAATTTATTTTTCTGGAAGTATTTCAACGTTATCAAAGTCATAATAATTACAGGAAAGACTAGCAGAAATTAACTAGGTAGCTTTTGTAAGAACAATTTTGTTAATCGATTTGTAAAAGAAGTGGTAAGATAATCAGCAAATGAACAATTAAGTTAAATAGATCTGTAAAAAAAAAAAAAAAGTATAAAGTAATAGAGAGCTGCTTGTTAGAATTGAGAATTTAAAGTCTGTAGAATTATTGTAAGAATATTTTTAATAAGTAAGAAACTGTTCAAACTAAATTTAAATGCTGTGAAAGACTTAGGTAAAGTAGTAAAGAACTCATTAAATACAGATGAGAAGGGTTTTTGATTAAGTAAGTAAATATAAAGCAAAGTCTGTATATGCTTGTATGTCAGCCATTGTAACTTTCGATGTTATAACATGTTATTTGTATTTAGTGTCGTAAAATTTATTTTACAGGAGTGCAGCTATTTCTTGGCACAGTAAGTATTTCTGAAATGTGTTTCTGAACCCGGTTAATAGTCTAGCTTCATTGTAAAACGGTGTAGTATAATTTTGAAGTGATTTTGTCATGTGTTATATTGTTGTTTGACTTGGCGGAATATTTTAATAGTGGACTAATACTTTGTTACTGTGTTTTATGTCAGTTTGTAATTAACATGGAGGCAATTAGTGATAAATTAGTTAGCAGTGGTGATGAATTAAGTCTTAAAGAGATTGAGAATAATAATTCTAATTTTGACAATGAAGATTCCGGGTTTAGTGAGCACATTACTGCAAGGGGCGGAAATGGAGTTGTTGACCTGCAAGGTGTAGCTGAAGCTAGTAGTGCTGATATCTCTGATGGCATGGGTGAAGCAGAGTTGAACTGTTGACCAGTGGTGATATTAGTGTAGATATTAGAAGTAGTGATATCTGTGTCACCGAGTCAGAGAGTTACATGATAAAAGTTACGTCAACACCAGCACCAGTCGATCAAGTTAATATACGAGAAAAAGAGAGAGGTAATGAACTAATTGATGTCTAGAAACAGAAAGGTGGCGAAGTATCAATGTTAATTGCTTTAATGGAGTGTATTGGAAGAAACATTGAATTAAGTCAGAGAATAATAGAAGAAATGAGAGAAGAATCAAAACAAACAGCCGAAAAAATGGAAGAAATGGGAAGAAAAATTACAACTGAGAATTGTAATTCAACTGAATGAATTAAGGAGGATGTGCGAATGATGAGACAGGATATTTTATTGAAAATGGATGAATGTATTTGGCAATCAGAAGTGAGGTGTGACAAGAAGATAGAAAACATGAAGCAAATATTAAAAGAGGATATTGACACAAGAATGGAATAGGAAATAACGATGGTGTATGATTATGTGGAAAAGCATGTGGAGACAACAAAACAGAATGTAGTAAGCTTGGTGCAACAGAAAGTTGAGGAGGAAGTGAAGAAAAGTAGTAATATAATACAGGAAGAGAAAATGGCCATGCGAGAAGAAAATAAAATAATTTATGAAAATCAGAGGGATTGTGTTAAAGGGATTGAAGAGCTGAAGGAGAAAGCCAAAACCAATTCCAAAAGAATTTCTGAAGTAGGAGAGAGATTAATGGTTATGGACAAGGATGTAAAAGGAGTGACTTGTAAGGTGGCGGAAGTAGCTAACCAGATGGACGTGCAATTGAAAGTAGTTAAAGAAGATGTGAGGGAACAGGTGGTACAATTAATTCAAAGAGTTGAGGAAGCAGAACAGCAAGGTGTGACATCATTATGAATCACCAAAGTTACCGGAAGTGAAATTTGAACCAGAAAAGAGGGGTGCAACCTGTAGAATTTGTTAGAGATTATAAGAATGGTTTACCTTATGAGTGGTCAGACATTCACACTATAAGATATGTTAAAAACATGTTATGAGGGGATGCTTTTGTATGGAGTTGTGAGAATGCTGAGGAGTGTAACAATTATGAAGAATTTTTTAGACTATTTTTGAGCAAATATTGGTCACAGCAGAAGCAAAGAAGAGTGAGAAGGGATTTTTGGAACTGTCGATATTATAGTAGGCGTGATGGTAGTATGAAATACTTTTGTGAAACAGTTATGAAGGAATTAAATTATCTGGACCAAGAAATAGATGATGATAAAACGATAGAAGTGTTATTACAAAAATTGACCAGACAAGTTCAAGAGAAGCTAATCGCAAATCAATGGAATAGTGTGGAAGAATTTCTTGAAGCAGTTGAAAGATTGGATCGTTGAGGTGTACCAATGAACATGGGTCGAGAGATGATAGGAGGAATGATTTCTGAAGTTAAAATAGATAAAAGGAGGTGCCATCGCAAGATAATTTTACCAGGGACAGAGGCCATATGAACAGATATAACCAAGAAGAGCAGGAATTCGGGTGATGATAGGAGAAGTGAATATGAAGACAGATGCCATGACAATCAGTGGTCGCATCACAATAATAGCCAGGCAGTATGGAGGGACGAAGGAAGACAGCATGATCATGGGCGAATGATGGGAAACTCAGTGCCGCAACTGGGGCAGTCCAAACAGTAGTGGAAGAAGCAAAACAGGACCAAAGGATTGAGAAAACATGACCGACCTGGATGACAACAATTGGTGTAGAACTGAAAGTATAGGGGAGAAATAACTTGGTGTGATATGCAAAATATGAACCACAACAACAGAACACATAATCATGAGATAACAACAGAAAAAGAGAATGTCCGAGTTTTTGAAGAGGAAGAGCTGCTAAAATGGTGGGAATGTTTTAAGCTGTTAAATGAAGAGGAGCCACAGAACAGTACAAGGATGTGTGAATATAATTGGCAAGAGGAAGAGGTACAAGAATTGGCTAGAATCAATGTGGGAAATCATGACAAACAAGAGAACTGTGGGGAAAGGATAAGGAAAAACACCACAGTGGAAGAAATGTTATCAGATGAACTTTTATCACGAGGGGTGGATGAAGACATGTACGAAACTACGTAAGTGGATAGTAATGGTACTTGTGACAATGAAGAAAAAAGAAGTGAGAAATTGTGCAGTGATAAAGATGATAGTAGTGAAGAGGAAGAAAATAGTGAAGTAGAAGTAGAAAATGGGATATTTTACAATGAGGAAGCAGAAGAAGTAAGATTTTTCCTGGTGAGGAAATATGCCGTTAATGATGGAGAAGAAAGTAAGATGCCGGAGGGGGTAAATGTTCAAGTTTCAGGAGAATGTGGTCATGATATAAGCTTGGTTGTGGGAAACAATGAATCCAATGTGGTGAATAATATGTCTGGTCAAACAGAAGAAGAAAGAGATGTGGTAGGAAACAACAGTAAGTGGAACACGGATGACAATAGCCAATGCAGCAGCAGAAAATTAGATTTACAACAGTTGTGCCTAGAAGATAGAAGTAAGTTAGAATTGTTGAAGTGGTCTCAGGAAGAACTTGAAGGGACTTACTTCAAGAAGAGTTTTTAAAGGAGGAAGAGGAGGAAGTGAGACATCCGGTGTTTTTGGTGAAGCTTTTTGGATTGAACAGCAAAGCATTAGCCAATACTGGTAGTGAATTGACAGCCGTATCACATAAGTAATATGCCCATATAATGAAAGACAGTAAAATTACCGAAATGCCGGTGTTCAAAGTACAAGTTATTGGTGCCACTGGAAGGTTAAGCAGAGGAGTGAAGATTCAGATATTACTAGAATTGGAAATAGATGGAGTTGCAATGGAACACATTTGCTTGGTAGTACCCGAACTGAGTATCAACTGTATTTTGGGAATGGATTGACTCAGCAAATTTAAGGCTTTAATTGATTGTTACATAGGAGAATGGATGTATAGAAAAATGATGAGAACTATAAAATTAAATTTGGTAGCGGATCAGCAACTGCAAAGAATGTGGGGAGAGATATAAAAATACAAGCGGTGTATGAAGTAATGACAGAAGTAGAGGATATAGATGATCTAGAGATGGGAGAAGAAGGAAGAGACAGGAGCGTGGTTGGAATTAATGACATAACAGATATTGAAACATTGAATGGATTAACTGGGGAACAAAAAGAAGATTTCCTGAATTCTGATTGTTCTGGAATAGTGAAGAATTATGAATGTATTTTAATGATAAAACCTCAAACCCCGTTTTTTTTGTGAAACCATACCCCATACCATTGGCGAAGAAGAAGGCTGTAGAGCAGGAGATTGATAAAATGATTCATTAGGGCATAATCGAATGATGTAGCAATCAGTACAACAATTCCTTGATAGTAGTGGGGAAGATGGATGGATCAGTGAGACTTGTGTTAGACGCCAGGACATTGAACAAAATTGTGGATAGAGAAACTGATCCGCCGGAAAATCTTGAGGAAATGTTACAGAAATTTTACAGTGTAAAATATATGACAAGTTTGGACTTGGCCACCGGATATTGGCAGATCCCATTGGCACAAGAATCGAGGAAGTATACCGTGTTTTTGTTTGGAGGTATGTTATCAATGCAGAGTGGATCCGTTAGGACTGAATGTTTCTGTCTCCGTGTTTATAAGAGCTTAGGATCAAGTGTTAGGAGATAGTTTTCTGAGTAAATTATCTGTTTATGTTGATGACATATTGATTAGCACTCGCAACTGGGAAGAACATTGTGAAGTTCTAGAAGAAGTATTAGCAGCCTTACAAAGTGGGGCATGACATTAAAATTGCCTAAGTGTGAGTTTGTGAAGAAAGGGATAAAATTCTTGGAACATATATAGATTCAACTGGAATACGACCAGACCCAGAGAAAATAAAAGCCATTGCTGAATTTCCAGTTCCAAATAACAAGAAGCAGTTGAAGTCATTCTTTGGCTTGTGCGGTTTTTATAGGAAATTTGTAGCAGATCAATCCTTCAATGACCTGCACTTAATAGAACTGAGGAAGAAGAATGCAACTTGATTATGAATGAAGCAGTGTCAGCAAGTCTTTATAGAAGTTACACAACGAGTTAGAAAATAGTAAAATATTGTATCATCTGGATCTGAGCCTACCTTTTTGCATGGAAACCGATAGTTCTGACTATGGATTAGGTGTTCATTTGTTTCAACTAGTGGAGGTTAACGGGAAGGAAGAGAGCCAAGCAATTGCATTTGCTAGCCAAGTGCTCAATAAGCATGAATTATCCTATCGGAATAAGTGAGAAAGAAGCCTTGGATATTGGGTGGGGATTTGGAAGATTCAAATACTACCTATGGGGTCATAAAACCATTGTGTTTACTGACCATAAGGTATTGACATTTTTGCGTGAATGCAAACTCATGAACAGCCGTTTGACGTGATGCGTTCTATTTTACAACAATTTGATTTTGACACAAAATACATTGAGGGCAGTGACAGTAAAGTGACTGATGCACTAATACGACTGCCGTTGGGCACAAGCAACATGGATGAGAGTATCGGACCGGGAAAGACAGTTAAAATGTTTTACATGAAGGGAGTAACTGTTGAAAACAATATCAGGGAGATTTGCAAGAATATGAGAAGGCGGCAAAATGAAGATGAATGTTTCAAGTTAATAAAGCAAAACATTGGAGATCCGATGGTATTATAAAGTTTACGATGGAATCCTATTTAGGAGAACAGGTGAGTTTTCGGACGATTGGAAGATATGTTAGCCAACAAAGTATGTTGACGTGATTATAGACTATGTACACTATGGAGCAGCTAAATTAACTCGTAAGTTAAAGGAAATAGTGCTGTTTTACAAGATGAAAAGGAGGGTGGCACAAAGGATAGCCAGTTGTGATCGTTGTCAAAGGACAAAAAATTCGACAGTGGCAATTAAAGGGTTGATGCAAAGTATATTTGCTGAAAAGGTATTGGAATTGGTAGCAGTGGATTTGTACGGACCCTTACCAAAGTCAAAGGGTGGATTTGCCTGTATTTTTGTAATGCTGGATATGTTTTTGAAATTTGTATGTTTTTATGCAATCAAAAAGGCCACTGGCAAGGTATTAGTGGACAGATTAGAAAAGGATTATTTTAAGAATGTGGGATATTGAAAGGCAATACTGGAGGATAATGGGAGCCAATTTACCTCACTGAAAATGGGCACAATGCATGGAAATGAATGGGATAAAACACATAAGAATATCGGCGTATCACCCAGTAAGCAACCCAGCAGAACGAGTTATGAGAGAGATTGGTCATTCAATGCATGTGCACCTAATACGAGGGTCATAAGTAAGGCAACACATTTTTTTTCTCGGCTAATTTTGGTTGGGGGGAAAAAATGGACATTTTTTTGTGGGACATTTTCAAACATTCCCACGTTGTCTTGTATAGTTTCATTGACTTCCAACAGGTGACAGCAGCTATACAGAGCTGTTAAAATGGCATCTTTAATGGATGTGCATTCCAAACAACGGGCAGTGATGAGTTTCTTTTGGCAGAAAACCAGCGCATTTCAGATATTCATATGCACTTGCAGAATGTCTACAGTGGTGTGGCAGTGGAAATAATAATGGTGAGTCGTTGGGCAAAGTGTGTGTCATCATCGCTGCAAGGTCTAGTAGCTATTGTCTGATTTCCCACGTGCTGGCCAGCCGTGCACAACTGTGACTCCTGCAATGTTGGAGCGTGCGAAGACTCTCATTCGAGATGATCGGTGGATCACCATCAAACAACTCAGTGCTCAACTTGACATCTCTCTATGTAGTGCTGTCACAATTGTTCACCAGTTGGGATATTCAAAGGTTTGTTTCCGCTGGGTCCCTCGATGACTAACCGAAGAGCATAAAGAACAAAGGAGAACCATCTGTGCGGAATTGCTTGCTCATCATGAGGCTGAGGGTGACAATTTGTTGTCAAACATTGTTATAGGCGATGAAACATGGGTTCATAACTTTGAACCCAAAACAAAATGGCAATCAATGGAGTGGCACCACACCCACTCCCCTACCAAGAAAAATTTTAAAGCCATACCCTCAGCCGGTAAAGTCACGGTACACTCTTCTGCGACGTTGAAGGGGTTATTTTGGTTGATGTCCTTGCCCATGGTCAAACGATGAATTCTGAGGTGTATTCTGCAACTCTTCGAAAATTGAAGCAACAGCTTCAGCTTGTTCGTAGACACAGAAATCAGAAAAAAAACTTCTCCTTCTTCATGACAACGCAAAACCTCACACAAGTCTTCGCACCTGAGAGGAGCTCACAAAACTTCAGTGGACTGTTCTTCCTCATCCACCCTACAGCCCTGATCTCGCACCGTTGGATTTCCATATGACTGACACAATGAAGGACGCAATTGGTGGGACACACTACGTGGATGATGAAGAAGTTATTGATGCAGTACGATATTGGCTCTGGCATCGACCAGTGGAATGATACCGTGCAGGCATACAGGGCCTCATTTCAAGGTGGCATACAGCTGTAGCATTGAATGGAGATTATGTTGAAAAATAGTGTTGTGTAACTAAAAGATTGGGAAATAATATAGTGTATTTGAATGCTGAATGAAACAACCCCTGTTTCATAAAATAATGTGTTGCATTACTTATTGAACGACCCTCATACCAGCCGGACAGACTGGTCCGACTTTGTCACTACCACTAATGGGTTATTATAGGAACTACTAGAGAATTCAATCATGTCATCCTGCAACATTCTCTCTATTTCTTCACCTACCAGTTTCCTATTTGCTATAGGAATGCTATAAGGTTCAACAAAAAACGGTTCATCAGAGGTAACTGAGAAAGAACATTCATAGCCTCTTACTGTACTGGGCATATCAGAGAAAACATCTTTAAACTCTTGAAGAATCTCCTATCCTGTTTGAATTGCCCATTGACACCTTGAAGGATCTTAGTGTACTGATCATTATTCGCCAGTTTACCTATAACCAATTTTTCACATTTCTGAGACTGTATTCCTCTCTCTAGTTCACCTCCCTGGCTTGGAATCCTATTTGATACACTCCTTTTTGCTCTGTATACAAGCCTCATTTGCACTGACACTGTTGATCCATTCACTGTAAACGTGAGAAGTCTGGGATCACATTTGATTATTGATTTTACTGAGTGTAGCCATTCCATACCAAGTATTCAGTCCGGGTGTAGGCCTGGGATTACATATGCTTCTATTTTGATCACAGTAGCTGTGATTGTTACATCTAATAGGGCTATTTGTGTAATGAATTTGTTTTTATCTCCTGTGGTTGTTCTTGCTGTCATCCTTGCCACCAGGAAACATGGGACGTGCTTGTTTGATGTTAGCTCCATGTACAATTTTTCAGAAATCCCAAAAATACCCGCACCCATATCAAAAAGGAGGTCACTAGTTCTATTATGAATATGGAATGGGATCACCGGTGCTCTCACAAAGACGTCTGAATCGTCCTCTATCTCCTGCAGGAGGTCTTCTGTGGGATTAGTCGTTTGTAGAATGCTTGTGAGTTGTTTCAAGGGTATGGTCCCTTGGGTGTAACTGCCCCTGATTGGACCACATAAGTGGCAAGATCTAGTTTTTTTCATTTTTCAGTACCAAACTCATCCATTTGTTCAGGTTGGGAAAATTGCGTGTTGCTTCGTACATCTTCACTCTTCACTCCAAATTTACTGATGTGTATCCCTTCCTCCCCTTCTTCTACCCAAGCCTCAGCTGTGTACCCCTCCCATTACATTAATTCCTCTGTCATTTCCTCCTTGGGGTCAGTTATCCCTCCTATATGGTAGGTTGTCTTTTGTTATTAAAGTAGTAATTTCTTTGTAGATCTAGATTCATCAGCTTTTTTAATTGTGGTGACATTTAGTGCAGTCAGAAGCTGTTGGACCTCTTAAGGCATTTTTTGCATGCTATGGGATACTATCTCACCTTCTAGGAAAGGGTCATCCAGATAATGAGTATAGTATAGATTTTCCAAACAAAATTTTTGTAGTGACTGCCATCTACCATTGAACCTTGGTCAACCCCATACTTTCCTATTAGTTTCAAGCTGCTTGTTGTGAAACCAATACTGCCTCAAGAAATTTTCCTTAAATTCCACAAAGGTACTACATGAGTAAATTAAATATATACAGAGAATATAAAGTTAATACACCCAATTCTACAAATAAAGGTTTACAAGAAGTTGTATATGGTACATTACAAATTATCCTAATTGCTCCTTTCTGTAAGATGAATAGCTTTTTACAATAACAACTTGATCCCCAAAGTGTAGGAATGCAGCTGTTGTTCTACCCACATGTGCGGTGCCTTTTTCATACATTAGTAAACACAATTTATTCTCTCACCTCGTTATAAGATGGGAACAGTTTATATGTTTGAAAGCTATTTATTTACAGGATGTATATCTCCAAGTCACCAAATGTTCAATATTTATAGGTTCACAAGTGGTGGTTGGTATACGGAAGTTTAGTGACCCCTGCTGGTTAATTGTTTTCAGATGTTCCTCTTGTGTTGTGACTTTGTGTTGCATCTCCTGTACTTCCCTATTCATTACCGAAAGGTCTCATTGGACTTGATTGCTTATTGCTGAGAGGTCTTGTTGGACTCGCTGTTCCAAAAGTTCCTTAAGAATAATGGTACCACTGATGTAACTGACTTTACATATTTGAACCTCTTTCTGGATAACTGAGTGTTATTAATTGGTCTTGTTCTGTCAGCCTCATCTCAAAGTTACTTTGGGTAGTTTCTAATTTAGGTTGGAGTTATTCAGAAATTTGTGACAAGGAGGTTGACATGTCTTCATGGATATTAATGGTTAGTGCATTATGGGCATGCTCACAGATATGCATGTTGTAATCAATCTTAACATTTACGGATTTCTGGAGACCTTCAAGTTGCTGAGTAGTCTTTTGCAAATTTGTATCTATATGGACTATATCGGTATGTTGCATGTCAACCATTGAGTTAAATTTTGAATTTAGCGAATCAAATTTGGAATCTATAGTGGCTTGCTGTGCATTCAGTTTTCCCTCTAGCGAGTGAATAGAGGTTATACTGGCTTGTTGCGAGTCAAATTTTTAATTTATTGTGGCCAATTGTGAACTGATACTGTGCATCATCTGCTGTAGAGAATGCATTAGTTCTCCCCTGTCTACTGGCTGCACAGCTGTTCATGCTGTGTACCAGCTTGGGGTTTTGTTAATTACCTGAGACATGTCAATCCTCTGCTCCACTTATGCAATGAACCTATGACTATCTGAAGGTGTAGCTGTGACTAATGGTACTATGACAAGTGTTTGTATTGGTGTTACACCATCTGTACCTATGGAGGTATCTATTAGCTCTGGTGATAGGTTATTTGTGGGGGTCTACTCTTCGTCTTGTTTAAATATCTCAGAGTCTGTAATTCCCACAACCAGTCATGACACATCACTGCCAGTACAACGTTTAAAGTTCACACTTGGAAGTTTGAACTGCGAATTAGGTGAGAAATATGCAAATCTGTACTAGCACTGATGTCCCCATGGCTATTATCATCATCTCCCAAATCTACCCACAAGCAATTGGAACTTTTATCCCCCACATCCAAATACTAAAGGAATGTGTTTGAGGGGTATAGGAAGTGCTTTATCTTGCAAACATGCCCTAAAAGTTCACAAACTATCTGCCAAAAGCACAAAGTAACATTTTCAACTAGTTATCTTAGGATTATTCAATACAGGTCACCTCAATAAACATACCAAGAAGCTCTAAAAGGTTTTCACCAAATGCATCATCACTTATATAAACCATTGAGAAATGTAAAGATAATTTCCCATTGGTTTTTTGAATCCTAAAGTTTCTAAGCACTATAAACCAATTTCAAAATAATTGTATGATAATAAATCAAACATCAATGTCTAATAACATGTCCAACTTTAATACTATCTAAAGTGTTTGCCAACGCAGCCTTTTAAAATTCAAATCAGCACTTCGTTTCAACTTCAGATTACAGGTTCTAATTGGAACACATGTGCGTTGGTCACTCACACTCACAACAACTTACACACGTGGCCTGGGTGTACTCTCACCACTATTATTGATATGGTCCTACTCATTTTTTCACTATTGATGTTCTAAACTTCATTTTAGGTTCATAGAGGCAATAGCCCTTCATTATTCACTTTGTTTTACAATTTATGATGAACCTTTCACACGCGATACAACCATCCAGCCAGTCACTTCAACAACACACGCCAGACTCACTTGACCTCCTGAGTCCACCTATCAACTTTCTCCTCAGAATCGCATGACCTGGTTCGACCAATCAAGGCTTTCTCTACCACATTGGAGCTATTCCACAATATTTCCTCCAACTCCTCCTTTCAATCTTCCTCGTAAGTGCCAACCTTCAGCTGTTACAGTGTTCTGCCCATGTTAAGATTGTTATCAAATGTTATGCTAAGATATTTGCATTTCAGGTCTTTAAGCAGCAACTCCTTCCCCACTTTATAATTATAATCAAAATTTAGTTTTTTTACCTGTATTCCTAGTAGGCTGTCTCTTCTTTGTATTTATCTTCATTCCTTATTGAACAGCCCAGCTAGATATCCTGTCCAGATCACCCTGCAGCTGTTCACAGTCTTCTACCATTTTGATACTATTATATAACACTAGACGACCCGTGCGAAAATTTCGCGAATAAAATGCGTTGAATAGTGAGGTTGAATATGATGTCACCAAAGCTTAGTCATTACTCTTCATATTCCTACTTCATTTATCGATTTTGGTTAGAAATCCAGTGAGATAAATGACTCAAAACACAAAAAACGTATTTTAGAAATATTGACATTTTTGCCCTTTAAGGGTCGAATTACGAAAAATTCGTTTCTTAAAATATAATGTTACCACAGCGGAGACCTCAGTCTTTAATAATATACCTCATTTATCTATATCGGTTAGATATCAGGGAGGAAAATAGCTCGTGACACAAAAATGCGTTGTAGATCCATTTATCCTTTTCCCCTATAAGCATTGATTTCCAAAAACGTCTTTCTTAAATATGATTTTACCAAAGCTATATCGGTTATTCTTCATAATCATACTTGATTTATCGATTTTGGTTAGATGTCCACAGAGATAAATGGCTCGAGATACAAAAAACGCATTTTAGAAAAATTGACATTTTTGCCCTTTAAGGGTCAAATTACGAAAAATTCCCTTCTCAATTTATAATGTCACCACGGCGGAGACCTTATTCTTTAATATGATATCTCATTTATCAATATCGGTAAGATATTAAGGGATATAAATCGCTCGTGACACAAAAATGTGTTATAGAAAAATTTATACTTTTTCCCTTTAAGGGTTAAATTCCAAAAACATTCTGTCTTAAAATATGATGTCACAAAGCTGAGACATTACTCCTCATAATCCTACTTCATTTATCGATTTTGGATAGATATCCAGGGAGATAAATGGCTCGAGATACAAAAAACGCATTTTAGAAAAATTGACATTTTTGCCCTTTAAGGGTCGAATTACGAAAAATTCCTTTCTCCAATTATAATGTTATCACGGCGGAGACCTTATTCTTTAATATGATATCTCATTTATCTATATCGGTTAGATATTAAGGGATATAAATCGCTCGTGACACAAAAATGTGTTATAGAAAAATTTATACTTTTTCCCTTTAAGGGTTAAATTCCAAAAACATTCTGTCTTAAAATATGATGTCACAAAGCTGAGACATTACTCCTCATAATCCTACTTCATTTATCGATTTTGGATAGATATCCAGGGAGATAAATGGCTCGAGATACAAAAAACGCATTTTAGAAAAATTGACATTTTTGCCCTTTAAGGGTCGAATTACGAAAAATTCCTTTCTCAAATTATAATGTTATCACGGCGGAGACCTTATTCTTTAATATGATATCTCATTTATCTATATCGGTTAGATATTAAGGGATATAAATCGCTCGTGACACAAAAATGTGTTATAGAAAAATTTATACTTTTTCCCTTTAAGGGTTAAATTCCAAAAACATTCTGTCTTAAAATATGATGTCACAAAGCTGAGACATTACTCCTCATAATCCTACTTCATTTATCGATTTTGGATAGATATCCAGGGAGATAAATGGCTCGAGATACAAAAAACGCATTTTAGAAAAATTGACATTTTTGCCCTTTAAGGGTCGAATTACGAAAAATTCCTTTCTCAAATTATAATGTTATCACGGCGGAGACCTTATTCCTTAATATGATATCTCATTTATCTATATCGGTTAGATATTAAGGGAGATAAATCGCTCGTGACACAAAAATGTGTTATAGAAAAATTTATACTTTTTCCCTTTAAGGTTAAATTCCAAAAACATTTTTTCTTAAAATATGATGTCACAAAGCTGAGACATTACTTCTCATAATCCTACTTCATTTATCGATTTTGGTTAGATATCCAGGGAGATAAATGGCCCGAGATACAAAAAACGCATTTTAGAAAAATTGTCATTTTTGCCCTTTAAGGGTCGAATTACGAAAAATTCCTATCTTAAAATATTACGTTACCACGGCGGAGACCTTAGTCTTTAATATGATTCCGCATTTATCTATATCGGTTAGATATTAAGGGAGATAAATCGCTCGTGACACAAAAACGAATTGCAAAAATATTGATACTTTTGCCCTTTAGGATCGAATTCCGAAACATTTCTGTCTTAATATATGACGTCACTAAAGCGGAGATCTTAACCTTTAAAATAATACTTCATTAAATGATTTCAGATAGATATCCAGGGAGATAAATGACTCGTAACACAGAAAACAGCATTTTAGAAATATTAACATTTTCGCCCTTTAAGGGTCGAATTCCGAAAACTTCAGTTCTTAAAATATGATGTGACCAAAGTGAAGTCCATAAGCTTTAAAATGACACCTCATTCATTGATTTTGGTTACGTATGAAGGAAGATACAGGCTTGTGACAAAAAAATACCTTATAGAAATAATATATACTAGACGACCCATGCGAAAATTTCGCGAAAAAAAAATTCGGTTAAAAGTGAGGTTGAATATGATGTCACCAAAGCTGAGTCATTACTCTTTATACTCCTACTTCATTTATCGATTTTGGTTGTATATCCAGGGAGATAAATGGCTAGAGACACAAAAAACACATTTTAGAAAAATTGACATTTTTGCCCTTTAAGGGTCTAATTACGAAAAATTCCTATCTTAAATTATAATGTTACCACGGTGGAGACCTTAATCTTTAGAATGATACCTCATTTATCTATATCGGTTGGATATCAAGTGAGATAAATGGCACATGACACAAAAATGCGTTATAGAAGCATTTATACTTTTTCCATTTAAGGGTTGAATTCCAAAAACATTCTTTCTTAAAATATGATGTCACCAAATCTGAGACATTACTCCTCATAATCTTACTTGATTTTTCGATTTTGGTTAGATATCCAATGAGATAAATTGCTTAAGACACAAAAAAATGAATTTTACAAAAATTAACATTTTTGCCCTTTAAGAGTCGAATTACGAAAAACTCCTTTCTTAAAATATAATGTTACCATGGCGGAGACCTTATTATTTAATATGATACCTTATTTATCTATATTGGTTAGATAATAAGGGAGATAAATCGCTCGTGACACAAAAATGCGTTTTAAATTTTTTATATTTTTTTCCTTTAAGGGCTGAATTCCAAATACATTCTTTCTTAAAATATGATTTCACAAAGCTGAGACACTACTCCTTATAATCCTAATTCATTTATCGATTTTGGATAGATATCCAGGGAGATAAATGGCTCGAGATACAAAAAACGCACATTAGAAAAATTAACATTTTTGCCCTTTAAGGGTCGAATTACGAAAAATTCCTTTCTTAAAATATAGTGTTACCATGGCGGAGACCTTAGTCTTTAATATGATGCCTCATTTATCTATATCGGTTAGATATTAAGGGAGATAAATCGCTCGTGACACAATAACGAATTTCAAAAATATTGATACTTTTGCCCTTTAAGGGTCGAATTACGAAAAATTTCTGTCTTAATATATGACGTCACTAAAGCGGAAATATTAATCTTTAAAATGATACTTCATTAAACGATTTAAGATCGATATCCAGGGAGATAAATGACTTGTAACACAGAAAACAGCATTTTAGAAATATTGACATTTTTGCCCTTTAAGGGTCGAATTCCGAAAATTCCTTTCTTATAATGTGATGTGCCCAAAGTGGGGACCATAAGCTTTAAAATGACATCTCATTCATTGATTTTGGTTAAGTATGAAGGAAGATACAGGCTTGTGACAAAAAAATATCTTATAGAAATAATATATATGATAATTATGATATCTGCAAACAACCTGATATGTGATAGTAAACCTCAACATAATCATTCATTAGAAAAACAAATAGCAATAGTCACTATATGCTACCTTGTGGTGCTTACATTTTCACTCCTATTTCTTTTGAAACTGCATTTGCTGCCCTGATCTTTTTTTTTTTTAATTCCTTTAGGAATTCTTCTATTCAGAAAATTGCTTCTTCATCCACTCTACTAGTTTTACAAAATATGATGTATTTAAAATGTTGAGATTAGTGAGGAAATAGAAGAGAGTTCTAAATAACTGAAAGATAGGTATAACAGTGCTGATTTGCAAGAAGGGGGCTAGAAGAAAATGTCACAACAACGATGATATTCTATGGGCCATAAGAGGGGCTATATGGCTTCAGAACGTGAAGGTCAATAGTTGACTTAATGGTTGTAGTAAACCAGTTACACTGCATGTATAGGAAAGATCTAATCATAACATTTTTGGACATTGTGAAAGTATATTACAGCTTCTTCAGAGAGAAGATTTGGGAAGTATTAAGAGAGGAAGGAAATGGCAAGGGGTTGGTCAAGAGAGTTATGAACATGTGCTTTGTGTTTGGAAAGGAGATTACGGTTCTGATTAGACAATGATATCAAGCTGAGTAGTGTGTCTTACTTTTATAATAAAAGTTAAATTTTTTTAAATCGATGTTCTGTGGCCACAATGTTGACAAAGGAGTATATTCCCCATACTAAAAATTCTTCTATTTGTAAATGCTACTTAAATCAGTTTAAATATTCAATATTGCTTCATACATAATATAATATGATCAGAAGATGAAATAGATAATCACTTTTAAATCTTTTTTTTTTTAGTTTTTCTCAGATTTTCATTAATTTAAAGATATAATTCACATTTGTTGAATGTGTCTCTTTTGGAGGTATTTTGGTATATTGACTATTTACGTTATTTGATACCTAGTGGGTATCTTACTGAAAGTTTCATTTCTAAATAGTAGTCAACCAATAATTACAAAGTTGAAATTGCATGATTTATCACCACAAAAAATAAAATACTTTATGATTACATGTAAAACCCAGAAAAAATCTAAATAGAGTTTGCATGTAGAGTAGCCTACCTCAAAATCTCTACAAAATTCTTCTCTTGTCAGCAAATGGACACACATTTTATGTTTATGTATTTGTGATTATCTCTTTCCCCAATAAGTTTACAAACCTTACCAATATAAGTGTGATATCCTTGATAATCAGTGTTTGGAGGTGCTGGGAAACCAGGTGCCAAAAGCAGTTCACCATCAACCTGAGGAGTGGAAAAGAAGTTTGTAAAAATTGTTTTAAAGTTCTATTGAAGTAAGGTATTCAAAACATCTTATTTGTTTGTTTGTAATTCATGTCTACTTCCTCCATCTAAGCATACAACATAATTGTACAATAATTGTGATTGTACCTACATGAAATTCATTACAAAAAGGGTAATTGAAATCAGTGCCGTAACTATACCGTTGAGGTCCATGGCAAATTAATCGGATGAGGCCCTCCTTTAATGTAAAGAAGCTCAACCAACATTGTAGTTTATTTTTTTAGAAATCACTATGAGAAATATATTAATTATTGTGAGCATTTCTCATTGTTTTTCTAGTAATTTTAATTTAAAAAATGTATTAAATTCAAATAACAGTGTTATTTTTAGTCAAAATTTTAAATATAAAGATTACTTTTTTATTTATTTTCTGTTCAGCTTAGGTGTTAATGCCAAAATCAAAGTTTAAATGTTATGTGGATTAAATAATTAAGTTGCATAAGCTTTCTTCTCCCATAGAATTTCTTAAATAAATTTTTATTTATTTTGAATTTGAAAATTATCACTTGGCACTAGCCGTAGTTACAGGAATGATTAAAAATAACACAAATGCAGTGCAAATTTCAGAAAAGCTTGAAGACAGAAAATGATTTTTGTGAATAATAAGTCAGTAAATTATCTTACAGAAGATGGCTTTCTTTGTGTCAGTGGTTCGAAAACTGAGAATTTCCTTGGAAAATGAGAAAGATATGTCTTTTCTTTAATTTTTGTTTTAAATCAAAAAATTTTGAAGTCTACATCAGCATCATTTAAATTCTGTAAACTGTCATGTTGCAAGGCACCGAAATTGGAAACAATTTCATTTATTCCAAGCAAACTTGATCTCTGTAGATTAATGATGATGCCCAATACATGATAGAACTAGTTCACTTTAAACCAGTTTTTGGGATCTTGGAGATGTTTATCCTTGCAAATTTCATCAAAATGACATTTCATCTTCCTGAAATTCAGGGTTTTTCTGCTACACTATTTCCTTAACTTTGTAAATCTCCAAATAAATGTCAGTACTTTTCAAGTTCTACCAGACAGACTTGCAAACATTTTTGAGGCATTTCAAAGATCAATGGCTTTAGAGGCTGTGTCAATGGTTTGTAAAGTTTTGCAATGGAAAACCAGTAGCATAATTAAGTTGTAGTTTTCAAACTTATTCTTCAGTGAAATACGTAGCTTCATTTCTCTCATCTGCTTTGGAATTTAATAGAATAGTTTTTGTTGGCACTTTTTCATCTTTAACAAATCGAACTTTTAAAACAAAAGTGGCATCGAAAAGTCCTGCTTATCTAGTTTGACTTAATGGTTTTAATGTTACAAAAGTTGAAGACTACCATTCTTTATTACATATAAAGCTTGGTAATATATTCCATCCTTTGATTCTATGCTCAAATGTATATTTCATTGTTTCAAAACATGTTTGCACTTCTATATCCTCTTTTACTGCATCATTAACTACCAGATTTAAATTATGATCAGCCTAATGGACATACACCACATTTAGCCTGTTATAAATTTTTAAACACCACCATAAGTGACTTTCATGTTATTAGCACAATCATATCCTTGTACACAGCATTTATTCAGAGAAATATTTTTATCATTTATAGACTTTATAAATTGGTTGGACATTGCTAAAGGCAGTTTGATCCTTTGTGAAATCCTAAAAATTACCCTTTAATTACAAGCACCTTTTGAGTTCTATTTTCATCATTTTTGATTACACAGTAATGGTGAAGTTCACACAACTGAATTTTTTTTCAAACATCTTGAGCCATATCAAATATAATAGAGTAAAATAGTGGGGTTATTATTTTATTTATCAGTGTGTTTTCCACTTCTGAATCAGAACAGCAATGAACTCATTTTATATTTTTGGACTTTGGATTCAAGTTATTATGATCTTCGGTGGTTTAATTACTATATTGATTAATTAAAAAATCCACCAAAAAGGTTATGTTGAAAATTGGTTTATTCTTTTCAAAACAATGTCAGCGATATTCACATGCATAGATACAATATAGAGATGCACTTTGGAACAGTCGCAAAGATAATCTCTGTGAACTCATCTTGAACTCTCTGTAACACTGAAAACTGACTGAATGATGTCAACTAACTGCTCTGTCCAGCCGATCTGTTTATACAGTCTCTATCGAAATTTCGAGAATTCTTCAAAGGCATCCACCCGATATTTCTCGATCATTAACAATCACTCAAACAATCAAACATATTAAAAACAATCGGAATTAATACAAAATTACTTAACAACATTACAAAATGGATGTAGTCTTCTCGGGAGACTAGCCGAGTGAGTAAGATGTTTCCACACGATATTTCGGCGATCTCAGGCTCCGTCGCCATCTTCTGGTGAAGTGCCGGGTCCGTCGGAGGGCTGGTTCTTATAGCCTGAGAATGCGCGCGTGGTGGCGTGCGCGCAGCTGGTTGGCTGACTCGGTCGGCGCCTAGGCGGTGGGGTGGGGGTTGGCGCCGGTAGGAGGCAAGCGTGGGCGCAGTTGCTCCGCGGCCGCCGTGCTGTGCACTTCGGCGCGCTGGCGACGTATTGCATTAATGACAGGTGCCCACGCTTCGCTCAGCTGGTATCCACAGTCCCGGTTGACGAGATTGCGCGTGGTGCGAATTTCAACTGCTTCTGTGAGAATACTGTCCCAGAAGTTCCTTGTACGCGCCAATATCCTAGTATTCTCAAAATCGAAGCCATGGCGTTGTTCCAGGCTATGTTCCGCCACCGCCGATTTTTCGCTCTGCCCCAGACGCACGTGTCGGGCGTGTTCCAGACATCGCTGGTTAATGCATCGTACCGTCTGGCCTATGTATCTCTTATCGCATTCACATGGAATGCTGTAAACTCCCGGTGTTCGGAGTGCCAGGTCGTCCTTGGGGGAGCGCAAGATGTTCTTCAGCTTCGGTGGCGGCAGGAAGATGGTCTTAATCCCGTTTCTGGCCAGAACTCTGCCAATTCTCGACGTTGTAGGACCGGAGTATGGCAAGAAGGCAATGCGATCCTGTGGCTCGTTCTCGGTATTATTGAGCCTGCGTCTCGGTTCTCGGAATGCCAGTCTGATCTGATGCTCCGAGTACCCGTTGCGCCTGAATGTCTGCCGTAGGTGGTTGACTTCGCCCGGTAGGCTGTCGACATCGCAAATCGCTCGCGCCCTATGTACCAGCGTGGTGAGCACCGTATTGCGCTGTGCCGGGTGGTGGTGACTACGCGCGTTCAGGTACAGGTCTGTGTGCGTAGGCTTCCTGTACACAGAGTGTCTGAGTGTCCCATCTGGTTTCCTTTCAATCAGAATGTCTAGGAAAGGAAGCCGGCCATTCTCTTCCACCTCCATCGTGAACTTGATGTTTTTGTTGATACTATTCAGATGCTGGAGAAAACCTTCCAGGCTGTCCCTGCCGTGGGGCCAAACGACAAAAGTGTCGTCCACATAGCGGTAAAACGCGCTTGGCTTCATGTGAGCGCTAGCTAGCGCTTTATCTTCGAAGTGCTCCATGTAGAAGTTGGCAATCGCCGGCGACAAGGGGCTGCCCATGGCTACTCCATCAACCTGTTCGTAGTACTCCCCGTTGTATAAGAAGTACGTTGATTGGAGGGTGTGCCGGAACAATTCAATCAATCCAGGCTCAAAATGCTGTTCTAATAGAGCCAGCGTCTCATTCAGAGGGACCCTGGTGAACAGAGACACCACATCGAAGCTCACCAGTAAGTCATGCTGACCAAGGCGGAGATCCTTGATGATGTCAATAAACCTTGCAGAATTTGTCACGTGGTGAGGACATCTTCCCACAAGTGGGGTCAGCAGCCCAGTTAAGTACCGGGCCAGATGGTAGGTGGCTGATCCGATGGCACTCACTATTGGCCGCAACGGGTTGCCTTCTTTATGCACCTTAGGAAGTCCGTAGAGCCTGGGTGGAACCGCCGCACGTGGCTGTAGCAGTTTTAATGTGTCCTCAGGCAGACCAGAATTCTTTAGTAGGACTGTCGTCTTCCTTGCCACAGCATTGGTTGGGTCTCGTGGGAGTTTGCGGTAGGATTCGTCCATGAGGAGATCTTCCACCTTTCGTCGATAGTCCACCATAGTCAGGACTACAGAGGCGTTTCCCTTGTCAGCCGGCAAGACAATAATGTCTTTGTTGTTCCGTAGTGCTCGAAGTGCTCTTCTTTCTGCGGCTGAGATGTTGGACCGCGGCGGCTTTGCTTTGCATAAAATACGGCAGGTTTCGCGCCTCATTTCTTCTGCCGCCTCTGTAGGTAAACCACGGACGGCCTGCTCAACTCCAGTGAGAATTTCCTTATACGGTATGGACCTCGGTACTGGAGCGAAGTTAAGCCCTTTAGATAGTACCGAAATGGTGTCAGCGTCAATTTCCTCGCCGCTTAGATTAATGACTGTTTTGCTGTCTGGTTCCGACGAGCCGTTTGAGCTGCGGGCAAGTCGGGAGAACTTGCCGCATTGTCGTGCTGTTGCGCGGCGTTGAACTCTGAGGCTTTCTGCAGCCGTGCAGCTATCTACCCACTCCCAGGCGTCATGGTGTAGGCGGTTAGACAGGAACAAATGGGCAGCTAGCAGTGCTTGAGAGACGGAGTCTAATTCGCGTCTGGTGTACCGAATCCTCTCCCTCACAAGCGCCAGACTGGCCCGCCGCAAAATCTTCTTCGCGGACGAAGAATCAATCGCATGCCGAATCTCGGCAAACCTAGGTACGATATCCTGGTCCCGGCACCGCTGGAGAAAGGCGAGCGCACTAAGAAGTCTGGACTTCTTCTTGCGCAGTTTCTCCAGTCGCTTGACTCGACGATACATTTCCTCCCCGTAGAGGTGTGTTATATAGGAACGAAGTCTTTCTCGGCGTTGAGAATGGATGTAGTCTTCTCGGGAGACTAGCCGAGTGAGTAAGATGTTTCCACACGATATTTCGGCGATCTCAGGCTCCGTCGCCATCTTCTGGTGAAGTGCCGGGTCCGTCGGAGGGCTGGTAGTCACCACCACCCGGCACAGCGCAATACGGTGCTCACCACGCTGGTACATAGGGCGCGAGCGATTTGCGATGTCGACAGCCTACCGGGCGAAGTCAACCACCTACGGCAGACATTCAGGCGCAACGGGTACTCGGAGCATCAGATCAGACTGGCATTCCGAGAACCGAGACGCAGGCTCAATAATACCGAGAACGAGCCACAGGATCGCATTGCCTTCTTGCCATACTCCGGTCCTACAACGTCGAGAATTGGCAGAGTTCTGGCCAGAAACGGGATTAAGACCATCTTCCTGCCGCCACCGAAGCTGAAGAACACCTTGCGCTCCCCCAAGGACGACCTGGCACTCCGAACACCGGGAGTTTACAGCATTCCATGTGAATGCGGTAAGAGATACATAGGCCAGACGGTACGATGCATTAACCAGCGATGTCTGGAACACGCCCGACACGTGCGTCTGGGGCAGAGCGAAAAATCGGCGGTGGCGGAACATAGCCTGGAACAACGCCATGGCTTCGATTTTGAGAATACTAGGATATTGGCGCGTACAAGGAACTTCTGGGACAGTATTCTCACAGAAGCAGTTGAAATTCGCACCACGCGCAATCTCGTCAACCGGGACTGTGGATACCAGCTGAGCGAAGCGTGGGCACCTGTCATTAATGCAATACGTCGCCAGCGCGCCGAAGTGCACAGCACGGCGGCCGCGGAGCAACTGCGCCCACGCTTGCCTCCTACCGGCGCCAACCCCCACCCCACCGCCTAGGCGCCGACCGAGTCAGCCAACCAGCTGCGCGCACGCCACCACGCGCGCATTCTCAGGCTATAAGAACCAGCCCTCCGACGGACCCGGCACTTCACCAGAAGATGGCGACGGAGCCTGAGATCGCCGAAATATCGTGTGGAAACATCTTACTCACTCGGCTAGTCTCCCGAGAAGACTACATCCATTCTCAACGCCGAGAAAGACTTCGTTCCTATATAACATTACAAAATGATCAGAAATGGTAATTAGAGATACTTAAATACAAAATTATTTACAGAAATCCTTTCAAACTGTAGAAAATTGTCCTGTAGACATCGTAACTTACATTAATACATGGAATTACAAACATTTAAGAAATTCTCTTGCACCATTCGGTTCTTAAACATATTAAATGGACTTTAAATAATTTTCTTACCTAAAACAAAGTCTGTATACACTGATTTACAAGAAATTACAAAACAAACATACCAGATCATATTCAAGCAAACTTTAGCTCACTACAAATACTTCATGCAGTACAATACTATTCAAAATTCAGGTATGAGGGCTGTTACAAAGTGTTTTGTCTGGCCCTTTGATTTACTTAACAATTCCTGTAAAATCAGGATTGAATTTCGCTAATAACTCAATACTCAAAAAATTTCCTCTTGAACTTGAATCCTTTTCTCCATAGTGACGATAAGCTAAATTGCAGGTTTTCAGAAGTAACATGAAGGAGACTAGTGACTGACTACTTGGTTGCCAAAAAGATTTTTATTTCTTGTTTATTGACTCTTTCTTTTCGTGCAGAGTTCCATATAACTACCATTTTTGATATGAAAGATATCAATCCAAATGGTTTTTTGATGTATTGTATCTTTCTATCACTTCCACAATATGTTTCCAGTCATCATAGCATTCTGTCAAACACTTTGCAAATTCTTAGATGCCCTGTTTGTGAATAACCTTTTGAAGCAATAGTGACTTGGACAGTCAAGTGCGTTCTAGTTATACGCTAGGCTTATAAACATTACAATAATATTTTTCCAAGAAATATGTGTTATCACCATCTTTAAGGAGTGGTCTTTCGGTTTATAGTGTCTCTTTTCAATCACAAACTATTTCACTTGACTATTTAATTCTTTAAAATTACTCTTATCAGTAACATATGGCAATGCTGTAATTTTTTCCACATTAAAAAATGATCCACAATGAGTTTTGCTCATAACTTGTTGTAGTTACTCTGGATCTAGATATTCACTGTTGTCGGGCTCTGCAGGATTACCACTTTTTGTCACATCAATTCTTCATTTCCACTGCACTATTCAATTCATTTTTTTCAGTTATATCATAATTCTTAAGAACAGACTAATTTTAGGCAACATTTTGTTTTTTTCTTCAGAACACTTCTTCCTCTTGTTGTTTTTCACTTTCACTATATATTTTCTAGAACTAGGCATATTGTTATCTAATTTCAATAATTAAGTAATTGGAGATCAGATAAAACAAAAACTGTGATATACAAAAAATTCTATGCCACAAACAACCAATTCTTATAACAATTAAATGATGTATGTGTAGTGGAGCCTTTCTTATACTTAACAAAACAGAAAGCGGAGTTTCCCCAAGTGTCACTATTACTAGAACCACTATTACTAGAACAAATGAAGACTCACAGTGAAAATATGAACTAACAAATAAACCATACACAAAACTTTTATCCATAACTGACAGCATTGCTACAGCACTGAATCTACAAATAGCGAGGACTTTATTAATATGTATTGGACGTGTTCTTAAACTGGCTAACATCTTTTTCATAGAAACGCATTCAAATCTTGATATAATTCTTTATTCATGTGCTTTAGAAGGCAACTTAAATTAATTTTACCAAGTTTTGTAATAATAAATGTTAGTATCCTGCTGTGCTCATGGCTGTCTCGTGCCGGGGGCTCCCTCTGACTGGTGGCCCCTGGCAGTTTGCCTATCCTGCCACCCTATTGTTACGCCACTTATTTCAATATACACTACCAGTGATGAGAAGGCTAAAACTGTAAAATCTGGAATCTTTGCTAGTCTTTGTGCACATTAATGAAAAATTAATTAATTTTTTTTATTTAAACTGTACACTACAATAATTTCTTTATTGGTTAATATATCAAATTCTCTATATCCCAATAAGCCAGTAGTTATCAATCAAACAGATACCAAAACAAAAATGTTGTCTTTCTGTTCACACATCACAAAAAAACTAACAAATGAAACTGAATAAAATTAATTCACTTTAATGGTTAAAACATAGGATATATTTTAACTCAGTATGTTACAGAGTTCCTCAAGAAATCATTGTTTGTGTTTTAATAAAATGAAATACAGAGATAGTTACATGTACAGTACTGTAAATTTTTAAGTAAATATGGTTTGAAACATACGTCTCCTGTCACACTGAGCTCAAATCAGTCGAATTATAGTAGAACAATACAATCAGGGATTATACATTACAGTTTAACTACATATCAAAATAATCTGTTCCTATAAACATCAGATAGCAACATCTCAAATATTGTTTACTGAGAAACACTAAGAAAAAACCTGCAGCTAGTATGTAGGCTATTTACAGCAAGAAAATATTCCAAAGTAACAATGGTTTCAAGAAATGACTTGCCAAATTTCATTTAAAACATGTAATTTATTTGAATTTAAATGTAATTACATTTAATTTTGATTAGAGAACAAGCGTTTTTGGTAAATAAATCATCATTTTTCTTAATAATTATTCCAGTACCTTATTCCCTTATCTACAGAAAGAAAAAAAAAAAAAGTTATCCGCACTCCCTTATGCCTTAAAATGAGTGTTACTCTAAATTATTCTTCCTTTCATGCATACCTCAATAGCAACATACACCTCGTACACACCCAGTACTCTATTTACCTTCCTCCAGTCTTCCAATGTCTTCCAGTCCCTTTTTCATATCAGTTTCTGCAGTAATTTCTACAGACAAATATAGCTGCCCTCCAAACATGATACACAAAATAGGGGTACCACATTACACCACAATATATAACCTAATTTCTGACTGTATGCCAATTACTCGCTAGAATAATTAATACCAATAGTCATAATACACAACCCTGGTGAATTTCCGTTACCTCCTAACTTTTTTATTTTAAATATTCCTCTTTACAGCAAGTCACTTTCTCATCTTCTCCAATTGACACACTTGACACACTATCAAATTCATTTGAAAGATCTAACAGTAAATTATCAACCTGTCCTCCATATCCATTTTAGTAGAAATATTTTGCTTCACATTAAAATCCTTACCTAATGCCATGCTGTTGATCTGTAAACCAGTTACACTCCTCACAGACATTTCTATGTCACCTTTACAGAATGTTTGAAACAGTGATCTCAATCTGCCTTTTGCCTGTTGTTGATCATTGACTAACACCTCAACAAGCAGGATTCTGCCCTGATAAAAGCTGCACAGGACAACTAACTAATCTCACACAATTTATAGAAGATGGATTTGAAGCTTGTAAGATGATAAGAGTGATACTTGTTGATTTGTCTGCAGTGTATGGTGGCATTAACCATCAGCTACTACAAGTCAACTTCTACAAGCTGATCAGGAATTTCAGTCTTAGTAAATCCATCACTATTCTTCTGTAGAATCGCAGACTCTTTATTGACTTCCAAGAAGAGCATAGCCATTGGAAGTTACAGAAGATTGGTCTACACAAGGTAGTGTGCTAGCCCCAGTTATGTTTCACATATGTAGCAATGATCAGCCAATAATCCCCCAACACAAGAAGTTTCGTGTGTACTGATGATCATGCTCTGGTAAGAAGGAGCATAGACTTTGAATTAGTGGAAAGAACCCTCACTAATGCTCTTGAAGTTCTGTCACGATTCTGTAACACAAATCTGCTGAAAACAAATCCTGCGAAGACACAGCTATGTGATTTTCATTTACGGAATAGAGAAACCATTTATAGTTTTAAGATAATATAGTCTGGGGACGAACTGAACACTGCGACACTCCAAAATATCTGGAAGTGGCCTTTGACAGATCCCTCATATTAAGAAAACGCTGCATCAGTTCCAAGCTGAAAGTTTTCACCAGAAGCAATCTCTTAAAAAACTTGTTGGATCACAATGGTCAGCCAACCTGAAACCATCCAAACTTCTGCTTTGGCATTGTGTTATTCGCCTGCAGAGTTCACCTGTTGTGTGTGGTAGAACTCAATCATGACAAATAGATGGATGTAACTCTAGATGACACTTGCAAAATCAAAACAGCCTATTTAAAATCCACTACAGTGAAAAGGCTCCACCAAGGATAGCACCACCTTCAGTTTAAAGAGAAATAGCAGGTGTAAGGCTTTAAGATGAATAATGGGCGTTAACTGTTCATGTCCATTAGCCTTCCTGGTGCCTATAATATTTTAAATGATGCAGTCACCACACATTTGTAACAAACCCCAAACGTGAATGGTAAATTGAAATACATTCATTTTACACTGTTTCAAAGTCACAAAAGATGTATATTCTTTCAAAAGTTCCACTTTACAAAATAGGTACCAGAAACTTTGATAAAACAATCAGACAGAAGATGTAGGTAAAGCACATTCACTAGAGAGGACATACTCTCATCATGCCCCCTAACTTTGATCAAAGTGGAACAACAGCATTTTGAAATACACTATGCTGACCAACCACATGGAGCAACCCCCTCTACATTACAACATGAAGTTAACTGTTTGAAAACTGCTGGTAGAATGAGCTACATTGTGGCCTGTTGTTGTCTCTTTGAAAACTGCTGAAAAACTGAGAGCCAGTCTGGATATCTGCCTTCTACTTATTGGATTGGTTGACCTTGTGACGTAAGCAAAAACATGTGAAAATTTATATCTCAAAAAGTATTTAATAGTTAGAATCATGATTACTACCTGGGACCCTTGATCTCTTTTTCTGTCTGTTTTGACAGAGTTTAGTCTTCAAAAGGGTTTCTATCAAATTAATTTTAAATCCTCTTGTCATCGGTCTGCACGACTTTGCGGATTTTTCTAACAATCACGAAAATCAATCTCTAAAATCTCATTTATCTCATGGATGCATTAAACTTTCTAGAGAGACCTATATATCATTCTTACCCATCTTGATTTGATCTATCCTCTGATATAAATTTCTTGTTTTTATCTGATTTAGTTTAAATTTCGATGTTTTTCTCGTGATTAAAAATTGTACTTAATCTTTGCCTAATTACTTGATTTTACATTAAAAATATGTTAGAAGGGGCTGACTATAACTGATGATAAAAAATCAGCTGTAACTTTATGCATTCATTAGTTATTTCAACTTTTATGTTTCAGTCCTCACTGACCGCGTGGCTTATATACATAAACAAATCAAATTATTTTTTTTAAATAATTTTTTCTGGGTATAATGAATACACTTTAAATTGATTCTTATGATGAGTTTTAGTAGTGGAAATGACTGCAACAAAATCCGTTAAGATTGGAAAACTACTTTAGCTGAAATTTCTTTCTTCCACAAGGGTAGTTTGAAAATTGAACTATAAAGTATGTATCTACTGGGAATAGCTAGTAGAAATGTTTTTGCGAAGCTTATAGATACATTACACAGCAAACAAGGATATGAGGAAAGTGGAACATGAAAGAACTCATCCACTACATGGGCATTTACTGCACAGGCAAAGATGAAGTCCAGGAAAAATGTCCTAAGAGCTTACAACTAAAACTGAAAAAGCCAGATTACAATTGAGGGAAGATAGGTCTACCACCTTCTCTTGCTGGAGAAAATTGTCTGAAATGTTACCACTTGGTCATGACAAGGGATGACTGCTATGGAAGTTTCTGAATAGGCTGGGCAAACCTTGCAGAAAGGGGTGTTCAATAATATCAAAAGTGACTGTGGAGAGGAACAGACTGTTCACTATATGCTCCAATATTAACTGGGTCCAACCTCCATGGAAGTTAACTTATATGAGTATTTTGAAAATACACCTGAAGTGGCCAAGTTTTGGTCTGATACAATTTGAGGCTTGTTATTGTGTAAATATGTATGTTTCTGATACAAAATAATGCTAATAATTTCTGAAGTTTTTGCACATCAGCCTCTCATCAATTTACCTATTGTACTACTGATGTCAAACTAATTGGCTTGTAATCTTCAACCCTATTTGTCTTCCATACGAAATGGGCCATTACTAATATCACACTTCTCTTGGTCTCTGGTAAGCAGCATGTATTTAGATTTAGGGTAACAATGTCAAACAAATTGGCTGTAATTTTCAGTCTTCTTTGAGATTCCTGCTGTATGGACTGGTACTAGCATTGCACATTTCCAGTCATGTAGTAAGCACCAAGAATCTACACTTAATACAATTATGTCAAACAAATTGGTTTCTAGTTTACGGCTCTCTTTTTCATCCCTCTTATATGTACTGGTATTATAATTGCACTTTTCCAGTTGTCTTGAAGCAGCAAATATTAAGACTTGACCAGCATTTACAGGTAAGTCATTATTTACACCAGATACTTTGTCTCATCAAACCAATTACTTATATCTTTGCATGTTTCAAATCCTCAGTACAGTTGCTACATCCTTCCATGAATTTTCTTAATACTATCCCTACCCCTCAATGTTCTAACATTGCCATAGAAATTTCTAGATTCATCATCTGTGATTCCCAGGAATGCACATTATTTTCCTCATATGAATCCTTAGCTTTTACTTTGCTGCTACTAACTCCTTGTTTAGTTGTTTGGAGTTTTTCTATTGCCTTGCTGTCCTTACATCTGTTGTGTTCTATTCTTATCAACCTGTTTAACCTGACTTTCCTATTTTAATATGTAGGTTCCATGTTATTATTTTTTGGTTTAGCACAAACATTTCTTCTCCCATTCTTATTATTTCACTGTTCTGTTCCCACTTCAATTTCAATATAATTATGCCTTCCTTCAGTATACTGACCCCTCCTGAAATATTTCTTCAGTTCATAAATCTATGTATTTTAATAGCTATACCTATACCCACCTCCAATTTTGGCCTCTTATTTATCAAACCCACTAATATCCATCAGAACTGCTTCTTGACTACTCAAAATTGTCGTCAGACTTTATTAGGAATATATCCAAAATATAGGGTCACATTGTGCTCTACTCTATCACTTATGTGACTTTCCTTAATATGGTATTTACAAATTTCTGTTCCCCTGTGTTAGTAATCTTACTTCCTTCACAGTTGACACATACTACATTTAAGTCCACACCAATAATGACCATCTTCTTATTTAGTTTCTCCACAAGATCCTCATCATCATCATTCATTCTTCCACTGTGGTAAGCCACCAATATCCTAATTTTTTTTTTTCTTCTTCTTTCACCCCAGAATTCTACCCCCAGCAACTCATGGCTACAATCTATGAATAATAGTGAATGACAGATGTAATTATTAACCAATTTGGATACCCTTCCACCAATTATGCCTCTATCTCTGCTGTATTCAATAATCATCAGGGAAAACCTAATTGTAGATCACTCCTTTTTTTAACCAAGATTCTTACTCTCATTTCTAATTGCGATTTTTGTCACCTGTTAAGTTGCCAAGCTCTATTACTTTGTTCATTATACTTCTAAAGTTCACAAGTAAGAGGCTTATAACTTACATTGCAATATTTTCAGTGTTAACTTTCACCTTCCCCATTTTGACCTCTTCTCTATTTTTTTTTATTTTTTTATTAGCTTCAATGAATTCTTTAACATTTATGATTTTTCCCATCACACATCTGCCTTCAGTATCCCATAGGTTACCTATTTTACCTCCTCACTAGCAGCCTCTATCCTAAAAATGGCACAGTAATGACTCCATCATAACTGTATGTGGAATTCCCCACAGTTTTAGCTAAGAATTTGGAAAGTACGGTACCCCCTTGCCCTTTCAATTAAGGTGCAGACCATGCCTAGTGAAACTCCACATATGAAAGGTGTCCAAGCAGCAATTCCATTTCCACATTTACCCACCTCCCAGTGTGGTTTCACTGTGGTTTCATTGCAACATGGGACTTACATGATCTCAACTCTGGTATTCTGAACCTATTTCACAACTTTCTACAGGTCACTTTCTGTACTATTAACCACATTTCTACCAGTAATAGTCCTCATTTACGATTATCACTTATTTATTATCCACAGTATAAGCCGTACAAAGTGAACCTGTTTCCTGTATTAACTGGGCTAATGTTGAACTAGGTTTTGAATAAAAACCTGTGACTCAGAAGCCTGTGCCTAATTGATCCTGCAGAAGAAGGTCTGCATGTTCCCACAGCTATTACCTAGCAACAAAACCTTTTATTCCTATTGCTTCCTTGATCCCTCCTATTCTTAAAGGCATACTGAACCTTATCTGTTACTAAATCTGCACAAGGGTCTTCCCCTCCTGGTTCTGATAACAGGTGAAACATATTTCTTTGTACATTTCCTAAGTTTTTGGTTTCTTCATCCTGTTAACCATACATTCCCAACCATCCTTCTTACCCTGAAGGGCCCTAACTCCCTGATCTTGCCTACCTCTAACTTGGAGACCATCAGACATGTTAAGAACGGATTTCGATCTCCTTCATATATGTTGCAGCTCACACAGCATATATGTCTGTGGTATAGTCATTTCTCAAAATGCTAAATAATTTTTGAGATATTCGTATGCAAATAAATAAATAAATTCTAAATGTCAGGTATGTATTAAATTATTTCCACATATTATCAAATGGCAGTGTGGTCTATGCGATAGGCTGTTAGTTTCATAATTTTCTGACCCGAGTTCAAATCCCCGCTGAATCAAATATTATTATTTATTTTTATCTTCAAAAATTGTCAAGATTGATTTATTTATTTTGTTAAAACTTTATTTACACTTTTATTGCACGAAATAAAATTTAAAACAAATCACATTGCTTATAACAGATACTTCAAACATAATTTCGACCCATATATCATCAAAGGCTTCCTAATATGACTCACCCATACCCAATAAAATCAAATCTGCCAGTAAACTGGAATCTGACACAAGAATTTTGAAATGTTTAGAAGCATTTGTCACTTGTTCTTCCATATCCTTGTTGAGCTCCATTTATCGTCACGGATAGGCCTACTATTTTATTTTCAACCTTTTACATGGAACAAATCAAGTGTAGAAGAGAGATAGAAAAAAATATCTTCCCAATGCTGCGTATTTCGTTTAAAATACCTCTTGATGATATACAAGTACAGAAACGATGAAGACGAAATAAATAACATGATAGTAACTATTTCAATTTAAAACGCACGAAACAACTTATTAACAAAATGTGAAAAAATAATGTAAGAATGGAGAATTTCCTGATATATGATTGTAATCAAGTTTTCAAGGGTGTGCTGTCAATTTGTGTCATGAAAAGACCTGTGAATTCATTACAAAAAAAAAGAATTTCAGGAAAAAAAATTACACTGATTTGTAGATAATATGATTTGTTTTAAATATTATTTCACTCAATATAAGTACGTAAATGAAATTTTAACAAAATTAAAAGGTCAAGCTTGACAATTGCTGAAGATAAAAATAAATAAAAATATATGATTCTGTGGGGATTTGAACTCAGGTCAGAAAAATTATGAAGCTAACACCCTACCACATTGACCACGCTGAAATTTGATTAAAACAAGGCAATAATTTACTGTATAGTCGACATTTAGAATGCAAATATCTCAAAAACTAAGGCGCATTTTGAGAAACGTCTATACCACAGACATACATTGTAAGCTATCTGTTAAATTTAGTAACTGCATGACAAAATTTTGTTCTCAGAACCACGAGTTAGATTGGATAGAATATTAGTATACATTTCATTTTTATAATCATTTTTTATGTTTACTTAAGTTAGAAAGCAGTTTTTAAGATGGTATTTTCAATATTTTTAATTTCAACTTTCTTCAGCATTCGCCTGGAGTGGGAAAGTTCATACTTAAATTATTTATTTTTGGCTTAATTATTAAAGTTATGATATTTAGTATAATAACTAAAGTTAACATTTATTTAAAGATCTAGCGATTTGTAAAGTTTCAAGGAGATAGAATTATTTTTAAAGTTGTGGTCAAATGAGATGATGAAACCTTCAGATGTGAGATGAGAAACTGATCAGTTATTGGAAAGATTCTTGTGGGAAGTGCAGCCGCTAGATTTTCCCACGCTCCGTGAGTACCAGAACTTTCCTGGTTAGTCGGCTAGGAACAATGCGAGGGGACAGTCTTCAAGTAGCAATCGGCGCGACACCACATTAGCTTCAGTAGTCGGTGAAAGTTTTATTTTGGAATAATGCCGCTTGTTTTATTCAAGTTAACCATAATGTCATGTTAAAATAGTATTTCTCCAAGTGAGGCCTCGGGATTGTTTGATTTTACTAAGCTGTTGAACAATGGGAGCGTGTGATTCTCTTTCGTTAAATTACTACAACTAGAAGTTTGAACTATTGGGGTGTGGTCTGGCTTGACCGGTTAATCGAACATGTAATACATTTCTTTGGAAAATTCGTCTGATTGCCTGTACAGTTGTTGGCTTTGTGAACTTTTGGAAGAATATACTTATTTAAATGGCAATGAACTATTTATCATTATTGAACTTAACCTTTTCATAGTTTTCCTATGTGGTGGCCGTATCATCTTAACTAAGTCAAAACTGTTACATCTAAGGCTACATACGGTCAGAGTTAAGACAACGTGTTTATGCTCCACCCCAAGCATAAGCTCGGTTCTTACAACATGCTATGTAGCCTTCAACATATATGAAGGAGATCAAAATCTGTTCTTAACAAGTCTGATGGTTCCCAAGTAAGACAAAGTCATGTGATAGCTCATTATTTCCCATGTTCTCTCTCTACTACTCACATAGTGAAACCACTTCTTACACTGACTGCAAGAGGCCACAAACCTGTGATAGGTGCCACAGTTTCCAGGTGTGATTCTTCCAAACTAATTCTAACACCAGTACCTTAACTAACAAAAATAACATGATATTTTACCAAAGTTATAATCCTCACTGCCAGTTCTCCCACAACATCTTTTAATGAGCAGCAGAGGAAGTCAAGTATTGAAAAAATTACCAGTGGAAATGATGAACTACTTACAAGAAACACCAAAAGAGTATAAAATTTGTGAAGGGATAAAGTATCTGGGTTTTGTTATTACAATCAATAAATTTTGAGATCTTTTTTTATTATTCTTTTAAAAAACAAACAGAACAGTTTAATAAGTGTGTAGATAAATTTCTACTGGAGCTTGTGCTCAGTGACAACTGAATTAAGCAAAATGGTTATGACTATAATGCTTACACTAATGACACGTGTTTCATCTTAAAAGCTTGAAAGTTGATTTATAATCTGAGTTAAATGAAATCTTGCTTTATCATCTGGAGACAGAGCAGAAAATTAAAATCTGTTCTGAATATTAAAATTTTTCAACCTTGATATGACTGTGAGTGGATTTTAATTATAAAATGTGCAGGAGAATTCTGCATTAAACTGAAATCCTCAAAATACAATGATATATTACAACAAACTGCAAAATGTGTGATGTTTCTGTTACAGAAAAACTGATTGCCTACCAGTCCAGGCTGCATTAATTCTTCTAGATATGAAATGCAGAGACGGCGATCCCAGTCATCTGTTATGTGACCACCATACATAATTTCTCCAAACAGATAACGCAAATCCTCCCATGGTACCTTCGAATTGGCTTCAAGGTAATTGTATAGCACACTGACACTGATTGTTAGATCACCTAAAGGATATTGAAATAAGCAGTTTTATTCTGGTAAAAGTTAGCATAGTAGTAACATAAGCACAGAAGAAACCAAACATAAAATAACTAAAAGTATTTATATAATAATAATTTGAAATAGAATGTTCAATGAAATTAAAATATTTACCAACATTAAATGGGTATATTTTATTCCATCCCTGGGGACCAAATTTGCGCCTTTCAGCTACAACAGCATGGAAATAGCACAGAGAAAAAAGAATTGCTTTGAACTCTGCTTCTTTTCCACACATCTCTAAGGTATCCTGGTTAAAGTTGTCTAATGCCTTGTGTAAGTTTGCATTCATTCCAGTTGGTGGCTCATTTGTGATTTTAATCGATGATTCCAAAATACCCTGTCATAAAAGAAAAGTAAAGTTCATACTATTGGGAATGTGATTTTTTTTACAAATACAAGAAATCAGTGGCCACAGCACTCAATTTAGTTCATTCTAGAAATTTAAATTATGCTATGCTAACATATGTAAGCTATGGCATTACTTAACAGCAGAGATTGAGTGCTTAATTTCTAAATTCTACCAAGGCCTTCACCACAGTAACAATACCTTCTAAACGGTTGATATGTTGGCACCAAAAGAACCTGATTTTCTCTTCAGTAAAATATCTCAACCAGTAGGAAGTAGACGAAGATGTCTTTTAAATAAAACTTTCTCAGCAGTGAGGGTTGTTTTTTTTGTTAAATCTGATTAATAACTGAATTTTCTCAGGCAATTTTCCATATGACATTTATTCATATACAATGCCAAGAAAACATAACTTTTATAAAGCTATTATTGTATTTTCCTGAGTTTACTATCTGATTGTGATCCACTGTTGAATCATGTTAGTAAATAGTAATTCATTAAACTGAATATTCTCTTATCTATTTATACTATTAAAAACCTGTAAGCAAGCAGCATCTGTCATAAAGTTTGAACCAGTATCACACGGAAACTACCCCAGATATTTGGATGATGTTTTCAAAATTTTAGAGCTAATAGTACAGATCAAAATCTGAGGAAATAGCTCATCACTTACTTCTACCAGGGAAGGGAGCAATACATCAAATTCATTTTGAATTGAAAGAAGTATGAGCCCAGATCACTCTATATTTGAGGTGCACATTCCTTTGAAGAAATATTGACAAAAGATTATGCTACTATTGTGCATTGATTGTGTTTTATTTAGATTATTTTGTCCTTATCTTCTGTAAAATAAGTATACTACATTAATCAAATGTAATAAGACTCTTAAAATGAATGGTTTGTTTGGGAATTATCATTACCAATTTGCATTTTACCAACTTCATAGCTGATATTGTTATCATTAATCGTTGATTTTCATTGATATCTAACACACTTCGAAGCAAGATCATTATAACATATTCAATGATTTGTTCCATTCAAAAGCACAAAAATTAATGCTATCAATAAACTAAAGTTCCAGAATGTGTGATAAAAACCTATTCTTAAATTTAATTATTTTTTCTATCTACCAAAAAAAAGGGTAAAAGGTAATTATATGTCAACTACCTTCGAAGCTCAACAGAAACGAAGTTTTGAATACAGTGCTCTGGTAATTTATTTTTCACAGTTGTTTAAATTAATAGAATTGTTATTAAATAATGCTCATAACCCTTATTTTGTATTGTTTGTTTTTGGTTGTACTTTATATCACCATAAAGTTTGAACTTCTTAGGTGATAACCAATTGTTACTGGCAGTTCCTAAAGGCCTAAACCCACAATAAGACCCTCAGAAATCAGTCATTAACTACTTATTCAGTGCTGCGTAATCAGCACTATTGAATGCATATGAAGAGGTACCATTCTGTTTCACATTAGAACAGAATTTAAGAGGAGCAGACAGGGCTGGTTGATACTTCTCCTCATCAACAATTGGAGGGGTTTTGTCAATAATGATGCCAAGGTCACTGAAGCAAAAGTCTAGAATTCTACCATTGTCATTTTGAACTCTATTATGTTGGACACATCCAGAGAGAAGAAATTTCTCATTTAACAGGCTTTCACACTCTAGCTGCGACAAACTGCTACAAATGTTATAGTCACCAAAAACCAATAGTTCATTATTAGGATATTTGTTTTTAATAAAATTAACAGCAGACAAGTGACTTAGGTAAACATCAGTGCGAGAATGTGGGGATATATATACACATCCAATAATAATGTGAGTACGAAATCCCTTGATTTTGACAAATATTTGCTCCCCCCACACTTATAATTGCTAGTGCTTTTATCTCTATCTTTCCTAAAAATATTATAGTTATTGCTGACTATTTCACCGTCCAATATTGATGAGTGGAGTCACGATTCAGTAATACACAACACATCACAGTGACAGCATGCAGATGAGACTAAAAAGTTCTTTAACTTAGTTCTGAGCCCCCTGGTATTCTGATAATACACTAAGAGATCCTGTTTGAAATGTGCACTTTTCTTTGGGGAAACGAAAAGTAGAAGCTTTAACTATTCTAGGAACTCCATTGACATATTTAATTGTTTTGGAAGAATCACCACTTTTGAACAAGTCATTTAATTCAGATCGAAGATTCTTCAGGTGCTTTCTCTGCTCCCGGGTCAAGTCAGGTTTGACAAGAATTTTTTCACTGCCAGTGCCGACGGCTTTAGCTTGTAATAGACACCTTGCATCAGCCACTGATTGTGTATTGACAAGTAATGGACGGGTTTTTCCATCTACTGGACGACCAATCCTATGTAATTTAACGCTGGAAAGAGTGTCATCTGAATCAGGCGGGAATACTTTGGATAAAAGTTCGCGATCGTCACGTAAACGATCAGAGCCGACCTCTTTACTGGACTCAGGAACATTGTAGATTATCACATTTTTTTCTTTCATTTGCTTCGGCTATAATATCCTCAGCTGTTGAACCATCGATATTTGGACCACTCTCAAATGTTACCAACTTGGATTCAATTTCACTGACTCTTTTGTCCAGTTGTGCACAATGTTTTGATATGTCGACATTTTGCTGAGAAATTGTCGCCAATTCCGACTTGATTCCACTGAGTCATTTTTCAATATCAAGGTATGAAGTATTTATTGAAAACAAGTTCTATTTTTGTGACAGTCAGTTCATAATTGTTACAATAATGTATATCGTCAGAAACAACAACACTAACCTTACTTATACATGACACACATGTCCACGATGATTTGTTTTTCTTGGGATCGGCAGCCAATTTTCTAAACTCTTTATAGTCCATTCCTGAAAATTTTAAATGAAACCAGGAATTACACTCACAACACAGAATACTCGAGGCATTCTCTTTTATTATTTCGGAACAGCCACCACACGCGTGTTTACTTGGTGCCACCATACCAGAGAATGGGGTGGAGTACCGTCCAGCTGGAAAATTAAATCTTCTCTGTCAGCTTCCAGAAGTGGCATGAGCCAATTCTGAAACATTTGCAGATAGATTTTCCCTGTGATCATCACCTCATTAAAGAAAAAAGTCCCATAAAGTTTCTTTCATGAGATCGCGCAAAACACATTCACTTTGGGAGAGTCATGAGCGTGCTGCACATAAGCATGGGGGTTTCCAGTCCCCCAAATGCGCACATTGTGCCTGTTTACTTTTCCATTCACATGAAAAGTGACCTCATCACTAAACACAAGTTTTTCTGTGAATGTTTCGCCTTGTTCTAGACACTGGGCACAGAATTGAAAACGACGCACTTCATCGTTGTGGACAGTGCTTGTAGCAACTGTAACCTGTAAGGCTTCATAACAGTCGCTTCTGTAGGATTCTCCAAATGGTCTTCTGTGGAATACCTAATTCCCTGCTCGTTCGAAAAGTATACTTCTGTGGGCTACGAACGTAACTGGCGCACACACATTCAATGGTTTCTTCAGACACAGGAGGGCAACCCATTGTTTTACCTTTACAAAGGCATCCCGTGGCTTTAAACTGTTGATACAAATGCCAAGTGGTGTTAGCATATGCGGGATTCTTGGGGAACTTTGTTCTAAAGTGTCACTGAACAGTTACCACAGACTGAGTCAAATGAAATTCGAAAACAATGTACGCTTTCTCACTTTCAGCCATCTCGCCCTCTAGCAGCCACCACGGGAAGCTTGAATTTAGTGCAATCGAAACTTTGAGAGCCACTTGTCTTATAACAGCAAACCCCATCATCGTACCTATAATAGCGCAGCCAAAATAAAAATAATGAAATTGCTGCAATCTTTTTGGCTAGCCCTGTATAATAAACTTGAAATTTTGTCAAGTTTAAATATATGGAAATATGATTTTAGTGCAAAAAGTTATTGTTGCACTATTATACACTTTAAAAAATAAAAAAATAAGTGAGTTAGCTCATCCATGTGTACAGTACCGAGTTTCTTCCTTTCTGAGTGATTAAGAATTTGTGGCAGAAGTGTTGACACTCACAGCACTCTGACCTTGATGGCATTGCATTTTGAGCCTAACGAGCCTTTCATTTTTCCACCATTTCAGGCCTTCCCATTAGTTAGGGCGATACATCCATTTCATGAAATAACATGGCTCAAAATGAATAACAGGATAATTGTTTTAATTGAAATATGGTTCACAGGATGTATTTGCTGCACAATCAATAGGCAATGTTTGATGACTTTCAAGATTTAATGAGGGGTATGAACTATAGCAATGAAGCACAGAAGTATGGTGTTCCCAGGATCACATTGATGGACGAATTTCAACAAGAGGGTGAAACAGACATTAAACAATGCACCCTGTTTCAACAGAATAGGAATAACTGTTCATGAAATAGGTCACAGAAAAAGAAAAGATAGTATTTCATGTGTTATAGGACATTTTTGTACTCAGAGTGGAAGTTGCAAGTAGAGTTAAAGCTTGGTGTAAAGGAATACTTCATTAGTAGGATACAGTATGAAGGATTACTTCAGAGGTTATCAGCTATAAGTTGGAGAATATATCAAAATGGACAGAGTCGAAGGTATTCCAACAATGTGTGGAGAAGTCCTTAAGCACATAGAATAAACTTGAATATGTATTTGAGAATATAATAAGAGTGTTTAATGGAGATGAAAAATTGTTTTATCACCATTAGAAAGGGAGAAATGATCTAGTTGCAGTGTGCAGTAGATTAGTGTACCAGGGAGTTGGCTAGTTGAGAAGCAGTAAAATATGAACTTCATTACAGAAAATACCTCTGGCAAAACAACTCTTTCAATGACTGTTTAGTGGTAAGTAGAATTGGTTTACCAGCCAAGTTTTTTTCTTAATGTTTTTAAATTGGTATAAGAACAAAACTAAAAAAAAGCTTTCTTTTCCAGATCGATTAGTATCGTTATTACCACAGTTGAAAGAATTACTCAGGAATGAATTATTCGGCGGTCCGATAGGGGCCAGAACAACAATGAGATTTTTTGTGAATATATAACAAATACATTTTATCCATATTTGCTGAGACATAAAATTTAGCTGCTTGTGATTTTGTTTGTAAATGACATGTCAACTTTCCATTTCTGTATGCACCAAGCATGCTGGGTGAGCAGTGATGCTCTGGCTTCACATTGTGGAAGACACATGTCCGATGATCCAGATTTTGGTTTTCCATGGCTTTCTGAAATCAACCCAGATAAAAGCCAGGATGTCTTCTTCAAAAGTTCATGGCCAGATTCCTTCCATTCCTTGTCTTCCTCCTGGTTCCTTCCTGCATCTAATGATTTTGACCTCAATGAAGCATAAAGTGATGACTGCATTTTCCTGCTTGATGATTGTGTCTGGTGGGACACTGTGAGTAGCTTGAGGCATGGGAAACTGTGTGTTTGCAAATGTTGGCCTGCCAATTCTTGACACTGTGTTCATCCCCACAGCGCCCCATTTTCCATAATCTTGTATGACATCTTGAGCAGCAATTTGATCTTCTGCACTGGTTGTCTCAAGGTAACAAGGTGGCACTATGCTTGTTGTCACCACTTAGCTGGATGTAACCTCAGAAACATCCACATTCTGAGCTAGTGGCATCTGCGCAAGATTCACCAGGTTATACTCCTGGTTGTCCAAAGAAGACAGGTCTGTATCTTATTTCTCAGCACTTGGTGCTGTCCCTTCTCTGTTGGTGACCACGGTTGCGAAGCGAGGTGGTGATTGCTTATCAGCTTGTAAGCTATCTGTTAAATTTGGTAACTGAGAGGCAAAATTTTGCTCTCAGAACCAAAAGTTAGATTGGATAGAATATTAGTACATTTCATTTTTATAGTCATTTTTTATGTTTATTCAAGTTATAAACAGATTTACAGTTTTCAAGATAGTATTTTCAATTTTTTCAATTTCAAGATTTTTTGGCATTCGCCTGGAGTGGGATTGCAAAAGTTCATATTTAAATTATTTATTTTCAGCTAAAGTATTAAAGTTAGGATAATTTTCATAATAACTAAAGTTAACATTTATTTAAAGATCTAGCGATTTGTAAAGTTTCAGAAAGATTGAATTATTTTTATTGTCAAGGTCAGATTACCCAATGTTAGGACTTCAGATGTGCGATTTGATATCTTACGACTTTCCCATCAGCCACCTCTGGGAAAGAGGAAAAAGATTAATTCTCACGGTTCGCGTGAGAAAGCAGTCACTAGGAATCTTCGAGAAGTGCTATGTGATATACACCCGTGTGCATTTGTTCGGCCTGTCGTACAGAAGCAGTCTGCGCGATAACATGTAGCTGAGTAGGCCGGAAAGTTTTATATCAAGCACATCAGTGAAAGTTTATTTTGGAAGGATGCCGCTGGTTTTATTCAAGTTAGCCATAATATCGTGTTGAAATAGTATTTCTTCAAGTGAGGCCTCGGGATTGTTTGATTTTACTAAGCTGTTGAACAATGGGAGCGTGTGAATCTCTTTTGGTAAATTACTACAACTAGAACTGTGAATATTGGGCTGCGGCCTAGGCTCCGATCGGAGTTTACGACATTTGTCTGATCCACCTTTCCGTTTACGACAGTTGCTTCAACTTCAAGACTTTATTCAATTATCTTTCATCATAACTGTCGACCGAATCACTTCGGCGAACGGTTAGTAGGTTCTTACATGACGACTAGTTGTGACGAGAATCGATTAGATTCTCTTAACCGGATCGAGCGGACTACGATTTTCTTCAAAACGAACTACTTCAAGAAATCTCTGCCCCCGGAAGAACCGCCCCCGAGGGATGCCGCCTCCGACGCCGCCCCCGAGCGACGCAGCCTCCGACGCCGCCCCCGGTAGACAACCGCCCCCCGACGCCGCCCCGAGCGACGCCGCCTCATGGCGTAGCCACCGCCCCCGACGCCGCCTCCAACGCTGCCCCCGAGCGACGCCGCCTCCAGGCGTCGCCACCGCCTCCGACGCAGCCACAGTCGATGCCATGCGCCAGCAGCGACTGCCCAGCCGCCAGTTCACACCAGCCACAGGGAGTGATGCAACAGGCGCCAGCGGGCTACAGCACGCTGAGAGACACGAAGCCAGTTCGCGGGCTTTTCTTCAAGCTCAGTCACCAAGATAAGTACAGACTGAATATGTTTTTTGTTTTCATCCAATGATCCTACGAGACCTTCCATCTATGTAAGAACATTTAAAATCAGTGCGATATTTTCGTTTGTACCTTGAGATTATCATGGTTGCTATCACGGCAAATACGTTCTTGACTCTTTACAATCTTTTTAGAGTAGTTATATTCATTTCGTAAGTGACTTGTAATAACTTTTTTCCTGCCAACAGTTCATGTTTAAATGTTGAACTTTTGTAAGACTTTTTTTAACAAATTGCCAAATGCGTGTGCCATCATATTTATTTTGTTCATGTTTTCTTTAGCATTTTGACTATGCGATATACTATTCTTATTATTTTGATGTGACATTTAATGATTTCTTTGTGATTTCGGCTCTGTTGCTAAGCAACCGATGCATTATTACCCATCGGCTTTTGTGCGTAACAGTTGACAATTGTGGCAGGGCTACCAACTCAATCTTGTCGAGTGTTGACGTTCAACGTTGGTTTTTCCTATTGCAATCTTAAGTATTGGTTTTTGCTACCATGGAATTTGTAAACAGTATTAATATTCCTCTGGATGAAAAGCTAATCTTTCAGTGGCAACCTTTTGAATCGGACTGTGTCAACGAAGTCATACATTCTCTCAAAGAAAAACATACTGCACTATTAACAGTTGCTCATGTTCATTATTTCACTTACTCCGAGATCGGCTCCTTCACTCCCAATGTTGTGTATGTTTGCAAACTAGCTAAGATTTTTTTAGAATCTAATGTCAAGGTACTGTCTAATCATCTGTCCTCTGCTGAACAGTCTGCAAATAATGGCTACAACGTTGACAAAATGAGGATTTCTCCAGCGAATCAGTTGGAAGAACTTGTTGTTCCATTTAAACTGAAGCTAGATAATTGTGAGTTTCTGAATGAAAATACCATAAGTAATTATTTAGATCAGCTAGTTCAAAGCAAGCAAAAGGTTGAAACACAATTTAGTGCTTTTTTGGAAGATGTACCTCCTAAGGTGAACGTACTATTAATGACATGGTAATGCCTATTCACCAAGAGATTGACCGGCTGTATAATTCAGCTATCTCTTATATCCATGGTTTACTAGAATATAAAACTGAGACAATTAAAAAAGTACACTCAAATTTCCAATCCTTTTCTGAAAGAGTACTAGAAGCTAGGCGTACATATATAGAATCTGACTCACAGCTGATTGAGAAATCTGACTCACAATCAATCAAGCCTACTCCCATTCAACAACAGCTGCAAATTTCCACAGCTGACCCACAAACTGAGGACTTGGCTGATACACCTCAGTATTTAAATGAGGTTGCTAATGTACATTTTCCTGTCAATACCTTACATGATGGCAAACACACACCATTTTTTAATGATACTGAGGATACTACTTATATTATTCATGCTGAACTAGAGACTAGAGCAATTGTAGAGCTGAGAAAAGGGCATTTGCCTGGAGAAGATGAGTGGACCCACCTGCTTATTGAACAAGGATATAAAACTAATACTCCTTCAGATTTTCAAGATCCTCCCCTATGTTGCGTCCTGGTTGGCTTTTACTTCCGCGAGTGGTTCGGAAGATGAGAGCTTGATATTAGAATCAATTGCAACATGGGTAATCACTTCAGACTAGGGAACTCGGAGTGGAATAACTGGTAGAAATAAAAACAAACACACACAAGAATTACAAGAGACAAGTTTGCAGCTCACGAAGACCGACTTACATCTGTGAACCTACGTTCCGTCGGTAAAGCTTGCTAAGAAAATCAAAGTCTAAGGGAGGCGCGAGTTCGGGATTCTAAGTTCAACTCCTACATGGCATACTATTGTAGAAAGTTGACCTACTGGCGACAGAGACTAAGTCCCGTTCTGGCAACTGAGCCTCTGCCAGAACCTAAGTTCTGCTTCCTCATGAAGCATGAAGGCGAGAGTCGAAGGCCTGCTAGTCTAGCTGCCGTGCCCCGCTCCGGACAGCTTCCAACCCCACTCACTGGCAGTTGGTCCCTAACTAACTCTGTTGCTTGCTGGCCCTACTCTGCCTTCCGATGGTCCGGCCACCCTCCTTTATACTTCCTACTGATGACATTATTTGTGTCCTCTGATGTTGCTAAGTGAGTTTCTTATGTTTTCCACTGGTCACATTGCATTACACGTGCCTATCCACCCATTCGGGCCCCCGGTGGCTGCTTCCCGGATACCTCTCTTGGTATCTTCCATGCCTAATGACGTTGTTGATCTGTGTTCTGGAGACTTTCTAGTCGTTGCCTCACTAATGGCTCTTTCCTATACTTGCGGCTTCTCACGCAACTGAATATTCCTAACTATTTTGTGCTTATTTCACGATATTTGTGACACATTCGCGACATCAGGACGTCCTACAGATCAGCTGTTAGCTAACAATTTTCATTCAACTAATGATTTACCTACACCCAGAAGGGGTTGCGAAAATTTTGTTGTTGTTGACACTGAACATCCTCAAGAGAAAACAACTGCACAGTCAGCTGATCAACTGTCAACAGTTGTCCATACATATGGCACCACTGCACCCAAGCATCATTATAGGAAAAGAGAGTTGTCATTTGTGGTCAAGCTCAAATTAAAGTTACATGACCAAATGTTTCTCAACAGTAATAATTTTGATTTTAAACTATATTATCATTCCTGTTTGGAAACTTGCAACTCTTCTAAATCTGTGGTGAATTTCTTTTTATGTAATGAAGCAATCCCACATATTTATTTTAATTTTGAGGATTTCATTCACATTGTGAAGAGGCACTTACATTCACAGAACAAGTGTCAGCATATGAATATGAAGATATTACATAGCTTTTTCAAGAAATTTCACTTTGGAAGGGCACCGAAAAAGAAAAGATTGATTATTGATCCTGTACTTCATGCATTACTCCACTTGTTTGGAGAAAGAAGAAATGTTTTGAAGCTCAAAAATTTTATTAAAGACATTTACATGGAACCACAGAGACAAGACCCCATGAGGAATTTGAGAAAATTTATTTGATATATAAATATTTTCTACAGCTTTGCATTTCTAATATATTTCTTTTTATGTGTTATTTCCTTGAGTTATTCACTCAGCTGATTTCAACTTTGGCTTTATTACCAAAGTGTTGTGTCTTGTGGAATCTGATCTGTTCTATAGAGTATACTATTATTTTCAACTGTCACCTACTCTGGGACAGCATACTGCAAGTTAGTCTTGAAACTGAAATGGATTTGACAATGGTCAAACTTATTGAAGATGACTTTGGATTTCAAGGAGTTGAAGTACTTTATACAATGGACAGTGTAAATGTTAATTTTGAAATAGCAGTGAGATGCTAATTGTTTATTCCTATTTTTCTAATACAGCAAAGAACTGAAGAGAAGAAACAGAAAGAGGGAATATTAAATGGGGGTACTTTATTATTTTTTATATATATTGAAGTGACATTTAAGACCCACCATTATTTACTTATTATTCTCCAGGGACAGCTAGCAAGAGACAGTGCCTGTGAATTATTTATATATATGTAACCCTCTATATTATCTGTAAAATATTACTTGAACTACCACCAGCAGCCAACGATAGCATATTAAAGACAACTAGCCTAATGAGCAGTTAGTCAAAATTATTTTAGTCCAGGGACAGCTAGAGACAGATGGCGCCTGCGACATAAGCAACCACAGCAAAGACTGGGTTAGCATTATTAGCATCGTGTGGACTTGCGGGGTAGCAATATTATGATAAAACAAAATATGAAAACATTAGTGACCCACAGTCTATGGAGACTGAAACAGCTACATTGAAAGTTGATTGAAAATATGGATGCTTTGAGATTGATGGAGGAAGCTTCGATCAAGAGAGATTGATGTCATTGAAGTTGATATGGATAACTAATTTAAGGTTTTGTTGTATCTCAGATGTTTTTAGAAGATACCATAGAACTGGATTTGTGGAAACAATGCACTCATGGAGGGCCATAACTAATTTGGAAGGAAGCAAAGTGCTATGATAAGGACAATAAATACATATTTTTACATTTTCTTTTGCTTTTGTCCTTCACACTTTGACAGTTCTACATTCCAAAAGTTTTTCCATTATAAGGATTTTGCAGTATTTAACTTTGTAATAATATTTTGTAACACTTCATTGTGAATTTTAACTTTCAATGTATATATCTCATAAGTGAATTTTCTCATTATATCCCACATGTTGAGGATTTCTTTGTGCCTCTATGCACCAAATGCACTAAGTGTGCCACAATTTGAGACATTTTTCAGGCTATATGCCTATTCTCATTGTATAATTTCCTGAATTAGGCAAGACATATCCAATATACTGAATTACTTATACACCAGTATACTGGTGCCCCACAACAATGTTGTGTTAAATAAGAAGATTATTTTGAATTATTATGCAGCAGTGTACTGCTGAAGGGCAACTGTGTTTCCATACTAGTATTATTAATAAAATATTTGTGTACATTGTAATATCGTTTTGTAATTTAACTTTGTATAATATTAATGTGTCATTAGCCATAAGGCTCTAATATTTTCTAGACACTGAAAAATGATTTTGTGAGATATGCTATTGCATTCCCAGAGACATTCAACAAAATGCTCTTTTGAATAAAACTCTTGTGTCACAATGTATTTGTAAACTACTTGTCAATATTATCATTATAGCAATACAACTTATGCAATAAGTTTTGTCATTTGCTACACATATAGTTTATAAAAGATCTTCATGCTTTCTTTCGTATTGGTAAAAGATAGTATTTTGAAGAACTTACTCATTTTGTAAAACTTTGATTTCTCAAAACTTTTCACTTTTATTTTATATTCATTTTTCTTTGAGTGTATTTACTGTAAGAATAGGAACTAATTCTTTCCTTTTTGTTTGTTAACAGGTGGCTGACTTGAGGTCCCATGGCAGCTCTGCTGTGACAGGCACCAGGGACATGACTATTACTCAACAGCCAACCTGTGGGGCTTTGCATTATATTCTTTTCGCCCCGGTTAGGTCACAACCGTGACAGAACTTGAATATTTTACCCCTTACAAGATGTTAAGTGTAATTTTTAGCAAAAATGACACATTTTTGGTTATGTGAAAATTGATTTTTGTGTTTTTCTGTCAGTTTTAGGTAACCAAAACATTTGACTTGAACACTTAAAATGAACATTTTTTCAGTTGTGTAATATTTTATAAGAGTGTTTTTTTTTGTGTTTTTCTCTCATGTTTATAGATGACCAAAATATTTAACATGAACATTTAAAATGGACACTCAAAATGAACATTGACTCAAACAAAAATATTTTGGAAATTTTCAAATATGTGAAACAATTTAAAATGTATATTTGACATGATTGATGATATTATTGATGCCATAATATTTTGCAAATTTTTGTTGTATAAGTGAGAGAGAGTGAAAGAAGTATGAATGGCAGACCAGCCCAACCGTAGGTAGATAAAGGGAGATTTTTAGGTTTTTCAGTTTTTTTGTTTCTTTTTAGAAACTTTCAGTTAGTTTTCTGTAGAAAATAACTTCAATTTTGGAGGGGCATGTAAGCTATCTGTTAAATATTGTAACTGAGTAGCAAAATTTTGCTCTCAGAACCAAAAGTTAGATTGGATAGAATATTAGTACATCTCATTTTTATAGTCATTTTTTATGTTTATTCAAGTTATACAGCAGATTTACAGTTTTCAAGATAGTATTTTCAATTTTTTCAATTTCAAGATTTTTTGGCATTCGCCTGGAGTGGGATTGCGAAAGATCATATTTAAATTATTTATTTTCAGGTAAAGTATTAAAGTTAGGATAATTTTCATAATAACTAAAAGTAACATTTATTTAAAGATCTAGCGATTTGTAAAGTTTCAGAAAGATTGAATTATTTTTATTGTCAAGGTCAGATTACCCAATGTTAGGACTTCAGATGTGCGATTTGATATCTTACGACTTTCCCATCAGCCACCTCTGGGAAAGAGGAAAAAGATTAATTCTCACGGTTCGCGTGAGAAAGCAGTCACTAGGAATCTTCGAGAAGCGCTATGTGATATACACCCGTGCGTGCATTTGTTCGGCCTCAGTCGTACGGAAGCAGTCTGCGCGATAACATGTAGCTGAGTAGGCCGGAAAGTTTTATATCAAGCACATCAGTGAAAGATTTATTTTGGAAGGATGCCACTGGTTTTATTCAAGTTAGCCATAATATCGTGTTGAAATAATATTTCTTCAAGTGAGGCCTCGGGATTGTTTGATTTTACTAGGCTGTTGAACAATGGGAGCGTGTGATTCTCTTTTGTTAAATTACTACAACTAGAAATTTGAACTATTGGGGTGTGGTCTGGCTCGACTGGTTAATCGCACTTGTAATACATTACTTTGGAAAAGTCATCTGATTGCCTGTACAGTTTTTGGCTTTGTGAACTTTTGAAAGGATATACTTATTTAAATGGCAATGAACTACTTATCCTTATTGAACTTTACCTTTTCATAGTTTTCTGGTTAAAAACCTATGTGGCGGCCATATAATCTTTACTAAGTCAAAACATTTAAATCCAAGGCTACACACGGTCACAGCTAAGATTCAAGTTTATGCCCCACCCCACCATAAGCTTGTTGTCTTACAAGCTGATAGGGATGGTGGGAGCACTTATTTTATTGGTAGCTCCTCATGGACGGCACTAGATTTTGTCCTGGATACATGAAACGTTGTGAAGTGCCTAGCCTGGAGCTTGTTTTGTGAGGTATGTGGTGATAGCTCATTTTGTGGTCCCTCTGTCTGCAGCAGGCTGCTTCTGGACTGTCCGCATTACATTTTACTGCCAGAAGGCCCTCAGAACTAATGTGGAACGTTTTATTGACCATTAGTTTTCAGATTTTCCATCTGACAGGAAAACCTGCAAATGAAGCCATATGCGTACCTCAGCAATTCACATATGTTGGTGTGGCTTCTCTGGAGCAACTGCCACCATTGACGTTGTGTCACCTGCAGTAGTGGACACAATGCTCGGCATTCAAATAGATGAAAAACTCAGTTGCCAAAAACATGTCATATTATTACTGAAGAAGTTAAATAGAGCCACCTTTCACAGAAGAACACCTTCTCCAATAGCAGATCAAAAATTAATTAAATGGTTTGTAACATAATAGAAACAGATCCTGAAATTGAAACATAAATTCATTAATATTTATTCATATTAAATTGTGTCCTTCATATTCTCCGTAATAAACCTAGATTGTAGGTTACTCTTAGCAATTGTTTAGTTGTGATGGTTACCGAAAAAGAGACAGAATAACACTAGCGAATGTGTGGGCTGAGATGGAGAAGTGTCGAATAGTAAAACTATAAAGGCCTGATGAGCATTTTATGGGAATACGCTGACATCAAAGGTAATACTTTAAACACATAAAGTGAAAAAATTAATTTCATTACACAGTGACTTCCTAAAGAAAACTTTGCTTTTTTTATGGAAGTTCAAAATTGCTTTCTCCTGTAACTTACTGCGAGTTGGCATTGAATAGACATTTGTATTATTGTGTGCTTCTAATGTGGTGGTTAGAGGAAATTTGAATAAAAGTCATTATTAAAGTTACTTTGCTGTTACAAGTATTCATTGCAAACATCATACAAATCCCACATGGCAAACATGCAATGGACTTGACAGTGAGATGTTGTAGAAAACAGATAACAGCAACTAATGCATGAAACCAGTAATCAGTGGACATGTGACAAAAATTGCAGTAGCGCCACTAGTGGAAATACAGGAACTATCCAGCACACTTTGAAGTTGATGACAGCAAAAAACTGAATGGGGAGAAACTGGATGCACTGGTGACAAAAGGAAAGTGACCTTTCTAATGCGTAGTTTCAAGAAACATTGAAACCTTTTCTCAGACAACTTTGTGGCAATATTTTATTATTTTAAGTATTGAATTTTGGGGTGAAGGAGACTGACATCACAGTTACCTTCCACCGATCCTCTAGTAGTACCTGAGTAGCAGACTAATACATTGTTTCAAGTGCAGTCGTGACGTAAGTATGGTAGCTGGAAGCTCGTGTAGGTTGACAATCAACGCTGCAGTAACTGTTTGGTTTATTAATATCAAGAAGAGAACTTAATGTGTTTAGCTGCGACAGTATGTGTGGTATGAAATGTTTTAACAGTGCCAAAGTGAAGAAGGACATTACCTGTGACATTAAAGTAACTTGTTGGAAAGTGGCCTCAATTAATAATTTCCTGTTTTCTTTAGCAACTCTGCAATCAACAGGATGATGAAGTTCCAATTAGCCTTTGTATTTAAAATTTGATGGTGGCCAACCAGTTCGATGTTTTAAGATCTTAGAATAAACGTGTGGTGGACTGAAGTTTTTGGTAACACACTTGATGAATTTTTTTCATTAGTTATTCACCCACCCCATACTTAGGACAGGCTTGCAACTACGCCAATAATGAACTATTTAAAATAATTAACCTGTGTCTTGAACCATGTATTAATCATTTACAAAACTTTTATGGGTTTTATGCACTGAGTTCAAGTAGAGGGAACATACTTCGCAGGATACAGTACAAGTGTCTTACATGTCAACGTATTATGGACTTAGTGAAAAAAAAAATTATATCCGGGGGAGAAGAAGGTTTTTTTTTCCAAATGCTGGGAAAATGCACAAAAAGGAAAATTAGTGGTAGTCCAACAACAACATTTAGACCAGTGCTGACTATACTCCAAGGTTTGGAAGAGACTTTACTCAAGGCGACAAGGCGAGCAGTGTTGCTGGTCAGAGAACATTATTGATGATACAGTACACTATTCAACGTGGAAGTTTCAGAACAGAACAGTGGCGGGAGCAACTAGTATGGGACGGAAGACCACTTGCAGGAAGAAGTGTCATTGGGCAGAGTCGTCGAAAGCTAATAGTATGCTGTGCTCTGCTTTCTGGCTATCTCAGAGCTTAAACAATTTCTAAATTTTACTTAGACTTTTCATTTTTCTTTTGTAAAATATCCAGGAAGAAAAATGGACAAGGTTTTGTCTCGTAACTTAGTAAAACATTTTTTCATGGTTGTCATCCATGGTAACGGAAGGCAATTTTGTAGTCCCGTCCATAGGAGCACCTAGAATACAACCTTTTTCCTACCTTGCTGCATAATTGCATGTTTTGATAGTTTGCAGTAGCTGGCGCTTCGCATGTGTCATCATTGTTTTGCTTTGCTCACGTTAGTTGCGAGAAGTGGACTTTTGATATTTCGTGTGCACTTGTTTTTTGAAAGTATAACCATGCCAGGGACAGAGGAAGGTACTAACACCGGTTTAGTGGAGATGTTTCAAATTTTAAACGAGACCCTCAATTCCAAGCTTGAAAATTTAAATTGAGACCTTAAGTCAAATACTGAGACACTCAATTCCAAGTTTGAAACTTTAAATACAAATACTGAGACCCTTAATTCCAAGTTTGAAACTTAAAATAAAAATACTGAGAGACTCAATTCCAAGTTTGGAAATTTAAATCTGGACCTTATGTCAAGTAACACAATCCTTCATATGAAATTTGAACATTTAAATTCATTATGTCATGTAACAAAATCCTCAATATAAAATTTCAACATTTAAATTCAGACCTTAAGTTAAGTACTGAAACCTTTAATTCCAAGTTTGATAATTTAAAGGCTGAGCTAAAGTCAGACAAGGAAGTTTTCCATTCATAGTTGCTGCATGAACACAAATCCATAGCTGAATTACGGAAGGATATGGAAGAATATCGTGCTATGTGTACCATGCAAGCCGAGGGCTTAGCGGTATGGTTTTTGGATTTAAAACAAGAGGAAAAAGGGGAAATGAGTAGTTTGAGCCAGGAAACAGATGCCTTGAAGGAGCAGTGTTTACAATTACAAGAAAAAAAGTGATAGTTATTGGCACCATATTAATGTGATAGAAGGACAGGTGCAAACTTTACAAGAAGGTACCCGACAGGGCTACACGGAAGTGAAGTGTGAGGTTAAAGGGTTAACTGCAGATGTTGAACAGCTACATAAAGGCTTTGAGAAGATAAAAGTTTCCACTGTTGTACTTGTAGATGAGAGAATGAAGATGTAGGGTCCTTTAGTTATAAAGCAAGAGGTATTAAAACAAATGCCTGGTATAGTGAATGAAGAGATTGGCAGATATCATGAAACAGGATAGGGCTCAATGGTTCCTATTCATTACAGTGCTGAAAGGATAAATTGGGAAAAAATTTCTGACCAAAATGGCATCCAGTTAAGTTCATTAAAACTTTTAAAAATTTTCCACCTTTCATAATTGATAGCGAGAAGAAGAAAATCTGGATGGTGATAAAACATTGAAAGTCTGGACCCAGGTGATGGACCAAACAATATGAAGAGCATTATGAAACATTTTCAAAACTTTAAGGCAGATTTTCTGAACCATTACTTGTAGGCCGAGCGGCAAATTGCTCTCAAATCGAAGCTAATGTTTGGTAACCATTATGATCCAAGGAGAGGATCTCAAACAGATTTTTTTTTATGAATTGCTATGCAATTTGTCAATATTTAGAACAACATCACAGTGAAGAAGCATATGTTAGGATGATTGCTGTTATGTTACCAGAACAGACACAGCTGATACTTACAAGCCATAAGATCTGTTCCATAAAATATGCTGTGGACTTGTTGGGGAGGTTAGACGTGAGATACCAGGGGCAGTAGAACCCTACTCGTTTCCAAGACAGGGGGCCTTGCGAAGATAATTGCCAAGAGAAGAGAATAGAGATTTTCCGAGGGGACAAGGAAACACACTCTGACAGGATACTGGGCAGAAGGAGAATAAATGGGGTAGAAACCCGCATTGGCAGCATCAAAATCACAACCACAGAATATAGAGCAGGGAGTAGCCATGACTCCTGAAGGCAGCCCCAAGCATTTAAATTAGTGCCTGCCACTGATAAGGCGTCACCAGTGTCAGAGGCAGCAAGGAGACCAAACACGCCAATAATAGCATTAGTAAATAAAGAAAGAACAAGGAAAGAAGGAAGAAGAAGAATCAACTGGATCTGCATCTACATGATGCGATAATTAAGAATGACATCTAGGAGGGACCGACAAGTTATGAGAAAATTCTAGTAGTGAGAACAATTGAGGGTTCGAAGATAGGCGACATAAAAGTTGAGAATGAAAAGAAACCAGAGACAGAAATTGAGGAAGACAAAATCAGAGGAGACGTCCAAGATAGAATTTTGAGATATAAGATCAGAAAATTTACAAGCATATTATGAGAGAACATGTAAGATTACAAAAGGGTGAAATTATGAACCTAACAATCGACGGATCTGAAATAACTAAGACGGGCGAGATGAGACTGGATGTGATTGAAACTGTGCAGGAGCCATATGTCAATAATAATAGTGGAGAAGGCAAGCGCAGTGGCAGCTAGCCCGCGTACACCAGTCAATATAAAGGCAGTGTTGGCACCAGGGCCAAAAATAATTTGCCCTACGTGGCAGCTGCATGTGCCACAAACAGAGGATGCACCATGGACACATTACCAGAGAAGTTTTACGAGGGTGTGGAATCAGTATACTTAGATGCAGAACATATAGAGAATGTGGTGAAAAGTTAAAAAGTCTGAATTGATTGAAGAAGAAAAGAAAATCAAATAGAAATTGAAGTACAGAGATGGTGAAAGGCTAGAAAAGGAGCCAAGAAAAGAAGAAGATTGACAGGAAATCTATTAAATGGAAGTGGAAAGATATCATGACAGGGGTAGAGATGAGTCCTACATCTACTAGGTGTGTACAAAAAGAAACCGAACTAATTAAATAGCGCGCCAATGGCTGGAGATAAAATTCTGACTTCCATGCACACTAGTGACATCTCTCGGCAATAGATTGCCTCTTTTCGCACTACGGTTGCTGCATTAGTTTACGAGTGACAGCTAGTTGAGTGAGGTCATGCGCAGTGTGCTCGTCGGATTTCTGAGAAAGTGAGAATGAAAGAATTGGAGTAGCAATGTGTCTGTGTAAAAATTTTTGTTACACTTGGGACAACTTTTACCGAGACACTTCAAATCCTTAAACAAGCATACGGGGATGACTGCATGAGCTGAACACAGTGCTATGAATTGTTTAAGCGCTTTAAGAAGGGCAGGAGTTCGGTTACTGACGATTCAAAATCTGGTCGACCCTTCACATCACGCATTGTTGTTTGTCACGAATTATCTGGCAAAACATCGCACTCCTGTTGTGCCTCAGCCACCCTGTTCTCCAGACTTGGCTCTGGCAGACTTTCCCAAAACTGAAAAACACTTTGAAAGGACATTGTTTCCAAACCATAGAAGAAATTCAAGACAATGCGACGAGAGAAATGCACACCATCGGAGAAATTGCATTCCAGGAGGCAAAACTTGAAGAAACGATGGCAACGGCATACTGATAGTGAAGGACAGTACTTTGAAGGGCACAGTGTGTAAAAGTTAGTATGATGAGCAATAAAGCAATTACAGCAGAAGTTTGGTTTCTTTTTGTACACACCTCGTCTGTATGTCAGACGAGGATATCTACCTACTCCCACAATGGTCACAAATAGGGGACAACCTTTAACCTTACTTATCCTTTTAAATCTATGGCACATGTCTGTTTCTCAATCGCTACAGCAAGTAAATCCTTGATTTTCTGGCTAAGGCCAAGAAAAATAGATCCGCATTTCCTGTGATTTTCCTTGCCTGAGAAATACCACAAGTCTAGTAGCAGCAGCAGTATGCCGTCTAGGGCAGTACAAAGTATGTGAAGTGCCTCAACTGATAGTAGTAGTCTAGAGGTGACTGACCTCAGTAATTAATCGTAACCAAGAACGCCAACCATAGAGCTGGCAGTAAATGCAATAGTATTGTGTACAAGTGTAAGAGTTTTTCCTTTTTTTTCCAGTATATTTTTCTTGTATATGGACAGTCTGTGTGAAAACTGTGATCATGAGACAGTACAAATATCCTACTTGCTTTATTTTCTGTCTTTGTATGTTTTATGATTTGTTTGTTTCCCTTTTTTTCAAGCTGTGTGTTTAGTTGTTCTATTTGTGTATTAGTTTAGACAGCTGGCCACCCGGAAGTTTACATATGTGTAGAGTTGTAAAATGGAATTTTCTGATTTTTTTTTTCAATGATAATTCTTCAGTTTTTTTTCTGGAAAGGATAATCTGAACAATTATCACATTTGGTAGGTGGGGAGTGTGATGTCACAGTCACCTTCCGCTGATCCGCAAGTAGTACCTGAGTAGCAGACTAATACATTGTTTCTAGTGCATTCGTGACTTAAGTATGGTAGCTGGCGGCTCGTGTAGGGTGATGATCAATGCTGCAGTAACTGTTCGATTTATTAGCATCAAGAAGAGAACTTAATGTGTTTAGCTGGGACAGTACATGTGGAATGAAATGTTTTTACAGTGCAAAAGTAAAGAAGGACATTACCTGTGACATTAAAGTAACTTGTTGGAAAGCGGCCTCGATTAATAATTTCCTTTTTGTTAAAGAACTCTGCAATCTACAGAATGATGAAGTTTCAATTAGCCTTTGAATTTAACATTTGGTGGTGGCCAACCAGTATGATGTTTTAAGATCTTACAATAAACATGTGGTGGACTGAAGTTTGTGTTAACGTACTTGATGACCTTTTTTCATTAGTTATTCACCCTTTCACCCTTAAATGTAAGGACACAGAAAGTGAAATAATCAGAGAGCATATATCAGGCATTGGATGTATTTAACATGGTATTCCACAGGGTTCAATTCTTGGATCCCTCCTGTTTCTTTTGTATATCAATGACATAAATGAAAATGTTAAGTCACATAAGAATATTAATCCTTTGACTGCTGTTGACGAGTTTACTCGTCATGCAGCCTGCTGGCCCCATGTGCTAGTGACGAGTTTAGTCGCAGCCTCCAGTTTTCCCCTGAGCGCTGTTGACGAGTTAAGTTGCACCCGCCTGCCGCTACCTGAGTGCTGATGACGAATACATACGCACCACTAGCTGAGTCGTACAGCAGACTTCACGCCCCATTTCTCAATAGCCTTTTCACAGTTCTGGTCACTAGCTTACCGTCGGAATTTTTGTGTTTTGGGAGCCTAGGCTTCACTGTACAGTTCACTGTTGATCGGAAATTACATCAGTGTTCTTTGTGTCCTGTATTTTGTAAAGAAAATGGCAAGACGTCGTGGGTGCATTGAGGAAAATATCATGGAGATTCTTACGAGGAGCGACACCGAGGATGAACTACCTGATTTTGATGGAAGTGATAGATTTCCACAGAATCAGAAAGCTGTCAAAACCATACTCATCAGCAGGGGTGACAATGCAGTCTCATAAGTTGTTCTGAATCTGAAGAATCAGAAAGTGATAGTGAAATGCCTACGAAGAAATTACATCTAAGTGATAAATCTGACTGGAAAGAAAATGATTTTCGTCCAGTTAGTCATGCATTTGATGATATGCTATCAGGACATGTGTGTCAAATAGGGAATGTGCCAAGTATTCTGTCAGTTTTCATGTTATTTTTTTTACAGAAGAACTGATTAAATATATAGCTGATGAAAAGAATCAGTTTTACATAACCACTATGGAGAATACTCCAGAATCAGTGCATTCTCGAATATCAAAGTGGAAAGATACTGAATATGATGAAATTTTTTGTTTCATAGCTATTTGTCTTCTGATGCCTCGTGTGAAAAAATTGAAAATTAGCAAATATTGGACCAGAGAAGTTCTTCTAAATACTCCAATTTTTAGTGAACTTATGTCCAGATACCGCTTTTTGTTACTCTGGTGAGGATTTCGTGAGATTTTGCCGGATTCCCCCCCCCCCCCCCCCAATTTCACCTCATGTAATTAATGGACAGACACTTCACAGCTTTGAAATGTTCAAAATTCTGTTGAGTACTTATGTGGAACAAATTTCATCAAAGAAACAAAATTACATATAATCAGGTAATTACAAAGCGCAGCAAACATTCTGTCAACATCGAGATATTTGGGAATCTACATCTACAAGGATATTCCACAAGCCAAATTTCGGTGTGTGGGGGAGGCTGCTTGTGCAATTATCATTTTCTGGTGTCTTTTTATATTCATGAATAGCACGAAGAAAAATCGGATTCTATTAACTATCTGTAAGAGGTCGAATATCTCTGATTTTACAGTTGCTGTATGTAAGTGTGGAAGTAAAATATTTCTAGCATCTTCTTCGAATATACACTCTTTAAATTTCAACAATAACACTCTAATACAGTAAGGAACCTATAGAAAATTGCAGTTGTTATAAACGTGTATGCAAGAAAAAAACGGTAAACTATTGAGGTAAATTTAAGAATCATGACGCTTTCGACATAAGCTGTAAAAATCGAGTAAAAACTACAAGCAAGATATAATTATTAGTGACGACAAATAGGTTTAATGATTGTTTGATTCTGCAGTAATTTATTTGCAGAGAAACTATGTAGTTAGAGTATTTATTGTGTATCAGCCGATGAGAGGTCACGCCAGGAATATTCAGCATTGGGCGGGTGGGGCAGCGTGGGCCGCTCCGTTCCCAGGAATATAACTTAGCACAGGTAGCAGGGCTCAGCGCAGCAGGTAGACGATCTGTCGTCAGCAGTCAAAGGGTTATTTTGCAGATGACACAACACTACTAATAAAAGGTGAAACTGAAGGCAAAGTATCAGTAACTGGCACAGCTACCTGCATGGTCCAGAAACATCCACCTAATAATAAATTGTGATAAAACTATTGCAGTAAATTTCTATGCTGCATAAAACAGGAACCCTGCCAAACCCAAATATTATTTTGAGCAATCAGACTTTAGCAAACAACTTAGGCTCAAAATATTTAGGTTTATGGATTCAATCTAATCTTAAATGGAATAGACATATTCAATATTTGAACATCAAACCTGTATTGCATTATGTATTTTAAAATTAATCACTAGTAAACAAACTTTGAAAATTTCATTCTTTGCCCATTTTCATTCACAAATAGAGTATGGAATTATACTCTGGGGTTTATCATCAGATGCACTACATACTTTCAAAACTCAGAAAAGAGTAATAAGAAAAATGACAAATCACAGAACATGGGAAACTTGTAGATGCTTATTAAAATAAATGAATATTCTCCCACTATCAAGCACTTGCATCTTTGAAACCATTCTGTTTTTTTTTTTAGAAATAATGTCGCATGTAAAGATACAGCTCCAAAAACAAATAACGAGCTACATGAACATTACACGAGGAAACAATTAGATTTGCATATTATTCATACAAAAACAAAAATGTATCAAAATGTAACATTTCACATAGGGATTAAGCTTTTCAATAAATTACCCCATAAAATAAAAGTGACATCAAAAAGGGGAAATTTTGAGCAATTGTTGATGTCAACGAGCGGGGCGGTGTAACGGTTAGCGTTCTCGCCTCGCATTCGGGAGGACGGCGGTTTGAATCCCCGTCCGGGCATCCAGATTTGGGTTTTCCATGGTTTCTCCAAATCACTCCAGGCAAATGCCGGGATGCTTCCTTCAAAAAGGCCATGGCCGAATTCCTTCCCATTCCTTGCCCCCATCCTTGCCCCCATCCTTGCCCCCCATCCTTTCCCGTCTCTAAAGACCTCAATGTTAAAAAGAGACGTAAAGCAGTTACAAAAAAAAAAAAAGAAAAAAAAAATGTTGATGTCATAACTTCAGTACCACTCCTTCCACTCTGTAAAAGACTATTTGAAATATACTAACTGAAATAATTAATGTAAATATTTTAATTTATTATTGATGTGTCTGATATAATTATGTATAATGTACATGTATATTATTTAGAGGACAAATAAGATACTACTACTTCTACTTAGAGACATTGAGAGATGCATGTCACATTTTCAAATGGAATGTGAATATTTTATACAAAAGTATGAGTTTACAGGGAATAAACAATTTATAATAGAAACAAGAAAAGAAGAAAGTGTGCTAAAACATTATTTGGATGTGATTAGAGGAAAGCAGCGAAGATATTTTAATGGGATACCTGGAATTTCAGTATATGAACCTCTTTTTAATATTCAGTATGAGATAGAAAATGTCTGTCATGGTGTGACTGAACACATGTATTTTTTGAAAGGAGAAATTAAACAGTGGATATTTTAAGGATGTTTTTGAAACCAGCAGTGAGTAGCTCAGAAAGTAACGGAATAAATAGAGTAAGAGTATATGTTATGATTGCAACCTTTCAGCTAGTATCTACAAGACAGGGATTGGGATTACCACTAGATCAAATGCTCAATTCTTAGTTTTGGTACGGTATGTAATAGCAGATGTAATATAACATCAATTTTGTCAATATATTATCAAAATTAGTTAAAAATTGCCATGCGATACCTATTTCTGACTAGGACCTAACTGCCCAGCTAACACAAAAACTCTTCTGCAATTGCAATTCTATCAAAATTACTAAAGGGATTGTGTGACTGGTCTGGGGCTTTACATTCCTGGCTGCTAACAGAAATTCTCTGTTCTTGGTCATATGACCTACAGCTGTCATCGGAAATCACCAAAAAGTGATCATATGTTGCCTTAACTGGTGTTCAAGTCCCAACAATGACATTAGTAAACTACGTCATCTGCCCAGTTGTATCTACACCTCAACGCTCCACAACTGCCAGCAGAAAAATAATGTCATCTGTTGCACTATCCAGAATTCAGTACTCAATAAATGACATCTGAAATATTTTGTCTGTTGCATTCCTGTTCTCTTAGACTTTATCAGAAGCATTTAGCTAGTTTTCAATTATATTAAGGAGTATCTATCGTCCTCTGAGGAGATTTAGATAAAGGATAGGTACTTATGGGAGCGTTCAGTCGTGTAGCTTGACTTCTATGAGAGAGCTAATAACTGTTATGATCTATAGTGTGGGAGTGGATGCTTCTATTACTACTATGAATAAAACAGTGGTTGAAGATACAGAAGTATATTTACACCCATTTCATAGAAAGGAACAATAATGAAGATACATAGAATCTCGGCTATATACAATAGAACTGTCATATGGCCAAATATATATAGATGCTTACAGGTTTAGAGCAGAGCAGAGAGCAAGGCAGTGGTGTGGCTAAGATCTCTGATGGTGCGATAGATTGGCTGTGTGTGTGGAGAGCTGCTCATCAAACTGCGATTTTGCATTCATCAGCTAAGTTTTTGTAGACTAAATCATTTTAAAATCTTTATGCACATTTTACAGAATTAAATTTAGCATAAGATTGATAGTTAGATTAATTATAATACTATAACATAGGTAAAAATAGTGGTTTAAGTTATTTTGTGGTGTTAAATTACTTATATACTATAAAAAAGTTCAAATCACTAGTTTGAATTTCGATTGTTAAAGTTTTTTCTATTGTCATATATTAAAGCTTTATTAGGCTTAAAATAACACAGTTTCTTAATCAATTAGTTCCAGAATTGTAATAAAATCAACTGGAAATAATAAATAACAAACATAAGTATTCATATATAGCATTTAGTTGTTCACATTAGGTTAATGCAGTATCGTTATTTTAAGTTCGACAATCGATATCAAAATCAAGTTTACGAATACAAAAACGAATTTTCTAATAATTTAATTGAGTTTAATTGCCATCTAATACATAAAAATAAAAAAAATCCTACCTTTTTTTTTAAAAAAAATTAAATTAGTTGCAGGCTTTCCCGGCGAATAAATGACAACAAATCTTCTAGGGTTTGCAGCCGGCTTTTATTATAAAGCGACAAGCTTTCGGCTACTAGCTCAGTAGCCATCTTCAGGTCAATTATGAGTGAAGAGGGACTGCGCATCACGAGGTTACTAAGCGACACCACTAAACACCTGGTATCCTTCAAGGCAAGATCGCTGATACATAATCGACATGAAGATGGCTACTGAGCTAGTAGCCGAAAGCTTGTCGTTTTATAATAAAATCCGAATGCAAACCCTAGAAGATTTGTTGTCAACTAATTAGTTGTTATCCACATAAGCACTAAATAGTATCGAGCTTCCATTTTAAGTTTGTTTCGAAATTCATTAGGTTAAATTTTATTCATTGATTCTTAAGTAGTTTAGTTACCTAGTCATTATTCATAAAACTTCAATCAAATTATATATATATAAAATTCAACACTTAGTCGAGTGTAGCACCTATCATATTTAGTAAAAAACGTTAAATTAATAGTATAAACTTTATAAGACTACTTTATCAAAAAATTTTAAGGTTTGTTTAGAAGCTGGTTGAAGTATTTGGGAAAATAATGACTGGAAACTGTGGCGCCTGTCGTAGGTACGTTGTGAAGGGGATGGGTTGTAGTTGGTGTAAGAAGTGGTTTCACTGGGCGTGTGGGGAAGAGGCAACGGGGGAAATAAATGAGCTCTACCATGGTTTTGTTCACTTTGTCTTAGGGACGATAGGATGTGGGAGATGGGTGAAACAATTAGGGAGTTGCGTGAAAGGATTCGTCCTGTGGAGGCTCAGCCTCTGCAGCCATGGCCTGTGGTGGCCCCGCCTGTGGAGGTTCAGACTGTAGGCGCTCAGCATTTGGAGGCTCAACCTGTGGAGGTCCAGCCTGTGAGGGCTCAGACTGTACAGGCACAGCCTGTAGGGGCTAAGCTTGTCACGGTTCATGCTGTAGAGCCAGAAAGCAGAGATAGTCAGTTGGAGGAAGTTGAGAAGGATGGGAGGGAGCTGGTAACAGCTTGTAGGAGAAACAAGGTTAACAGGATGAACAAGCCAGACACTTCAGTAGTTGTGGGAAAAGATAGGTTTGACCTGTTGCCAGATTCAGGAGGAGAAGAGCCTCATGTAGATGTAGGAGTAGGTAAGATGCAGCAGGCCTTTAGGAATAAGGGTGTGCAGGGCAAGAATAGGAAAAAAAGGGTTCTTCTGCTCAATAGTAGCCATGGGAGAGGTTTAGGCTCTCTTCTGCAGGATCAGTTAGGTACAGGATACCAGGTCACAAATTTTATAAAACCTAGTGCAACATTAGGTCAGGTAATAGAGGATATTGGTTCACTTTGTAGGAGTTTCACTAAGGACGATAGAGTAGTGATAGTGGGAGGTGCGGGAAATAGTATTGATAGAAAAGTG
>CM061920.1:166371950-166432883 GCA_031002005.1 Vandiemenella viatica
CTGAAATTGTGATCCTTTTCAGCGATGATTCCAGCTAGGCCTTTCCCATGGCTGGAAGTAGTAAACAAATACCAGATTTCTTCCCGCAATGATCATCGATGCATTTTTGAATCTTGGGTGATTTCTTTCCTCGCAAGGTTTTTCTATAACAACTTCAGTGTCATCTTCATTCTCAAAAGTTGTGGATGAAAGCAAATTAAATCTGTTTCTTGTCTCTACTTTGAAGCATTTCTGAAGATTCTTGATACGTAAACTTTTTAGGCCTAATAAAATTATTTTCTTCAGCCGAACTCGCATTTTCGATTGTCTTTTTTAGATTCTCCATTTGATGGATAAGCATGCTAGCTGCATAAATGTCCTTCTTAATTGCTTCAATAACTGACTCTTCTTTTCCCAGAAAAAAATTTTCTATGGCTTCCATTCTTCCATTGCAACATTTGCGATCGCACTCACATCCCGCACACTCACTGTTTCCAAATTATTTATGCAACCACTGTGAACCCATTTTGAATAACAGAACATAGTCTAATACCAGTTGTCACCAATTCTTTGCATAGAACACTTTATAGATGATAGAAAGTTTATTTTCGGAGAGCAACTAACAACAACTTCTATACCGGCCGCCATCTTACTTTTTAATTAGACCCTCCTGTTTCTGATTCATTGTACCCTAATGCTTTCACTGAACCAGTTACTTAAAATCTCTGCCTTTTTCAAATCATCAGTAACTTCTTCTCCATCCTTATCTATAAGTGTCTCTACACCCTCCCTTCCCCTCAGTTTCCTGATATAGCCATAGAAATTTCTAGATGCATCAGTCAATGGTCCTCCTGCACTGACAATACTCTTCATAAACCCATCTTTAGCCATTTTCTTTGCTGTTATTAAGTCCTTGTTTAGTTGTTTTAAATATTCCCTACTACCCTGTTGTCTCTTAACTCTGTTATGTTCTTTTCTTACCAACCTCTTTTAACCTTCTCACTTCCCTATTATAGTACATAGGTTCTCTACTTCTCTTTATTTTCTGCCTTGGAATAAATTTTTCTCCCCCTTTCTTATCATCTCCTTGAACTCTTCCACCTTGACTCTACTGTAATTGAGCCTTCCTTCCATTTTCTGAATTGTTCTCTGAAATATCTCTTCAAATTTGAAACCTGTGCCTTTTTATAATTGTAACTATTTCCCCCTTCAATTTTGGCTGCTGGTTTACTGATTCCTCTAATATCCATAGAACTACTTCATGATCATTTATTCCTTCAGTTAATTGATACCTCAAAAGGTTTTCATCGGCTCAATTAGAAATATATCCAAAATATTTTGAGCCCTAGTGTTTTGCTCAGCCACTTGTGTATATACTCCTTCCCTTATTAAGATATTTGCAAATCTTTGTTCCCTTGTGTTATATATCTTATTTCCTTCCCAGTTTACACCTGGTAAATTCAAACAGGGCCGGCGCTAGGACTTTCGGGCCCCAGGTAAGAGATCTTAGGCCCACTACCCCCCCCCCCCCAGAAAATATTTTTACTTTACACTTTTTTTTTTTTTTTTTTTTAAATATATATAAATGCAAATCATTTTTATACAAAAATGTTCAAAATTATTGGTGCAGATTTTATAATTTATGTTTTATTTCTATTTATTTAGGCACCCAGGCCGGCGGGCCCCCCTTTGGTGGCCCGGGCCCCGGGTACTTTTGCCCGCTTAACCTCCCCTAACGCCGGCCCTGAATTTAAATCCCCACCGATGATGATCATTATATTCTCACCTCTGAAATCTGAGTATGAATTTAAGTTCTCTCCAAGAGCCTCATCCTCTTCTGTTATTCTTCCACTGCGGTAAACAGCCAACACTCTGATTTTTTCTTTTTATTACTCCAGAAATCTACCCAAGTAATCATGGTCTTGATCTATGAATGCCAGTGAACTGTGGTAGTTTTTGTTAAATAGTAATACAACTCCTCCACCAATTGCTCCTCTATCTCTTTCATACATCCCCTCATCACTCTCTCCAACAAATGCAGAATTTTGAATAATTTTCCTACCACCTGTCCAATGTGTCCTGCCCAGTTAAGCTTGTTATCAAATGTAATGCCAAGATATTTACATTTCAAGTCTTCAGCAAGTAATTCTTTCCCCACTTTTATTCATAATTAAACTTTTTTTCATTTGTGTATCTAATAAGCTGGCTCTTCTTTGCATTTATATTCATCCCATGTTTACAAACTCAACTAGATATTCTGTCCATATCACCCTTCAACTGTTTACAGATTCAAGTGAATCATAACAAGGTTATCCATGGTGGGAGCTTCTGGCAGCCATGTTGTACTCATAGAACTTAAGCAATAGCTATGCTATCTAAATCAATAGAATCGAAATTAACTGTATGAAATAAAATATTGGATCTTTGATTGAACTGTCAAAATAATTTTGGGAATTGTGATTCTAGATAAATCTACAACTTTTAAGATTGATGGAGAGATTTTTACCATGTTATTGCATTTTGCTTAACACTAGAGTGCACGCGCGGGCTACATATGTATAGCCCAACGTGTAATATTGTCATATATTTTTTAAACTTGGCACACTACATATTAATCGTCCCACGTATTTCTCAAGAACTATCCCCCACCCCCACCAGTAGTGTGCCATCTCTCGCGGCACACGGACTTCTGCATAAATTGCCCTCGAAGTTGATGGGCTACACCTGTAGCCCGCGCGAGCGTTGGAGGAAGTTAATTATTTAATATACAAGTGACAAAATTGAGGTAAATATGATATATTTGCTGTAGTAATACTAAAAGAAGTAATGTCTACAACTGTTTTTAATGTGTGTTGTTTGTGTTTATGGATTTTTCGTGTAACTTTATTATGTTTTGGTCATTTTTAGTTGGCGAGTAATGTGAACGATGCTCAAATACCAAAATGATTGCTGGAGGATGACAAAACGAAATAAGGTATTTCTGATGTTGTCTACCCTCCACAATCATGCCAAAATTGATGATTCCACTGGTGATGCTCGAAAACCTGATATCATAGCATTTTATAACAACACAAAAAATGGCGTCAATGTTTTTGATAAAATGTGTAAACAATACGACGTAACCCGGAACAGTTGTTGATGGACTCTCATGCTGTTTTACAATTTTGTAAATATGGCGGGAATAAGCGGTGTTGTAATATATCAGATGAACAACCCTGATATGAAAGTGACCCGTCGTCAATATCTTCAAGAAGTCGGATTCGATCTTGCTAGACCTTCTATAGAGCGTCATATTTCCCAGAAAAATGTACTAAAAGGTATGAAACTGAAACGCAGACTACTTCTAGGACTGGCAGATCAACCCCCGCAACATAATATGCCTATTCGGGGATGAGTTGGTCGATGTTCTTTCTGCAGCAGGGCTCAGGACCGCAGCACGCGCAAGCAATGCAGTAAATGTATAAGGCGCATTTGTAGCGAACATCAGGCAGTCGTCTGTCCTGAAGGTATGCCAACAGAATGATTTATTATCAATAAATTTGATAATTGGTTCAATTACTTAACTGGAAACTCATTTTATAATAAATATTATGTTTGTAAATAAAAATAAGACTAAAAGATCTCAAACCTTCCAAAAACAGCTGATTTTTAAGAAGTTTATGTTTATGTTGCAAATTATAATTAAGAAACAAAATTTTGTCAATTATATAAGTTATTATGGTAAAAATAAAGATGTTTAGTAATTATTTACTCTGTTTTATATATTTTTTGTCCTATTCCGAAAATTAAGTAACCCATAATTGGGCTACGCCTGTAGCCCGCACGTGCGCTCAAGGGGTATTTAAGGGCGCGTGCACTCTAGTGTTAAATAAACCTCTCACCTGAATGTTTGGATAGAAGTCTGATTAATAACATGGTATTTTTGGTATTAAAGTTAGTTTGAAAAGAAAATAAAACCCATGGGACAAAGTGATTAGCTTAAATGTGAGCTTTTTTTTTTTTTTTTGCTGTAGTTAATTATATTTCAAACAGTAAGCTGGCAACCATTTAAACATAAAAGGATATCATCATACAACTTCATTTCGTGTTTACTACTACTCCAATATATTTTCCAGTACCAGTCACAGTCATGGCTCACATTATTAGCCTGTCTATAATTTCATTTAATTTAATTGTAATATAAGGCTTGCTCTGGAGTGTAACAGGTTAATAGCATTCCCCCATTATTCTGGAAGATAATTTGAGAAGTTTAAAAGTTTTAAATAGTGTTGTTTGGTGTGGTCATCCAGTGATGTCAGTGTCCGCCACGTCCGTGGGCTCATGGAGGTAGAGCCCAGTTTGAAAACTTGGGTTGAAACTGATTGTCATCTAGTGACATCAGCATTCGCTGGGTTCATGGGCTCAGGGGTGTAAACCCAATTCCGGAGGAAGGTGATCTTGGGAAAAAGACGCACCTAGGCTTCTGGGTGGGCAGTTGATTGTGGAGTAGGTGAGTCTGTCGTGTAAGTGAACAGTCAGTTGTGTCAATGAGATTGTGTGTTTGTGCTCAGTCATTATGATGAAGCATTAATCTGGAGTATGATGATTTCTTTATTGATATGAAGGAACTTTAGTAATAAAAAGATTATTTGCAGAATTTTATGTGAATTATTCTTGTGGTGAGCTATAGGTATAGTCTAAGAACTAGGAATAGTGTTGATGTATGAATGAGAAGAGTGTATGCTTTTGGTCCAAATTTATTGGAGACATTACCTGTAATCTTAAAGGATCGAAGTATCGGTAACGAACTTTCATAAAGGTTGGGAGTTGGAGCAAAATTGTCATATTAACTATTATATGCATGTGTTTAAAATAATAATCTGCATTTTTATTTCATTTAAAAACTTAACATTGGTTGGCGGCCATCAGAGAAAGAATTAGAAACTAGTGAGTGTGCAAGAACTTCGAAGGTTCACAGTAAGTATAGTGACCTAACCATGAGCATAATTGTGACATGTGGCGATTTCTCTACACATCCAATTTTCACCTTTCCTTTTCTTATTCTATTTTGGGCTCTATAGATTTAAACTTTAATTCTTTAAGCATTTTTGATTATTATTCATTATTTCTCTCGGTAATTTATTCCAATCCCTGACCCATGTGAGGTCCCACTCACAAATTATTGCTGAAATTGTAAATAAATTAGGAAATAAGAGACATTCACAGCATAAGTAGTATGTATAGATATTTGGGTAATTTTAAGTCTTTTGTAGTAATATAATTTTTTGTAGTTGGCACTACTGTATTGTTGGTCGAGAAGGAAGGAAGGTATTAAGATGGCGCAAAGAGCCAACGAAGGAATGTATTAACTGGACAGTGACAACTATGTATTGTGTTGTTTGAGTATTTAAAGTGTTCAATAAATGGTGCAGATAAATGAAAATATCGATGGAATTGATTTAACATTAACATCCATTGTGCAGAAGTATGTAATTTGAGAGCAGTTTATTAAACAGTAATAATATGCTAGGTGATAGCGCTACCACGAAAAACAATGCTTGGGCCATGTGTTGAAGTTGGTGGGCTATCTACCTTCGACTAATTAATAGTAAGGAGGACCTAGAAAATTGGCAACCCTTAAACCAGAATTAGGCAATGTATCACATTGCTTACGAGCAGGAATTTTCGTCGGAAGCAAGCAGTGTGAAGAAGACATCAATACTGGTGGCAGGTATTTTGAAGAAAGAAGAATTTCAGTGCAGCTTTGGCAAGTACAACAGACAATTTATTTTTCTGGAAGTATTTCAACGTTATCAAAGTCATAATAATTACAGGAAAGACTAGCAGAAATTAACTAGGTAGCTTTTGTAAGAACAATTTTGTTAATCAATTTGTAAAAGAAGTGGTGAAGATAATCAGCAAATGAACAATTAAGTTAAATAGATCTGTAAAAAAAAAAAAAGTATAAAGTAATAGAGAGCTGCTTGTTAGAATTGAGAATTTAAAGTCTGTAGAATTATTGTAAGAATATTTTTAATAAGTAAGAAACTGTTCAAACTAAATTTAAATGCTGTGAAAGACTTAGTTAAAGTAGTAAAGAACTCATTAAATACAGATCAGAAGGGTTTTTGATTAAGTAAGTAAATATAAAGCAAAGTCTGTATATGCTTGTATGTCAGCCATTGTAACTTTCGATGTTATTAACATGTTATTTGTATTTAGTGTCGTAAAATTTATTTTACAGGAGTGCAGCTATTTCTTGGCACAGTAAGTATTTCTGAAAGTGTTTCTGAACCCGGTTAAAGTCTAGCTTCATTGTAAAATGGTGTAGTATAATTTTGAAGTGATTTTGTCATGTGTTATATTGTTGTTTGACTTGGCGGAATATTTTAATAGCGGACTAATACTGTGTTACTGTGTTTTATGTCAGTTTGTAATTAACATGGAGGCAATTAGTGATAAATTAGTTAGCAGTGGTGATGAATTAAGTCTTAAAGAGATTGAGAATAATAATTCTAATTTTGACAATGAAGATTCCGGGTTTAGTGAGCACATTACTGCAAGGGGCGGAAATGGAGTTGTTGACCTGCAAGGTGTAGCTGAAGCTAGTAGTGCTGATATATCTGATGGCGTGGGTGAAGCAGAGTTGAACTGTTGACCAGTGGTGATATTAGTGTAGATATTAGAAGTAGTGATATCTGTGTCACCGAGTCAGAGAGTTACATGATAAAAGTTCCGTCAACACCAGTACCAGTCGATCAAGTTAATATACGAGAAAAAGAGAGAGGTAATGAACTAATTGATGTCCAGAAACAGAAAGGTGGCAAAGTATCAATGTTAATTGCTTTAATGGAGTGTATTGGAAGAAACATTGAATTAAGTCAGAGAATAATAGAAGAAATGAGAGAAGAATCAAAACAAACAGCCGAAAAAATGGAAGAAATGGGAAGAAAAATTACAACTGAGAATTGTAATTCAACTGAATGAATTAAGGAGGACGTGCGAATGATGAGACAGGATATTTTATTGAAAATGGATGAATGTATCTGGCAATCAGAAGTGAGGTGTGACAAGAAGATAGAAAACATGAAGCAAATATTAAAAGAGGATATTGACACAAGAATGGAATAGGAAATAACGATGGTGTATGATTATGTGGAGACAACAAAACAGAATGTAGTAAGCTTGGTGCAACAGAAAGTTGAGGAGGAAGTGAAGAAAAGTAGTAATATAATACAGGAAGAGAAAATGGCCATGCAAGAAGAAAATAAAATAATTTATGAAAATCAGAGGGATTGTGTTAAAGGGATTGAAGAGTTGAAGGAGAAAGCCAAAACCAATTCCAAAAGAATTTCTGAAGTAGGAGAGAGATTAATGGTTATGGACAAGGATGTAAAAGGAGTGACTTGTAAGGTGGCGGAAGTAGCTAACCAGATGGACGTGCAATTGAAAGTAGTTAAAGAAGATGTGAGGGAACAGGTGGTACAATTAATTCAAAGAGTTGAGGAAGCAGAACAGCAAGGTGTGACTACTATGGGAAGGCAGTAACATCATTATGAATCACCAAAGTTACCGGAAGTGAAATTTGAAACCAGAAAAGAGGGGTGCAACCTGTAGAATTTGTTAGAGCTTATAAGAATGGTTTACCTTATGAGTGGTCAGACATTCACACTATAAGATATGTTAAAAAACATGATATGAGGGGATGCTTTTGTATGGAGTTGTGAGAATGTTGAGGAGTGTAACAATTATGAAGAATTTTTAGACTATTTTTGAGCAAATATTGGTGACAGCAGAAGCAAAGAAGAGTGAGAAGGGATTTTTGGAACTGTCGATATTATAGTAGGCGTGATGGTAGTGTGAAATACTTTTGTGGAACAGTTAGAAGGAATTAAATTATCTGGACCAAGAAATAGATGATGATAAAACGATAGAAGTGTTATTACAAAAATTGACCAGACAAGTTCAAGAGAAAGCTAATCGCAAATCAATTGAATAGTGTGGAAGAATTTCTTGAAGCAGTTGAAAGATTGGATCGTTGAGGTGTACCAATGAACATGGGTCGAGAGATGATAGGAGGAATGATTTCTGAAGTTAAAATAGATAAAAGGAGGTGCCATCGCAGGATAATTTTACCAGGGATAGAGGCCGTATGAACAGATATAACCAGAAGAGCAGGAATTCGGGTGATGATAGGAGAAGTGAATATGAAGACAGATGCCATGACAATCAGTGGTCGCATCACAATAATAGCCAGGCAGTATGGAGGGACGAAGGAAGACAGCATGATCATGGGCGAATGATGGGAAACTCAGTGCCGCAACTGGGGCAGTCCAAACAGTAGTGGAAGAAGCAAAACAGGACCGAAGGATTGAGAAAACATGACCGACCTGGATGACAACAATTGGTGTAGAACTGAAAGTATAGGGGAGAAATAACTTGGTGTGATATGCAAAATATGAACCACAACAACAGAAACGCATAATCATGAGATAACAACAGAAAAAGAGAATGTCCGAGTTTTTGAAGAGGAAGAGCTGCTAAAATGGTGGGAATGTTTTAAGCTGTTAAATGAAGAGGAGCCACAGAACATTACAAGGATGTGTGAATATAATTGGCAAGAGGAAGAGGTACAAGAATTGGCTAGAATCAATGTGGGAAGATCATGACAAACAAGAGAACTGTGGGGAAAGGATAAGGAAAAACACCACAGTGGAAGAAATGTTATCAGATGAACTTTTATCACGAGGGGTGGATGAAGACATGTACGAAACTACGTAAGTGGATAGTAATGGTACTTGTGACAATGAAGAAAAAAGAAGTGAGAAATTGTGCAGTGATAAAGATGATAGTAGTGAAGAGGAAGAAAATAGTGAAGTAGAAGTAGAAAATGGGATATTTTACAATGAGGAAGCAGAAGAAGTAAGATTTTTCCTGGTGAGGAAATATGCCGTTAATGATGGAGAAGAAAGTAAGATGCCGGAGGGGGTAAATGTTCAAGTTTCAGGAGAATGTGGTCATGATATAAGCTTGGTTGTGGGAAACAATGAATCCAATGTGGTGAATAATATGTCTGGTCAAACAGAAGAAGAAAGAGATGTGGTAGGAAACAACAGTAAGTGGAACACGGATGACAATAGCCAATGCAGCAGCAGGAAATTAGATTTACAACAGTTGTGCCTAGAAGATAGAAGTAAGTTAGAATTGTTGAAGTGGTCTCAGGAAGAACTTGAAGGGACTTACTTCAAGAAGAGTTTTTAAAGGAGGAAGAGGAGGAAGTGAGACATATGGTGTTTTTGGTGAAGCTTTTTGGATTGAACAGCAAAGCATTAGCCGATACTGGTAGTGAATTGACAGCCGTATCATATAAGTAATATGCCCATATAATGAAAGACAGTAAAATTACCGAAATGCCGGTGTTCAAAGTACAAGTTATTGGTGCCACTGGAAGGTTAAGCAGAGGAGTGAAGATTCAGATATTACTAGAATTGGAAATAGATGGAGTTGCAATGGAACACATTTGCTTGGTAGTACCCGAACTGAGTATCAACTGTATTTTGGGAATGGATTGGCTCAGCAAATTTAAGGCTTTAATTGATTGTTACATAGGAGAATGGATGTATAGAAAAATGATGAGAACTATAAAATTAAATTTGGTAGCGGATCAGCAACTGCAAAGAATGTGAGGAGAGATATAAAAATACAAGCGGTGTATGAAGTAATGACAGAAGTAGAGGATATAGATGATCTAGAGATGGGAGAAGAAGGAAGAGACAGGAGCGTGGTTGGAATTAATGACATAACAGATATTGAAACATTGAATGGATTAACTGGGGAACAAAAAGAAGATTTCCTGAATTCTGATTGTTCTGGAATAGTGAAGAATTATGAATGTATTTTAATGATAAAACCTCAAACCCCGTTTTTTTTTGTGAAACCATACCCATACCATTGGCGAAGAAGAAGGCCGTAGAGCAGGAGATTGATAAAATGATTCATTAGGGCATAATCGAATGATGTAGCAGTCAGTACAACAATTCCTTGATAGTAGTGGGGAAGATGGATGGATCAGTGAGACTTGTGTTAGACGCCAGGACATTTAACAAAATTGTGGATAGAGAAACTGATCCGCCGGAAAATCTTGAGGAAATGTTACAGAAATTTTACAGTGTAAAATATATGACAAGTTTGGACTTGGCCACCGGATATTGGCAGATCCCATTGGCACAAGAATCGAGGAAGTATACCGTGTTTTTGTTTGGAGGTATGTTATCAATGCAGAGTGGATCCGTTAGGACTGAATGTTTCTGTCTCCGTGTTTATAAGAGCTTAGGATCAAGTGTTAGGAGATAGTTTTCTGAGTAAATTATCTGTTTATGTTGATGACATATTGATTAGCACTCGCAACTGGGAAGAACATTGTGAAGTTCTAGAAGAAGTATTAGCAGCCTTACAAAGTGGGGCATGACATTAAAATTGCCTAAGTGTGAGTTTGTGAAGAAAGGGATAAAATTCTTGGAACATATATAGATTCAACTGGAATACGACCAGACCCAGAGAAAATAAAAGCCATTGCTGAATTTCCAGTTCCAAATAACAAGAAGCAGTTGAAGTCATTCTTTGGCTTGTGCGGTTTTATAGGAAATTTGTAGCAGATCAATCCTTCAATGACCTGCACTTAATAGAACTGAGGAAGAAGAATGCAACTTAATTATGATTGAAGCAGTGTCAGCAAGTCTTTATGGAAGTTACACAACGAGTTAGAAAATAGTAAAATATTGTATCATCTGGATCTGAGCCTACCTTTTTGCATGGAAACCGATAGTTTCTGACAATGGATTAGGTGTTCATTTGTTTCAACTAGTGGAGGTTAACGGGAAGGAAGAGAGCCAAGCAATTGCATTTGCTAGCCAAGTGCTCAATAAGCATGAATTATCCTACGGAATAAGTGAGAAAGAAGCCTTGAATATTGGGTGGGGATTTGGAAGATTCAAATACTACCTATGGGGTCATAAAACCATTGTGTTTACTGACCATAAGGTATTGACATTTTGCGTGAATGCAAACTCATGAACAGCCGTTTGACGCGATGGGTTCTAATTTTACAACAATTTGATTTTGACACAAAATACATTAAGGGCAGTGACAATAAAGTGACTGATGCACTAATACGACTGCCGTTGGGCACAAGCAACATGGATGAGAGTATCAGACCGGGAAAGACAGTTAAAATGTTTTACATGAAGGGAGTAACTCTTGAAAACAATATCAGGGAGATTTGCAAGAATATGAGAAGGCGGCAAAATGAAGATGAATGTTTCAAGTTAATAAAGCAAAACATTGGAGATCCGATGGTATTATAAAGTTTACGATGGAATCCTATTTAGGAGAACAGGTGAGTTTTCGGACGATTGGAAGATATGTTAGCCAACAAAGTATGTTGACGTGATTATAGACTATGTACACTATGGAGCAGCTAAATTAACTCGTAAGTTAAAGGAAATAGTGCTGTTTGACAAGATGAAAAGGAGGGTGGCACAAAGGATAGCCAGTTGTGATCATTGTCAAAGGACAAAAAATTCGACAGTGGCAATTAAAGGGTTGATGCAAAGTATATTTGCTGAAAAGGTATTGGAATTGGTAGCAGTGGATTTGTACGGACCCTTACCAAAGTCAAAGGGTGGATTTGCCTATATTTTTGTAATGCTGGATATGTTTTTGAAATTTGTATGTTTTATGCAATCAAAAAGGCCACTGGACAGATTAGAAAAGGATTATTTTAAGAATGTGGGATATTGAAAGGCAATACTGGAGGATAATGGGAGCCAATTTACCTCACGAAAATGGGCACAATGCATGGAAATGAATGGGATAAAACACATAAGAATATTGGCGTATCACCCAGTAAGCAACCCAGCAGAACGGGTTATGAGAGAGATTGGTCATTCAATGCATGTGCACCTAATACGAGGGTCATAAGTAAGGCAACACCTTTTTTTTCTCGGCTAATTTTGGTTGGGGGAAAAAATGGACATTTTTTTGTGGGACATTTTCAAACATTCCCACGTTGTCTTGTATAGTTTCATTGACTTCCAACAGGTGACAGCGCTATACAGAGCTGTTAAAATGGCATCTTTAATGGATGTTCATTCCAAACAACGGGCAGTGATGAGTTTCTTTTGGCAGAAAACCAGCGCATTTCAGATATTCATATGCACTTGCAGAATGTCTACAGTGGTGTGGCAGTGGAAATAATAATGGTGAGTCATTGGGCAAAGTGTGTGTCATCATCGCTGCAAGGTCTAGTACTATTGTCTGATTTCCCACGTGCTGGCCAGTCGTGCACAACTGTGACTCCTGCAATGTTGGAGCGTGCGAAGACTCTCATTCGAGACGATCGGTGGATCACCATCAAACAACTCAGTGCTCAACTTGACATCTCTCTATGTAGTGCTGTCACAATTGTTCACCAGTTGGGATATTCAAAGGTTTGTTTCCGCTGGGTCCCTCGATGACTAACCGAAGAGCATAAAGAACAAAGGAGAACCATCTGTGCGGAATTGCTTGCTCGTCATGAGGCTGAGGGTGACAATTTGTTGTCAAACATTGTTATAGGCGATGAAACATGGGTTCATAACTTTGAACCCAAAACAAAATGGCAATCAATGGAGTGGCGCCACACCCACTCCCCTACCAAGAAAAATTTTAAAGCCATACCCTCAGCCGGTAAAGTCACGGTACAGTCTTCTGCGACGCTGAAGGGGTTATTTTGGTTGATGTCCTTGCCCATGGTCAAACGATGAATTCTGAGGTGTATTCTGCAACTCTTCGAAAATTGAAGCAACAGCTTCAGCTTGTTCGTAGACACAGAAAACAGAAAAAAAACTTCTCCTTCTTCATGACAACGCAAAACCTCACACAAGTCTTCGCACCTGAGAGGAGCTCACAAAACTTCAGTGGACTGTTCTTCCTCATCCACCCTACAGCCCTGATCTCGCACCGTTGGATTTCCATATGACTGACACAATGAAGGACGCAATTGGTGGGACACACTACGTGGATGATGAAGAAGTTATTGATGCAGTACGATATTGGCTCTGGCATCGACCAGTGGAATGATACCGTGCAGGCATACAGGGCCTCATTTCAAGGTGGCATACAGCTGTAGCATTGAATGGAGATTATGTTGAAAAATAGTGTTGTGCAGCTAAAAGATTGGGAAATAATATAGTGTATTTGAATGCTGAATGAAACAACCCGTTTCATAAAATAACGTGTTGCATTACTTATTGAACGACCCTCATACCAGCCGGACAGACTGGTCCGACTTTGTCACTACCACTAATGGGTTATTATAGGAACTACTAGAGAATTCAATCATGTCATCCTGCAACATTCTCTCTATTTCTTCACCTACTAGTTTCCTATTTGCTATAGGAATGCTATAAGGTTCAACAAAAAACGGTTCATCAGAGGTAACTGAGAAAGAACATTCATAGCCTCTTACTGTACTGGGCATATCAGAGAAAACATCTTTAAACTCTTGAAGAATCTCCTGTAAGTCCTTTTTGAATTGCCCATTGACACCTTGAAGGATCTTAGTGTACTGATCATTATTCGCCAGTTTACCTATAACAGCTGGACATTGCTCTACCAATTTTTCACATTTCTGAGACTGTATTCCTCTCTCTAGTTCACCTCCCTGGTTTGGAATCCTATTTGATACACTCCTTTTTGCTCTGTATACAAGCCTCATTTGCACTGACACTGTTGATCCATTCACTGTAAACGTGAGAAGTCTGGGATCACATTTGATTATTGATTTTACTGAGTGTAGCCATTCCATACCAAGTATTCAGTCCGGGTGTAGGCCTGGGATTACATATGCTTCTATTTTGATCACAGTAGCTGTGATTGTTACATCTAATAGGGCTATTTGTGTAATGAATTTGTTTTTATCTCCTGTGGTTGTTCTTGCTGTCATCCTTGCCACCAGGAAACATGGGACGTGCTTGTTTGATGTTAGCTCCATGTACAATTTTTCAGAAATCCCAGAAATATCCGCACCCATATCAAAAAGGAGGTCACTAGTTCTATTATGAATATGGAATGGGATCACCGGTGCTCTCACAAAGACGTCTGAATCGTCCTCTATCTCCTGCAGGAGGTCTTCTGTGGGATTAGTCGTTTGTAGAATGCTTGTGAGTTGTTTCAAGGGTATGGTCCCTTGGATGTAACTGCCCCTGATTGGACCACATAAGTGGCAAGATCTAGTTTTTTTCATTTTTCAGTACCAAACTCATCCATTTGTTCAGGTTGGGAAAATTGCGTGTTGCTTCGTACATCTTCACTCTTCACTCCAAATTTACTGATGTGTATCCCTTCCTCCCCTTCTTCTACCCAAGCCTCAACTGTGTACCCCTCTCATTACATTAATTCCTCTGTCATTTCCTCCTTGGGGTCAGTTATCCCTCCTATATGGTAGGTTGTCTTTTGTTATTAAAGTAGTAATTTCTTTGTAGATCTAGATTCATCAGCTTTTTTAATTGTGGTGACATTTAGTGCAGTCAGAAGCTGTTGGACCTCTTAAGGCATTTTTTGCATGCTATGGGATACTATCTCACCTTCTAGGAAAGGGTCATCCAGATAATGAGTATAGTATAGATTTTCCAAACAAAATTTTTGTAGTGACTGCCATCTACCATTGAACCTTGGTCAACCCCATACTTTCCTATTAGTTTCAAGCTGCTTGTTGTGAAACCAATACTGCCTCAAGAAATTTTCCTTAAATTCCACAAAGGTTGAATCAGAATCAGAATCTTTAATGTCATAAACATGTAAATGTATGGACAATTGTCAAACTTAAGCCCAACAAGTGGACTACAATACATTACAATTTAAGAAATTCACTTTATACAATTCAAAACCACAACAATCTAATTACTACAAACTTTACAATACACAAATACATATGTACATTCCAAACCATATACCTTAATAGAATCTGCCTAGTTATTTAAATCTATTATGGTACATGAGATTTCCAATTAATGCTGTAAAAACCATTTATATCATATAAACATTCTCTAACTAATACATTCTTAATTTTAGCTTTGAAATTATTCTGTGACAATAATTTTAAGTGCATAGGCACTTCATTGTACAACTTAGTCGAAATAGAGTACCAATTTTTTGGGAACTGTTATGACTATATTGTCGAATTCTTAAAAGATTTTTATTTCTGGTATCATATGAATGGAAATCTGCATTAATGTAAAACTGTTCTAAATGGCTATGTACTACATGAGTAAATTAAATATATACAGAGAATATAAAGTTAATACACCCAATTCTACAAATAAAGGTTTACAAGAAGTTGTATATGGTACATTACAAATTATCCTAATTGCTCCTTTCTGTAAGATGAATAGCTTTTTACAATAACAACTTGATCCCCAAAGTGTAGGAATGCAGCTGTTGTTCTACCCACATGTGCGGTGCCTTTTTCATACATTAGTAAACACAATTTATTCTCTCAACCTCGTTATAAGATGGGAACAGTTTATATGTTTGAAAGCTATTTATTTACAGGATGTATATCTCCAAGTCACCAAATGTTCAATATTTATAGGTTCACAAGTGGTGGTTGGTATACGGAAGTTTAGTGACCCCTGCTGGTTAATTGTTTTCAGATGTTCCCCTTGTGTTGTGACTTTGTGTTGCATCTCCTGTACTTCCCTATTCATTACCGAAAGGTCTCATTGGACTTGATTGCTTATTGCTGAGAGGTCTTGTTGGACTCGCTGTTCCAACAGTTCCTTAAGAATAATGGTACCACTGATGTAACTGACTTTACATATTTGAACCTCTTTCTGGATAACTGAGTGTTATTAATTGGTCTTGTTCTGTCAGCCTCATCTCAAAGTTACTTTGGGTAGTTTCTAATTTAGGTTGGAGTTATTCAGAAATTTGTGACAAGGAGGTTGACATGTCTTCATGGATATTAATGGTTAGTGCATTATGGTCATGCTCACAGATATGCATGTTGTAATCAATCTTAACATTTACGGATTTCTGGAGACCTTCAAGTTGCTGAGTAGTCTTTTGCAAATTTGTATCTATATGGACTATATCGGTATGTTGCATGTCAACCATTGAGTTAAATTTTGAATTTAGCGAATCAAATTTGGAATCTATAGTGGCTTGCTGTGCATTCAGTTTTCCCTCTAGCGAGTGAATAGAGGTTATACTGGCTTGTTGCGAGTCAAATTTTTAATTTATTGTGGCCAATTGTGAACTGATACTGTGCATCATCTGCTGTAGAGAATGCATTAGTTCTCCCCTGTCTACTGGCTGCACAGCTGTTCATGCTGTGTACCAGCTTGGGGTTTTGTTAATTACCTGAGACATGTCAATCCTCTGCTCCACTTATGCAATGAACCTATGACTATCTGAAGGTGTAGCTGTGACTAATGGTACTATGACAAGTGTTTGTATTGGTGTTACACCATCTGTACCTATGGAGGTATCTATTAGCTCTGGTGATAGGTTATTTGTGGGGGTCTACTCTTCGTCTTGTTTAAATACCTCAGAGTCTGTAATTCCCACAACCAGTCATGACACATCACTGCCAGTACAACGTTTAAAGTTCACACTTGGAAGTTTGAACTGCGAATTAGGTGAGAAATATGCAAATCTGTACTAGCACTGATGTCCCCATGGCTATTATCATCATCTCCCAAATCTACCCACAAGCAATTTGAACTTTTATCCCCCACATCCAAATACTAAAGGAATGTGTTTGAGGGGTATAGGAAGTGCTTTATCTTGCAAACATGCCCTAAAAGTTCACAAACTATCTGCCAAAAGCACAAAGTAACATTTTCAACTAGTTATCTTAGGATTATTCAATACAGGTCACCTCAATAAACATACCAAGAAGCTCTAAAAGGTTTTCACCAAATGCATCATCACTTATATAAACCATTGAGAAATGTAAAGATAATTTCCCATTGGTTTTTAAATCCTAAAGTTTCTAAGCACTATAAACCAATTTCAAAATAATTGTATGATAATAAATCAAACATCAATGTACTCTCACCGCTATTATTGATATGGTCCAACTCATTTTTCACTATTGATGTTCTAAACTTCCTTTTAGGTTCATAGAGGCACTAGCCCTTCATTATTCACTTTGTTTTACAATTTATGATGAACCTTTCACACGCGATACAACCATCCAGCCAGTCACTTCAACAACACACGCCAGACTCACTTGACCTCCTGAGTCCACCTATCAACTTTCTCCTCAGAATCGCATGACCTGGTTCAACCAATCAAGGCTTTCTCTACCACATTGGAGCTATTCCACAATATGTCCTCCAACTCCTCCTTTCAATCTTCCTCGTAAGTGCCAACCTTCACCTGTTACAGTGTTCTGCCCATGTTAAGATTGTTATCAAATGTTATGCTAAGATATTTGCATTTCAGGTCTTTAAGCAGCAACTCCTTCCCCACTTTATAATTATAATCAAAATTTAGTTTTTTTACCTGTATTCCTAGTAGGCTGTCTCTTCTTTGTATTTATCTTCATTCCTTATTGAACAGCCCAGCTAGATATCCTGTCCAGATCACCCTGCAGCTGTTCACAGTATTCTACCATTTTGATACTATTATATAACACTAGACGACCCGTGCGAAATTTCGCGAATAAAATGCGTTGAATAGTGAGGTTGAATATGATGTCACCAAAGCTTAGTCATTACTCTTCATATTCCTACTTCATTTATCGATTTTGGTTAGAAATCCAGTGAGATAAATGACTCAAAAAACAAAAAACGTATTTTAGAAAAATTGACATTTTTGCCCTTTAAGGGTCGAATTACGAAAAATTCGTTTCTTAAAATATAATGTTACCACAGCGGAGACCTCAGTCTTTAATAATATACCTTATTTATCTATATCGGTTAGATATCAGGGAGGAAATTAGCTCGTGACACAAAAATGCGTTGTAGATCCATTTATCCTTTTCCCCTATAAGCATTGATTTCCAAAAACGTCTTTCTTAAAATATGATTTTACCAAAGCTATATCGGTTATTCTTCATAATCATACTTGATTTATCGATTTTGGTTAGATGTCCAGAGAGATAAATGGCTCGAGATACAAAAAACGCATTTTAGAAAAATTGACATTTTTGCCCTTTAAGGGTCAAATTACGAAAAATTCCTTTCTCAATTTATAATGTTACCACGGCGGAGACCTTATTCTTTAATATGATATCTCATTTATCAATATCGGTTAGATATTAAGGGATATAAATCGCTCGTGACACAAAAATGTGTTATAGAAAAATTTATACTTTTTCCCTTTAAGGGTTAAATTCCAAAAACATTCTGTCTTAAAATATGATGTCACAAAGCTGAGACATTACTCCTCATAATCCTACTTCATTTATCGATTTTGGATAGATATCCAGCGAGATAAATGGCTCGAGATACAAAAAACGCATTTTAGAAAAATTGAGATTTTTGCCCTTTAAGGGTCGAATTACGAAAAATTCATTTCTCAAATTATAATGTTATCACGGCGGAGACCTTATTCTTTAATATGATATCTCATTTATCTATATCGGTTAGATATTAAGGGATATAAATCGCTCGTGACACAAAAATGTGTTATAGAAAAATTTATACTTTTTCCCTTTAAGGGTTAAATTCCAAAAACATTCTGTCTTAAAATATGATGTCACAAAGCTGAGACATTACTCCTCATAATCCTACTTCATTTATCGATTTTGGATAGATATCCAGGGAGATAAATGACTCGAGATACAAAAAACGCATTTTAGAAAAATTGACATTTTTGCCCTTTAAGGGTCGAATTACGAAAAATTCCTTTCTCAAATTATAATGTTATCACGGCGGAGACCTTATTCCTTAATATGATATTTCATTTATCTATATCGGTTAGATATTAAGGGAGATAAATCGCTCGTGACACAAAAATGTGTTATAGAAAAATTTATACTTTTTCCCTTTAAGGTTAAATTCCAAAAACATTTTTTTCTTAAAATATGATGTCACAAAGCTGAGACATTACTTCTCATAATCCTACTTCATTTATCGATTTTGGTTAGATATCCAGGGAGATAAATGGCCCGAGAAACAAAAAACGCATTTTAGAAAAATTGTCATTTTTGCCCTTTAAGGGTCGAATTACGAAAAATTCCTCTCTTAAAATATTACGTTACCACGGCGGAGACCTTAGTCTTTAATATGATTCCGCATTTATCTATATCGGTTAGATATTAGGGGAGATAAATCGCTCGTGACACAAAAACGAATTGCAAAAATATTGATTTTTTTGCCCTTTAGGATTGAATTCCGAAACATTTCTGTCTTAATATATGACGTCACAAAAGCGGAGATCTTACCCTTTAAAATAATACTTCATTAAATGATTTCAGATAGATATCCAGGGAGATAAATGACTCGTAACACAGAAAACAGCATTTTAGAAATATTAACATTTTCGCCCTTTAAGGGTCGAATTCCGAAAACTTCAGTTCTTAAAATATGATGTGACCAAAGTGAAGTCCATAAGCTTTAAAATGACACCTCATTCATTGATTTTGGTTACGTATGAAGGAAGATACAGGCTTGTGACAAAAAAATACCTTATAGAAATAATATATACTAGACGACCCATGCGAAAATTTCGCAAAAAAAAAATTCGGTTAAAAGTGAGGTTGAATGTGATGTCACCAAAGCTGAGTCATTACTCTTTATACTCCTACTTCATTTATCGATTTTGGTTGTATATCCAGGGAGATAAATGGCTAGAGACACAAAAAACACATTTTAGAAAAATTGACATTTTTGCCCTTTAAGGGTCTAATTACGAAAAATTCCTATCTTAAATTATAATGTTACCACGGTGGAGACCTTAATCTTTAGAATGATACCTCATTTATCTATATCGGTTGGATATCAAGTGAGATAAATGGCACATGACACAAAAATGCGTTATAGAAGCATTTATAATTTTTCCATTTAAGGGTTGAATTCCAAAAACATTCTTTCTTAAAATATGATGTCACCAAATCTGAGACATTACTCCTCATAATCTTACTTGATTTTTCGATTTTGGTTAGATATCCAATGAGATAAATTGCTTAAGACACAAAAAAAATGAATTTTACAAAAATTAACATTTTTGCCCTTTAAGGGTCGAATTACGAAAAACTCCTTTCTTAAAATATAATGTTACCATGGCGGAGACCTTATTATTTAATATGATACCTCATTTATCTATATTGGTTAGATAATAAGGGAGATAAATCGCTCGTGACACAAAAATGCGTTTTAAATTTTTTTTTTTTTTTTTTCCTTTAAGGGCTGAATTACAAATACATTCTTTCTTAAAATATGATTTCACAAAGCTGAGACACTACTCCTTATAATCCTACTTCATTTATCGATTTTGGATAGATATCCAGGGAGATAAATGGCTCGAGATACAAAAAACGCACATTAGAAAAATTAACATTTTTGCCCTTTAAGGGTCGAATTACAAAAAATTCCTTTCTTAAAATATAGTGTTACCACGGCGGAGACCTTAGTCTTTAATATGATGCCTCATTTATCTATATCGGTTAGATATTAAGGGATATAAATCGCTCGTGACACAATAACGAATTTCAAAAATATTGATACTTTTGCCCTTTAAGGGTCGAATTACGAAAAATTTCTGTCTTAATATATGACATCACTAAAGCGGAAATCTTAATCTTTAAAATGATACTTCATTAAACGATTTAAGATCGATATCCAGGGAGATAATTGACTTGTAACACAGAAAACAGCATTTTAGAAATATTGACATTTTTGCCCTTTAAGGGTCGAATTCCAAAAATTCCTTTCTTATAATGTGATGTGCCCAAAGTGGGGACCATAAGCTTTAAAATGACATCTCATTCATTGATTTCGGTTAAGTATGAAGGAAGATACAGGCTTGTGACAAAAAAATACCTTATAGAAATAATATATATGATGATTATGATATCTGCAAACAACCTGATATGTGATAGTAAACCTCAACATAATCATTCATTAGAAAAACAAATAGCAATAGTCACTATATGCTACCTTGTGGTGCTTACAGTTTCACTCCTATTTCTTTTGAAACTGCATTTGCTGCCCTGATCTTTTTTTTTTTTAAACTCCTTTAGGAATTCTTCTATTCAGAAAATTGCTTCTTCATCCACTCTACTAGTTTTACAAAATATGATGTATTTAAAATGTTTAGATTAGTGTGGAAATAGAAGAGAGTTCTAAATAACTGAAAGATAGGTATAACAGTGCTGATTTGCAAGAAGGGGGCTAGAAGAAAATGTCACAACAACGATGATATTCTATGGGCCATAAGAGGGGCTATATGGCTTCAGAACGTGAAGGTCAATAGTTGACTTAATGGTTGTAGTAAACCAGTTACACTGCAAGTATAGGAAAGATCTAATCATAACATTTTTGGACATTGTGAAAGTATATTACAGCTTCTTCAGAGAGAAGATTTGGGAAGTATTAAGAGAGAAAGGAAATGGCAAGGGGTTGGTCAAGAGAGTTATGAACATGTGCTTTGTGTTTGGAAAGGAGATTACGGTTCTGATTAGACAATGATATCAAGCTGAGTAGTGTGACTTACTTTTATAATACAAGTTAAATTTTTTTAAATCGATGTTCTGTGGCCACAATGTTGACAAAGGAGTATATTCCCCATACTAAAAATTCTTCTATTTGTAAATGCTACTTAAATCAGTTTAAATATTCAATATTGCTTCATACATAATATAATATGATCAGAAGATGAAATAGATAATCACTTTTAAATCTTTTTTTTTTTTTTAGTTTTTCTCAGATTTTCATTAATTTAAAGATATAATTCACATTTGTTGAATGTGTCTCTTTTGGAGGTATTTTGGTATATTGACTATTTACGTTATTTGATACCTAGTGGGTATCTTACTGAAAGTTTCATTTCTAAATAGTAGTCAACCAATAATTACAAAGTTGAAATTGCATGATTTATCACCACAAAAATAAAATACTTTATGATTACATGTAAAACCCAGAAAAAATCTAAATAGAGTTTGCATGTAGAGTAGCCTACCTCAAAATCTCTACAAAATTCTTCTCTTGTCAGCAAATGGACACACATTTTATGTTTATGTATTTGTGATTATCTCTTTCCCCAATAAGTTTACAAACCTTACCAATATAAGTGTGATATCCTTGATAATCAGTGTTTGGAGGTGCTGGGAAACCAGGTGCCAAAAGCAGTTCACCATCAACCTGAGGAGTGGAAAAGAAGTTTGTAAAAATTGTTTTAAATTTCTATTGAAGTAAGGTATTCAAAACATCTTATTTATTTGTTTGTAATTCATGTCTACTTCCTCCATCTAAGCATACAACATAATTGTACAATAATTGTGATTGTACCTACATGAAATTCATTACAAAAAGGGTAATTGAAATCAGTGCCGTAACTATACCCTTGAGGTCCATGGCAAATTAATCCGATGAGGCCCTCCTTTAATGTAAAGAAGCTCAACCAACATTGTAGTTTATTTTTTTAGAAATCACTATAAAAAATATATTAATTATTGTGAGCATTTCTCATTGTTTTTCTAGTAATTTTAATTTAAAAAATGTATTAAATTCAAATAACAGTGTTATTTTTAGTCAAAATTTTAAATATAAAGATTACGTTTTTATTTATTTTCTGTTCAGCTTAGGTGTTAATGCCAAAATCAAAGTTTAAATGTTATGTGGATTAAATAATTAAGTTGCATAAGCTTTCTTCTCCCATAGAATTTCTTAAATAAATTTTTATTTATTTTGAATTTTAAAATTATCACTTGGCACTAGCCGTAGTTACAGGAATGATTAAAAATAACACAAATGCAGTGCAAATTTCAGGAAAGCTTGAAGACAGAAAATGATTTTTGTGAATAATAAGTCAGTAAATTATCTTATAGAAGATGGCTTTCTTTGTGTCAGTGGTTCGAAAACTGAGAATTTCCTTGGAAAATGAGAAAGATATGTCTTTTCTTTAATTTTTGTTTTATTTAAATCAAAAAATTTTGAAGTCTACATCATTTAAATTCTGTAAACTGTCAGGTTGCAAGGCACCGAAATTGGAAACAATTTCATTTATTCCAAGCAAACTTGATCTCTGTAGATTAATGATGATGCCCAATACATGATAGAACTAGTTCACTTTAAACCAGTTTTTGGGATCTTGGAGATGTTTATCCTTGCAAATTTCATCAAAATGACATTTCATCTTCCTGAAATTCAGGGTTTTTCTGCTACACTATTTCCTTAACTTTGTAAATCTCCAAATAAATGTCAGTACTTTTCAAGTTCTACCAGAGAGACTTGCAAACATTTTTGAGGCATTTCAAAGATCAATGGCTTTAGAGGCTGCGTCAATGGTTTGTAAAGTTTTGCAATGGAAAACCAGTAGCATAATTAAGTTGTAGTTTTCAAACTTATTCTTCAGTGAAATACGTAGCTTCATTTCTCTCATCTGCTTTGGAATTTAATAGAATAGTTTTTGTTGGCACTTTTTCATCTTTAACAAATCGAACTTTTAAAACAAAAGTGGCATCGAAAAGTCCTGCTTATCTAGTTTGACTTAATGGTTTTAATGTTACAAAAGTTGAAGACTACCATTCTTTATTACATATAAAGCTTGGTAATATATTCCATCCTTTGATTCTATGCTCAAATGTATATTTCATTGTTTCAAAACATGTTTGCACTTCTATATCCTCTTTTACTGCATCATTAACTACCAGATTTAAATTATGATCAGCCTAATGGACATACACCACATTTAGACTGTTATAAATTTTTAAACACCACCATAAGTGACTTTCATGTTATTAGCACAATCATATCCTTGTACACAGCATTTATTCAGAGAAATATTTTTGTCATTTATAGACTTTATAAATTGGTTGGACATTGCTAAAGGCAGTTTGATCCTTTGTGAAATCCTAAAAATTACCCTTTAATTACAAGCACCTTTTGAGTTCTATTTTCATCATTTTTGATTACACAGTAATGGTGAAGTTCACACAACTGAATTTTTTTTTCAAACATCTTGAGCCATATCAAATAGAGTAAAATAGTGGGGTTATTATTTTATTTATCAGTGTGTTTTCCACTTCTGAATCAGAACGGCAATGAACTCATTTTATATTTTTGGACTTTGGATTCAAGTTATTATGATCTTCGGTGGTTTAATTACTATATTGATTAATTAAAAAATCCACCAAAAAGGTTATGTTGAAAATTGGTTTATTCTTTTCAAAACAAAGTCAGCGATATTCACATGCATAGATACAATACAGAGATGCACTTCGGAACAGTCGCAAAGATAATCTCTGTGAACTCAACTTGAACTCTCTGTAACACTGAATACTGACTGAATGATGTCAACTAACTGCTCTGTCCAGCCGATCTGTTTATACAGTCTCTATCGAAATTTCAAGAATTCTTCAAAGGCATCCACCCGATTTTTCTCGATCATTAACAATCACTCAAGCAATCAAACATATTAAAAACAATCGGAATTAATACAAAATTACTTAACAACATTACAAAATGATCAGAAATGCTAATTAGAGATACTTAAATACAAAATTATTTACAGAAATCCTTTCAAACTGTAGAAAATTGTCCTGTAGACATCGTAACTTACATTAATACATGGAATTACAAACATTTAAGAAATTCGCTTGCACCATTCGGTTCTTAAACATATTAAATGGACTTTAAATAATTTTCTTACCTAAAACAAAGTCTATATACACTGATTTACAAGAAATTACAAAACAAACATACCAGATCATATTCAAGCAAACTTTAGCTCACTACAAATACTTCATGCAGTACAATACTATTCAAAATTCAGGTATGAGGGCTGTTACAAAGTGTTTTGTCTGGCCCTTTGATTTACTTAACAATTCCTGTATAATCAGGATTGAATTTCGCTAATAACTCAATACTCAAAAAATTTCCTCTTGAACTTGAATCCTTTTCTCCATAGTGACGATAAGCTAAATTGCAGGTTTTCAGAAGTAACATGAAGGAGACTAGTGACTGACTACTTGGTTGCCAAAAAGATTTTTATTTCTTGTTTATTGACTCTTTCTTTTCGTGCAGAGTTCCATATAACTACCATTTTTGATATGAAAGATATCAATCCAAATGGTTTTTTGATGTATTGTATCTTTCTATCACTTCCACAATATGTTTCCAGTCATCATAGCATTCTGTCAAACACTTTGAAAATTCTTAGATGCCCTGTTTGTGAATAACCTTTTGAAGCAATAGAGACTTGGACAGTCAAGTGCGTTCTAGTTATACGCTAGGCTTATAAACATTACAATAATATTTTTCCAAGAAATATGTGTTATCACCATCTTTAAGGAATGGTCTTTCGGTTTATAGTGTCTCTTTTCAATCACAAACTATTTCACTTGACTATTTAATTCTTTAAAATTACTCTTATCAGTAACATATGGCAATGCTGTAATTTTTTCCACATTAAAAAATGATCCACAATGAGTTTTGCTCATAACTTGTTGTAGTTACTCTGGATCTAGATATCACTGTTGTCGGGCTCTGCAGGATTACCACTTTTTGTCACATCAATTCTTCATTTCCACTGCACTATTCAATTCATTTTTTTCAGTTATATCATAATTCTTAAGAACTGACTTATTTTAGGCAACATTTTGTTTTTTTCTTCAGAACACTTCTTCCTCTTGTTGTTTTTCACTTTCACTATATATTTTCTAGAACTAGGCATATTGTTATCTAATTTCAATAATTAAGTAATTGGAGATCAGATAAAACAAAAACTGTGATATAAAAAAAATTCTATGCCACAAACAACCAATTCTTATAACAATTAAATGATGTATGTGTAGTGGAGCCTTTCTTATACTTAACAAAACAGAAAGCGGGGTTTCCCCAAGTGTCACTATTACTAGAACCACTATTACTAGAACAAATGAAGACTCACAGTGAAAATATGAACTAACAAATAAACCATACACAAAACTTTTATCCATAACTGACAGCATTGCTACAGCACTGAATCTACAAATAGCGAGGACTTTATTAATATGTATTGGACATGTTCTTAAACTGGCTAACATCTTTTTCATAGAAACGCATTCAAATCTTGATATAATTCTTTGTTTATGTGCTTTAGAAGGCAACTAAAATTAATTTTACCAAGTTTTGTAATAATAAATGTTAGTATCCTGCTGTGCTCATGGCTGTCTCGTGCCGGGGGCTCCCTCTGACTGGTGGCCCCTGGCAGTTTGCCTATCCTGCCACCCTATTGTTACGCCACTTATTTCAATATACACTACCAGTGATGAGAAGGCTAAAACTGTAAAATCTGGAATCTTTGCTAGTCTGTGTGCACATTAATGAAAAATTAATTAATTTTTTTATTTAAACTGTACACTACAATAATTTCTTTATTGGTTAATATATAAAATTCTCTATATCCCAATAAGCCAGTAGTTATCAATCAAACAGATACCAAAATAAAAATATTGTCTTTCTGTTCACACATAAAAAAAAAACTAACAAATGAAACTGAATAAAATTAACTCACTTTAATGGTTAAAACATAGGATATATTTTAACTCAGTATGTTACAGAGTTCCTCAAGAAATCATTGTTTGTGTTTTAATAAAATGAAATACAGAGATAGTTACATGTATAGTACTGTACATTTTTAAGTAAATATGGTTTGAAACACACGTCTCCTGTCACACTGAGCTCAAATCAGTCGAATTATAGTAGAACAATACAATCAGGGATTATACATTACAGTTTAACTACATATCAAAATAATCTGTTCCTATAAACATCAGATAGCAACATCTCAAATATTGTTTACTGAGAAACACTAAGAAAAAACCTGCAGCTAGTATGTAGGCTATTTACAGCAAGAAAATATTCCAAAGTAGCAATGGTTTCAAGAAATGACTTGCCAAATTTCATTTAAAACATGTAATTTATTTGAATTTAAATGTAATTACATTTAATTTTGATTAGAGAACAAGCGTTTTTGGTAAATAAATCATCATTTTTCTTAATAATTATTCCAGTACCTTATTCCCTTATCTACAGAAAGAAAAAAAAAAAATTATCCGCACTCCCTTATGCCTTAAAATGAGTGTTACTCTAAATTATTCTTCCTTTCATGCATACCTCAATAGCAACATACACCTCGTACACACCCAGTACTCTATTTACCTTCCTCCAGTCTTCCAATGTCTTCCAGTCCCTTTTTCATATCAGTTTCTGCAGTAATTTCTACAGACAAATATAGCTGCCCTCCAAACATGATACACAAAATAGGGGTACCACATTAACCCACAATATATAACCTAATTTCTGACTGTATGCCAATTACGCGCTAGAATAATTAATACCAATAGTCATAATACACAACCCTGGTGAATTTCCGTTACCTCCTAACTTTTTTATTTTTAATATTTTAAATATTCCTCTTTACAGCAAGTCACTTTCTCATCTTCTCCAATTGTCACACTTGACACACTATCAAATTCATTTGAAAGATCTAACAGTAAATTATCAACCTGTCCTCCATATCCATTTTAGTAGAAATATTTTGCTTCACATTAAAATCCTTACCTAATGCCATGCTGTTGATCTGTAAACCAGTTACACTCCTCACAGACATTTCTATGTCACCTTTACAGAATGTTTGAAACAGTGATCTCAATCTGCCTTTTGCCTGTTGTTGATCATTGACTAACACCTCAACAAGCAGGATTCTGCCCTGATAAAAGCTGCACAGGACAACTAACTAATCTCACACAATTTATAGAAGATGGATTTGAAGCTTGTAAGATGATAAGAGTGATACTTGTTGATTTGTCTGCAGTGTATGGTGGCATTAACCATCAGCTACTACAAGTCAACTTCTACAAGCTGATCAGGAATTTCAGTCTTAGTAAATCCATCACTATTCTTCTGTAGAATCGCAGACTCTTTATTGACTTCCAAGAAGAGCATAGCCATTGGAAGTTACAGAAGATTGGTCTACACAAGGTAGTGTGCTAGCCCCAGTTATGTTTCACATATGTAGCAATGATCAGCCAATAATCCCCCAACACAAGAAGTTTCGTGTGTACTGATGATCATGCTCTGGTAAGAAGGAGCATAGACTTTGAATTAGTGGAAAGAACCCTCACTAATCCTCTTGAAGTTCTGTCACGATTCTGTAACACAAATCTGCTTAAACCAAATCCTGCGAAGACACAGCTATGTGATTTTCATTTACGGAATAGAGAAACCATTTGTAGTTTTAAGATAATATAGTCTGGGGACGAACTGAACACTGCGACACTCCAAAATATCTGGAAGTGGCCTTTGACAGATCCCTCATATTAAGAAAACGCTGCATCAGTTCCAAGCTGAAAGTTTTCACCAGAAGCAATCTCTTAAAAAACTTGTTGGATCACAATGGTCAGCCAACCTGAAACCATCCAAACTTCTGCTTTGGCATTGTGTTATTCGCCTGCAGAGTTCACCTGTTGTCTGTGGTAGAACTCAATCATGACAAATAGATGGATGTAACTCTAGATGACACTTGCAAAATCAAAACAGCCTATTTAAAATCCACTACAGCCAAAAGGCTCCACCAGGAATAGCACCACCTTCAGTTTAAAGAGAAATAGCAGCTGTAAGGCTTTAAGATGAATAATGGGCGTTAACTGTTCATGTCCATTAGCCTTCCTGGTGCCTATAATATTTTAAATGATGCAGTCAACAAACCCCAAACGTGAATGGTAAATTGAAATACATTCATTTTACACTGTTTCAAAGTCACAAAAGATGTATATTCTTTCAAAAGTTCCACTTTACAAAATAGGTACCAGAAACTTTGATAAAACAATCAGACAGAAGATGTAGGTAAAGCACATTCACTAGAGAGGACATACTCTCATCATGCCCCCTAACTTTGATCAAAGTGGAACAACAGCATTTTGAAATACACTATGCCGACCAACCACATGGAGCAACCCCCTCTACATTACAACATGAAGTTAACTGTTTGAAAACTGCTGGTAGAATGAGCTACATTGTGGCCTGTTGTTGTCTCTTTGAAAACTGCTGAAAAACTGAGAGCCAGTCTGGATATCTGCCTTCTACTTATTGGATTGGTTGACCTTGTGACGTCAGCAAAAACATGTGAAAATTTATATCTCAAAAAGTATTTAATAGTTAGAATCATGATTACTACCTGGGACCCTTGATCTCTTTTTCTGTCTGTTTTGACAGAGTTTAGTCTTCAAAAGGGTTTCTATCAAATTAATTTTAAATCCTCTTGTCATCGGTCTGCACGACTTCGCGGATTTTCCTAACAATCACGAAAATCAATCTCTAAAATCTCATTTATCTCATGGATGCATTAAACTTTCCAGAGAGACCTATATATCATTTTACCCTCTTGATTTGATCTATCCTCTGATATAAATTTCTTGTTTTTATCTGATTTAGTTTAAATTTCGATGTTTTTCTCGTGATTAAAAATTGTACTTAATCTTTGCCTAATTACTTGATTTTACATTAAAAATATGTTAGAAGGGGCTGACTATAACTGATGATAAAAAATCAGCTGTAACTTTATGCATTCATTAGTTATTTCAACTTTTATGTTTCAGTCCTCACTGACCGCATAGCTTATATACATAAACAAATCAAATTATTTTTTTAAAATAATTTTTTCTGGGTATAATGAATACACTTTAAATTGATTCTTATGATGAGTTTTAGTAGTGGAAATGACTGCAACAAAATCCGTTAAGATTGGAAAACTACTTTAGCTGAAATTTCTTTCTTCCACAAGGGTAGTTTGAAAATTGAACTATAAAGTATGTATCTACTGGGAATAGCTAGTAGAAATGTTTTTGCGAAGCTTATAGATACATTACACAGCAAACAAGGATATGAGGAAAGTGGAACATGAAAGAACTCATCCACTACATGGGCATTTACTGCACAGGCAAAGATGAAGTCCAGGAAAAATGTCCTAAGAGTTTACAACTAAAACTGAAAAAGCCAGATTACAATTGAGGGAAGATAGGTCTACCACCTTCTCTTGCTGGAGAAAATTGTCTGAAATGTTACCACTTGGTCATGACAAGGGATGACTGATATGGAAGTTTCTGAATAGGCTGGGCAAACCTTGCAGAAAGGGGTGTTCAATAATATCAAAAGTGACTGTGGAGAGGAACAGACTGTTCACTATATGCTCCAATGTTAACTGGGTCCAACCTCCATGGAAGTTAACTTATATGAGTCTTTTGAAAATACACCTGAAGTGGCCAGGTTTTGGTCTGATACAATTTGAGGCTTGTTATTGTGTAAATATGTATGTTTCTGATACAAAATAATGCTAATAATTTCTGAAGTTTTTGCACATCAGCCTCTCATCAATTTACCTATTGTACTACTGATGTCAAACTAATTGGCTTGTAATCTTCAACCCTATTTGTCTTCCATACGAAATGGGCCATTACTAATATCACACTTCTCTTGGTCTCTGGTAAGCAGCATGTATTTAGATTTAGGGTAACAATGTCAAACAAATTGGCTGTAATTTTCAGTCTTCTTTGAGATTCCTGCTGTATGGACTGGTACTAGCATTGCACATTTCCAGTCATGTAGTAAGCACCAAGAATCTACACTTAATACAATCATGTCAAACAAATTGGTTTCTAGTTTACGGCTCTCTTTTTCATCCCTCTTATATGTACTGGTACTATAATTGCACTTTTCCAGTTGTCTTGAAGCAGCAAATATTAAGACTTGACCAGCATTTACAGGTAAGTCATTATTTACACCAGATACTTTGTCTCATCAAACCAATTACTTATATCTTTGCATGTTTCAAATCCTCAGTACATTTCCTACATCCTTCCATGAATTTTCTTAATACTATCCCTACCCCTCAATGTTCTAACATTGCCATAGAAATTTCTAGATTCATCATCTGTGATTCCCAGGAATGCACATTATTTTTCTCATATGAATCCTTAGCTTTTACTTTGCTGCTACTAACTCCTTGTTTAGTTGTTTGGAGTTTTTCTATTACCTTGCTGTCCTTACATCTGTTGTGTTCTATTCTTATCAACCTGTTTAACCTGACTTTCCTATTTTAATATGTAGGTTCCATGTTATTATTTTTTGGTTTAGCACAAACATTTCTTCTCCCATTCTTATTATTTCACTGTTCTGTTCCCACTTCAATTTCAATATAATTATGCCTTCCTTCAGTATACTGACCCCTCCTGAAATATTTCTTCAGTTCCTAAATCTATGTATTTTAATAGCTATACCTATACCCACCTCCAATTTTGGCCTCTTATTTATCAAACCCACTAATATCCATCAGAACTGCTTCTTGACTACTCAAAATTGTCGTCAGACTTTATTAGGAATATATCCAAAATATAGGCTCACATTGTGCTCTACTCTATCACTTATGTGACTTTCCTTAATATGGTATTTACAAATTTCTGTTCCCCTGTGTTAGTAATCTTACTTCCTTCACAGTTGACACATACTACATTTAAGTCCACACCAATAATGACCATCTTCTTATTTAGTTTCTCCACAAGATCCTCATCATCATCATTCATTCTTCCACTGTGGTAAGCCACCAATATCCTAATTTTTCTTCTTCTTCTTTCACCCCAGAATTCTACCCCCAGCAACTCATGGCTACAATCTATGAATAATAGTGAACTACAGATGTAATTATTAACCAATTTGGATACCCTTCCACCAATTATACCTCTATCTCTGCTGTATTCAATAATCATCAGGGAAAACCTAATTGTAGATCACTCCTTTTTTTAACCAAGATTCTTACTCTCATTTCTAATTGCGATTTTCGTCACCTGTTAAGTTGCCAAGCTCTATTACTTTGTTCATTATACTTCTAAAGTTCACAAGTAAGAGGCTTATAACTTACTTTGCAATATTTTCAGTGTTAACTTTCACCTTCCCCATTTTGACCTCTTCTCTATTTTTATTTTTTATTTTTTTATTAGCTTCAATGAATTCTTTAACATTTATGATTTTTCCCATCACACATCTGCCTTCAGTATCCCATAGGTTACCTATTTTGCCTCCTCACTAGCAGCCTCTATCCTAAAAATGGCACAGTAATGACTCCATCATAAATGTATGTGGAATTCCCCACAGTTTTAGCTAAGAATTTGGAAAGTACCCCCTTGCCCTTTCAATTAAGGTGCAGACCATGCCTAGTGAAACTCCACATATGAAAGGTGTCCAAGCAGCAATTCCATTTCCACATTTACCCACCTCCCAGTGTGGTTTCATTGCAACACGGGACTTACATGATCTCAACTCTGGTATTCTGAACCTATTTCACAACTTTCTACAGGTCACTTTCTGTACTATTAACCACATTTCTACCAGTAATAGTCCTCATTTACGATTATCACTTATTTATTATCCACAGTATAAGCCATACAAAGTGAACCTGTTTCCTGTATTAACTGGGCTAATGTTGAACTAGGTTTTGAATAAAAACCTGTGACTCAGAAGCCTGTGCCTAATTGATCCTGCAGAAGAAGGTCTGCATGTTCCCACAGCTATTACCTAGCAACAAAACCTTTTATTCCTATTGCTTCCTTGATCCCTCCTATTCTTAAAGGCATACTGAACCTTATCTGTTACTAAATCTGCACAAGGGTCTTCCCCTCCTGGTTCTGATAACAGGTGAAACATATTTCTTTGTACAATTCCTAAGTTTTTGGTTTCTTCATCCTGTTAACCATACATTCCCAACCATCCTTCTTACCCTGAAGGGCCCTAACTCCCTGATCTTGCCTACCTCTAACTTGGAGACCATCAGACATGTTAAGAACGGATTTCGATCTCCTTCATCAGTGGCGTAGCTAGGTCAACAAGGGCCCCGGTGCAAAAAATTTATTTTGGGCCCTCGGGCCAGACGGGTGGGCGACCTTTTTTTTTGCTTTGTGTGCTGGTAGGGGCCCCCTGAACTGAGGATGGGGCCCCTGAGCAGTGGTTGGGCCCCCCCTGAGGAGCGAGGGCCCTTGGTGAGGGGCTCCAGGGGCCCCTTAGACGACGGTAGAGATAAAAAAAATGTCACTAGTTTGCCGCGAAGGCTCTTGGGCCCTCTAAACTGCACTTGAGGGCCCCTAGAGGTATGCTTGGGGGCCCCCTGAGCGTGAGGGCCCCGGTGCACTGCACCGCCTAGCTCCATAGTAGCTACGCCCCTGTCCTTCATATATGTTGCAGCTCACACAGCATATATGTATAGTCATTTCTCAAAATGCTAAATAATTTTTGAGATATTCGTATGCAAATAAATAAATTAATTCTAAATGTCAGGTATGTATTAAATTATTTCCACATATTATCAAATGGCAGTGTGGTCTATGCGATAGGCTGTTAGTTTCATAATTTTCTGACCCGAGTTCAAATCCCCGCTGAATCAAATATTATTATTTATTTTTATCTTCAAAAATTGTCAAGATTGATTTATTTATTTTGTTAAAACTTTATTTACACTTTTATTGCACGAAATAAAATTTAAAACAAATCACATTGCTTATAACAGATACTTCAAACATAATTTCGACCCATATATCATCAATGGCTTCCTAATATGACTCACCCATACCCAATGAAATCAAATCTGCCAGTAAACTGGAATCTGACACAAGAATTTTGAAATGTTTAGAAGCATTTGTCACTTGTTCTTCCATATCCTTGTTGAGCTCCATTTATCGTCACGGATAGGCCTACTATTTTATTTTCAACCTTTTACATGGAACAAATCAAGTGTAGAAGAGAGATAGAAAAAAATATCTTCCCAATGCTGCGTATTTCGTTTAAAATACCTCTTGATGATATACAAGTACAGAAACGATGAAGACGAAATAAATAACATGATAGTAACTATTTCAATTTAAAATGCACAAAACAACTTATTAACAAAATGTGAAAAAATAATGTAAGAATGGAGAATTTCCTGATATATGATTGTAATCAAGTTTTCAAGGGTGTGCTGTCAATTTGTGTCATGAAAAGACCTGTGAATTCATTACAAAAAAAAGAATTTCAGGAAAAAAATTACACTGATTTGTAGATAATACGATTTGTTTTAAATATTATTTCACTCAATATAAGTACGTAAATGAAATTTTAACAAAATTAAAAGGTCAAGCTTGACAATTGCTGAAGATAAAAATAAATAAAAATATATGATTCTGTGGGGATTTGAACTCAGGTCAGAAAAATTATGAAGCTAACACCCTACCACATTGACCACGCTGCAATCTGATTAAAGCAAGGCAATAATTTACTGTATAGTCGACATTTAGAATGCAAATATCTCAAAAACTAAGGCGCATTTTGAGAAACGTCTATACCACAGACATACATTGTAAGCTATCTGTTAAATTTAGTAAGTGCATGACAAAATTTTGTTCTCAGAACCACGAGTTAGATTGGATAGAATATTAGTATACATTTCATTTTTATAATAATTTTTTATGTTTACTTAAGTTAGAAAGCAGTTTTTAAGATGGTATTTTCAATATTTTTAATTTCAACGTTCTTCAGCATTCGCCTGGAGTGGGAAAGTTCATACTTAAATTATTTATTTTTGGCTTAATTATTAAAGTTACGATATTTAGTATAATAACTAAAGTTAACATTTATTTAAAGATCTAGCGATTTGTAAAGTTTCAAGGAGATAGAATTATTTTTAAAGTCGTGGTCAAATGAGATGATGAAACCTTCAGATGTGAGATGAGAAACTGATCAGTTATTGGAAAGATTCTTGTGGGAAGTGCAGCCGCTAGATTTTACCACGCTCCGTGAGTACCAGAACTTTCCTGGTTAGTAGCCACGCGAGCGAGTCAGTCGGCTAGGAACAATGCGAGGGGACAGTCTTCAAGTAGCAATCGGCGCGACACCACATTAGCTTCAGTAGTCGGTGAAAGTTTTATTTTGGAATAATGCCGCTTGTTTTATTCAAGTTAACCATAATGTCATGTTAAAATAGTATTTCTCCAAGTGAGGCCTCGGGATTGTTTGATTTTACTAAGCTGTTGAACAATGGGAGCGTGTGATTCTCTTTCGTTAAATTACTACAACTAGAAGTTTGAACTATTGGGGTGTGGTCTGGCTTGACCGGTTAATCGAACATGTAATACATTTCTTTGGAAAATTTGTCTGATTGCCTGTACAGTTGTTGGCTTTGTGAACTTTTGGAAGAATATACTTATTTAAATGGCAATGAACTATTTATCATTATTGAACTTAACCTTTTCATAGTTTTCTGGTTAAAAACCTATGTGGTGGCCGTATCATCTTAACTAATTCAAAACTGTTACATCTAAGGCTACATACGGTCAGAGTTAAGACAACGTGTTTATGCTCCACCCCAAGCATAAGCTCGGTTCTTACAACATGCTATGTAGCCTTCAACATATATGAAGGAGATCAAAATCTGTTATTAACAAGTCTGATGGTTCCCAAGTAAGACAAAGTCATGTGATAGCTCATTATTTCCCATGTTCCCTCTCTACTACTCACATAGTGAAACCACTTCTTACACTGACTGCAAGAGGCCACAAACCTGTGATAGGTGCCACAGTTTCCAGGTGTGATTCTTCCAAACTAATTCTAACACCAGTACCTTAAGTAACAAAATAACATGATATTTTACCAAAGTTATAATCCTCACTGCCACTTCTCCCACAACATCTTTTAATGAGCAGCAGAGGAAGTCAAGTATTGAAAAAATTACCAGTGGAAATGATGAACTACTTACAAGAAACACCAAAAGAGTATAAAATTTGTGAAGGGATAAAGTATCTGGGTTTTGTTATTGCAATCAATAAATTTTGAGATCTTTTTTTTATTATTTTTTTAAAAAACAAACAGAACAGTTTAATAAGTGTGTAGATAAATTTCTACTGGAGCTTGTGCTCAGTGACAACTGAATTAAGCAAAATGGTTATGACTATAATGCTTACACTAATGACACGTGTTTCATCTTAAAAGCTTGAAAGTTGATTTATAATCTGAGTTAAATGAAATCTCGCTTTATCATCTGGAGACAGAGCAGAAAATTAAAATCTGTTCTGAATATTAAAATTTTTCAACCTTGATATGACTGTGAGTGGATTTTAATTATAAAATGTGCAGGAGAATTCTGCATTAAACTGAAATCCTCAAAATACAATGATATATTACAACAAACTGCAAAATGTGTGATGTTTCTGTTACAGAAAAACTGATTGCCTACCAGTCCAGGCTGCATTAATTCTTCTAGATATGAAATGCAGAGACGGCGATCCCAGTCATCTGTTATGTGACCACCATACATAATTTCTCCAAACAGATAACGCAAATCCTCCCATGGTACCTTCGAATTGGCTTCAAGGTAATTGTATAGCACACTGACACTGATTGTCAGATCACCTAAAGGATATTGAAATAAGCAGTTTTATTCTGGTAAAAGTTAGCATAGTAGTAACATAAGCACAGAAGAAACCAAACATAAAATAACTAAAAGTTTTTATATAATAATAATTTGAAATAGAATGTTCAATGAAATTAAAATATTTACCAACATTAAATGGGTATATTTTATTCCATCCCTGGGGACCAAATTTGCGCCTTTCAGCTACAACAGCATGGAAATAGCACAGAGAAAAAAAGAATTGCTTTGAACTCTGCTTCTTTTCCACACATCTCTAAGGTATCCTGGTTAAAGTTGTCTAATGCCTTGTGTAAGTTTGCATTCATTCCAGTTGGTGGCTCATTTGTGATTTTAATCGATGATTCCAAAATACCCTGTCATAAAAGAAAAGTAAAGTTCATACTATTGGGAATGTGATTTTTTTACAAATACAAGAAATCAGTGGCCACAGCACTCAATTTAGTTCATTCTAGAAATTTAAATTATGCTATGCTAACATATGTAAGCTATGGCATTACTTAACAGCAGAGATTGAGTGCTTAATTTCTAAATTCTACCAAGGCCTTCACCACAGTAACAATACCTTCTAAACGGTTGATATGTTGGCACCAAAAGAACCTGATTTTCTCTTCAGTAAAATATCTCAACCAGTAGGAAGTAGACGAAGATGTCTTTTAAATAAAACTTTCTCAGCAGTGAGGGTTGTTTTTTTTTTGTTAAATCTGATTAATAACTGAATTTTCTCAGGCAATTTTCCATATGACATTTATTCATATACAATGCCAAGAAAACATAACTTTTATAAAGCTATTATTGTATTTTCCTGAGTTTACTATCTGATTGTGATCCACTGTTGAATCATGTTAGTAAATAGTAATTCATTAAACTGAATATTCTCTTATTTATTTATACTATTAAAAACCTGTAAGCAAGCAGCATCTGTCATAAATTTTGAACCAGTATCACACGGAAACTATCCCAGATATTTGGATGATGTTTTCAAAATTTTAGAGCTAATAGTACAGATCAAAATCTGAGGAAATAGCTCATCACTTACTTCTACCAGGGAAGGGAGCAATACATCAAATTCATTTTGAATTGAAAGAAGTATGAGCCCAGATCACTCTATATTTGAGGTGCACATTCCTTTAAAGAAATATTGACAAAAGATTATGCTACTATTGTGCATTGATTGTGTTTTATTTAGATTATTTTGTTCTTATCTTCTGTAAAATAAGTATACTACATTAATCAAATGTAATAAGACTCTTAAAATGAATGGTTTGTTTGGGAATTATCATTACCAATTTGCATTTTACCAACTTCATAGCTGATATTGTTATCATTAATCGTCGATTTTCATTGATATCTAACACACTTCGAAGCAAGATCATTATAACATATTCAATGATTTGTTCCATTCAAAAGCACAAAAATTAATGCTATCAATAAACTAAAATTCCAGAATATGTGATAAAAACCTATTCTTAAATTTAATTATTTTTTCTATCTACCAAAAAAAAAAAAAAAAAGGGTAAAAGGTAATTATATGTCAACTACCTTCGAAGCTCAACAGAAACAAAGTTTTGAATACAGTGCTCTGGTAATTTATTTTTCACAGTTGTTTAAATTAATAGAATTGTTATTAAATAATGCTCATAACCCTTATTTTGTATTGTTTGTTTTTGGTTGTACTTTATATCACCATAAAGTTTGAACTTCTTAGGTGATAACCAATTGTTACTGGCAGTTCCTAAAGACCTAAACCCACAATAAGACCCTCAGAAATCAGTCATTAACTACTTATTCAGTGCTGCGTAATCAGCACTATTGAATGCATATGAAGAGGTACCATTCTGTTTCACATTAGAACAGAATTTAAGATGAGCAGACAGGGCTGGTTGATACTTCTCCTCATCAACAATTGGAGGGGTTTTGTCAATAATGATGCCAAGGTCACTGAAGCAAAAGTCTAGAATTCTACCATTGTCATTTTGAACTCTATTATGTTGGACACATCCAGAGAGAAGAAATTTCTCATTTAACAGGCTTTCACACTCTAGCTGCGACAAACTGCTACAAATGTTATAGTCACCAAAAACCAATAGTTCATTATTAGGATATTTGTTTTTAATAAAATTAACAGCAGACAAATGACTTAGGTAAACATCAGTGTGAGAATGTGGGGATATATATACACATCCAATAATATTGTGAGTACGAAATCCCTTGATTTTGACAAATATTTGCTCCCCCCACACTTATAATTGCTAGTGCTTTTCTCTATCTTTCCTAAAAATATTATAGTTATTGCTGACTATTTCACCGTCCAATATTGATGAGTGGAGTCACGATTCAGTAATACACAACACATCACAGTGACAGCATGCAGATGAGACTAAGAAGGTCTTTAACTTAGTTCTGAGCCCCCTGGTATTCTGATAATACACTAAGAGATCCTGTTTGAAATGTGCACTTTTCTTTGGGGAAACAAAAAGTAGAAGCTTTAACTATTCTAGGAACTCCATTGACATATTTAATTGTTTTGGAAGAATCAACACTTTTGAACAAGTCATTTAATTCAGATCGAAGATTCTTCAGGTGCTTTCTCTGCTCCAGGGTCAAGTCAGGTGTGACAAGAATTTTTTCACTGCCAGTGCCGACGGCTTTAGCTTGTAATAGACACCTTGCATCAGCCACTGATGGTGTATTGACAATTAATGGACGGGTTTTTCCATCTACTGGACGACCAATCCTATGTAATTTAACGCTGGAAAGAGTGTCATCTGAATCAGGCGGGAATACTTTGGATAAAAGTTCGCGATCGTCACAAAAACGATCAGAGCCGACCACTTTACTGGACTCAGGAACATTGTAGATTATCACATTTTTTTTCTTTCATTTGCTTCGGCTATAATATCCTCAGCTGTTGAACCATCGATATTTGGACCACTCTCAAATGTTACCAACTTGGATTCAATTTCACTGACTCTTTTGTCCAGTTGTGCACAATGTTTTGATATGTCGACATTTTGCTGAGAAATTGTCGCCAATTCCGACTTGATTCCACTGAGTCATTTTTCAATATCAAGGTATGAAGTATTTATTGAAAACAAGTTCTATTTTTGCGACAGTCAGTTCATAATTGTTACAATAATGTATATCGTCAGAAACAACAACACTAACCTTACTTATACACGACACACATGTCCACGATGATTTGTTTTTCTTGGGATCGGCAGCCAATTTTCTAAACTCTTTATAGTCCATTCCTGAAAATTTTAAATGAAACCAGAATTACACTCACAACACAGAATACTCGAGGCATTCTCTTTTATTATTTCGGAACAGCTACCACACGCGTGTTTACTTGGTGCCATCATACCAGAGAATGGGGTGGAGTACCGTCCAGCTGGAAAATTAAATCTTCTCTGTCAGCTTCCAGAAGTGGCATGAGCCAATTCTGAAACATTTGCAGATAGATTTTCCCTGTGATCGTCACCTCATTAAAGAAAAAAGTCCCATAAAGTTTCTTTCATGAGATCGCGCAAAACACATTCACTTTGGGAGTCATGAGCGTGCTGCACATAAGCATGGGGGATTTCAGTCCCCCAAATGCGCACATTGTGCCTGTTCACTTTTCCATTCACATGAAAAGTGACCTCATCACTAAACACAAGTTTTTCTGTGAATGTTCTAGACACTGGGCACAGAATTGAAAACGACGCACTTCATCGTTGTGGACAGTGCTTGTAGCAACTGTAACCTGTAAGGCTTCATAACAGTCGCTTCTGTAGGATTCTCCAAATGGTCTTCTGTGGAATACCTAATTCCCTGCTCGTTCGAAAAGTATACTTCTGTGGGCTACGAACGTAACTGGCGCACACACGTTCAATGGTTTCTTCAGACACAGGAGGGTGTAAGGACAAAGTCCGACACCGGGGTAGAGTATCGCCTATGTGCCTTAACTTACTCTCTTGAACACACCTCCCAATCCGATGAAAACTTGTTGAATACTTTAATTTAATTTGACCATGTTGCCAGGATACAACTAGAACGCTACAGGTCGCCACAATATTTGAAGACCCCAAATATTGAAAAGGTATTACAGCAGCTACAGAAATAAAACAGTTCACTTTTCCAAAAATTCTCAGAGTTTATTTAGAATGAAATTCAAAGTTCAAACAGCATTCTTAAGTTGCTTAGGCAATCGAACAATCGTTCCAAAAATCACAGATTATGGAGAGAAGTAGAGACCGACCAACCCCGATGAGAATTACCCGTTCATGTTAAGTAAACAAATGCCACGCCCCCGACAATGTTCCATCATGGCCGACCCCGGTAGTGCCAACTGAAAACCTGAGCTACCAACCTAAGTCGGAGTTGCCAACCTACCAGCGCACACGCTTATAACATCTTATTAGCACGACTTCAAACCCGGAAAAGACCCCGTCTTCAACACGCGTCATGTTTTATACCTTCGCTGACGTCAGAGCCAAAATACAACTTTCTGCTAACACATAGACGATTTAGATCTGAAATATCTCAGTAACTAAAAAGTTATGCGAAACCTTAGGTGTGCCAGTGTTTATACTTATTTAATTGTGAAATAATGTATATTTAGTGAATAATTTTAAGCATCTGGTTTAAAAGATCTTAGCCCAGGAGTGAACTACTTTCCTACTCTGGGGAATTACTATTGTTCTGGAAATTTCTACATTTCGTCATTTTATTAATGCCACAATTTATGCAAATATTATTATTATCACCGTTTTCTACTAAAATTCCTGAGTTTATTGGTGTAATTTTTTATTAAGATTGGTGCAGGGAAAGTTTAACTACGACGTAACCAAAGTACAATTTCAGTTTTAATTTTATAACTTTATTTCTATTACTTTTATCGCAAATATAAAATTACCAGGAGATTCTCTGAATTAAACTACGTATTCTGAAAGTTATCTCATCTCTGTATTTACTTTAGATCGGTTGAAAAATATTTCTAAGTTGCCCACATGGCTGCAATGAAAAATAAATTTTAAGATCTCTATAAAATCGGCTCTATTACTTGGAATTACTTGAAATTATTATATGTGATATTAGATTTTTAGGTCTTCCCGGAAATCTACTTTTTATTTCGAATGTTCTCTAGGATTTTGAGATAAAAAATTATTAAAAGTGTAGAGCATCTGACGAAGTATAAAAATTGATTTAAGTTATTTAAACGTTCAGAAACTACGAAATTTTAGTGAATTTATATTTTAATTGCATGATTACTTCCCTACAATTACTTTATTTTGTTCAAAAGTGTGTGAAAACAGTGAAATGCCAAATATTAGAAATTGCTTGTGTACTAAACTGGATTATTTTGGATTATCATATTTAAGGTTAGTAAAAGGTGTTCATATCATTACAGAAAATTAGTATAGTTGGATTATTAAGTATTGAGTTACTTTCTTGCTCCTAAATTGGTTTAAAATGACAAAATGCTCCCCAGTTAGAAGCTCATAATTACAAAGTTGGATTACTGATGATTATTTAATTTTCAGTTGATTTAAAGTTTATTTATTATTATTCAAAGTTTATATTCGGCATTTAGCAACTACTGAAAGTCTTTACTGCATTCAAATTGGTTTAGAAACTGTAAAGCTAACCTATATCAAAATCTATTATTTGAAACTGAACTTGGGGGATTTAATCTATTTCCTCCCAAACTGATGTTTTCTTTTTGTTATCAAAGGTTTATTTAGAGCATTTATTTAATTTTGAATACTTTTATTATCCCTAAATGGTTTTATTTAGTGTGTTTGGTTACAGTATCTCTATGCTATACAAAGCTTTACTCCCATAACCTGTACATGAACTGAAAACTATCTTTTACTACAGAGTAAACTTTCCCTCTAATGCCTAAAGGTGAGAGGCTAGAATTTACTAAAATTCTAAGATGCTTACATGCCCCCTGAAGATTGAAGTTATTTTCCCAAAGAAAACTAACTGAACATCTTGAAAAATAAATAAAAGGAAAATTTAAGTCCCAAAAAGAAATGAATTATTCCCACAAAATCTAACTATCGCTTGTTGGTTCGGTTCTCTCTCCACCATTCATACTCAAAAGCAAAAAATATTATTGTTTATAACAATCTCAAAAACTTTAACCTTCACTCACAAAATTATTACAAAAATTTTCAAAATCTCATTCACTCTTAAAATATTGATATTAATGAAAATTTATGACCAAATAGCAAAAATGTAAAATATGAAATATTAAATGATCACAAAATTTTAAACATGTGTGTTCTCACAAAATTATCACCAAAATTGTCAAAATATCAAACATATTATCAAACTACAAGACATAAATGGTATAAATGCACATTACCAAAGTACATAGAAAAATATCATTACAAGGAACATCAAATTTGTTTTAAGAAAAAAACCTTAGAGTTTAACATTTTATGAACATAGACATAAAGAACAAAAATGAAAAGTTATGGTGTTTTACAATAATCACACTTTAAAATTCCATATCGGAAAGTCTTTCGTTCTATAAACGTCCTTGTTTGAATACTATACTGTTTTATAATGGCCTTAAATCTACCACTTTCCCATTACACACTTTAAACCCTTGTCACAGAACTCCCTAAATGGGTGACAACCCAAGTCCTGAAACGGGCGCAGACTTTAAGGCTCGCAAAATTTATATAAACCAATAGCCTTTTGGCTAGGTCTGCCGAGCAATTGTCCAACATCCCCGGTTCCTGACGCAGCGGAGTAGCCTGGGGAACTCGGTCAGCTAGCTGGTCTGTGAATGATACAAAACAAACAAACAAAAATGGGAATTAGTGGCGGCCAAACTGTTCTTAACCACTAACATATACATAAAAAAAATATTAAGGGTAAAATACAAAAATAGATACAAAAGTAAGATTACAATAACCATAGTGATTACAATAAAGTTTCCACAAATTATTGAAAAATGAAACAAAAAACAATTATTTTTCTTCGCAAAGGTGGTAGAATAATTACAAGTAGCAAGAAAAATGAAAAAACATGTACAAGTTATAAGTATACCTATAAGTAAGTAATGTTACAAGAAAGAATCCAAAGGAAAAATATATATATATAAAGGTACAAGAAAAATACAAGCATATCCATATCAAATTAGAAACATAGGAAAATGAGCTTGGTCCATGCCAAGTTATTGGATCACTTAATTCAACTGAATTTGTTACAATTATAAGAAATATTACTTATTAGAGGTATTTACAAAGTACTATCCCCAAAATAAAAGAAACATCTAAAAAATGTATAGGGGTAAATTGTAACTTATAAGGAAACATAGTTTCCTAACAGCAGTACACTGCTGTGTAAAATAAGAGTAGAAAAGTAAGGTATGTGCAACGTAGTTGCGTGGAACCAGTATACTGGTTGGAAGTCAATATAGTGTATCAAATCATTGTGTGAACAGAGTTCACCCCAGTGTTGGTGGAGGTGTAAAACCAAATAAGGTAATTTCTTCAGTTGTGCTGTTGGTCTGAGCATAAAAAGGTTTCAGTGCTGATACATGATACCTCCCCTTGAACTTATTGGTATCTGGGTGAACTAGTGTGTAGTTATTGACATTCTGTACATCTGTGATCTTGAAAGGTCCCTCATAAAGAGGAAAAAATTTCTTTGTTTCTTCGTTAATGGCAGAAGATTTGATGTGTTTTTGAACTAATACTAAGTCACCAATATTGTAAGATGTAACGCAAATGTATATCACTCCTCCTCTGGATCTAGGGAGCGGCCCAAATAAATCTAGTGATAACAATTGTAATGGTTTGGTAGGTGTTATGGGTTGGAGCTCTCCTGCTCTCTGAACCGTGTCAATCTTATTTACTTGGCATACTTTACAAGGTAATAGAATTCTTTTAATCCATTTTAACAAATTAGGGAAATACACATACTGTTTCAAAATTTGAAAGCATTTTTGTGGTCCACTGTGACCATGACTTAAATGTTGATATTTAATTAGAGGTTCCAGTAGGTGTTCTGGGATACATAATTTCCTCCAGTCGGTTAAAGCAGTAGTTCTTTGAAAGAGTACACCATTCTTTATACAATAATAGGTATGTAGTTTATCAGTATCTTCTACCTGCTGTAACTTTTGCCTTATCAGTTTAAGGGTTGGATCTTTATCTTGCTCGTGTTGCATAGTCTTCAATGCATTCCTAACTTCCTTCTCAAAAGGAACCTGTCTAATGTAACAAATGTGTGGTCCATCACTACCAAGTTTGGTATCTGGTACTGTGTCTAAGCCTTCTGGCAGGCGAGATAGGGCGTCAGCTATAATATTTTGTTGGCCAGGTATGTATCTGATCTCATATGAGAATTCCTGCAACAACAAAGTCCATCTAGTCAGTCTGCCTGGTAGTAGTGTACATTTATGGAGAAAGGACAAAGCTTTGTGGTCAGTGTATATAATAACTTTTCTCCCTAACAACAAGTATCGAAAACGTTGGAAAGTCCAAACTGCGGGCAAGAGCTTGTTTTTGAGTAATGGAATAATTACGTTCCGCTTTATTTAAGAGTCTGCTGGCAAACGCAATGGTCTGTTTCTGAGGACCTTCTTCTGTTTCAACTTCCTGAAAAATTTCGACACCAAGGCCATAGTCAGACGAATCTGTGGCAATGCAAATGGGCAAATCCCAGTTAGGTGAGTGTAAAGTGATATTTTGTAATAAAGCTTCTTTGATTTTGCAAAAGTCTTGTTCGCAATCTTGCGTCCATTTCCATATAGAGTTCTGTTTGCATAAGATTTGAAAATGTTGACTGTTGAGTGCCTGATTTGGGACAAATTTCCTATAATAGCCACATAATCCTAAAAAGCTTTTAAGTTGTGTCCTGTTCTGAGGTCTAGGAAATTTTTTTATTGCTGCCAGCTTATCTGGTGAAGGTTTTATCCCTTGTGGGGTGATGACATGTCCTAAGAATTCAATTTGTGATGTAAGAAAATACACTTTTTAATTTCACTGTCATCCCTCCCTTCCTGAGAGCAGTTAGTACTTCTTTTAAAGTATCCCAGGGTTCCTGAATCGACTCACTTGCAATTAAAATGTCATCGACATAGACATGTACTTTTCTTAACAATTCAGGGCCTAGAACCTTGTCAAGGGCACGTATAAAGTTAGCCACGGCGTTATTTAAACCAAATGGTAACACCTTAAAGTGGTATGATCTACCCTGATATAGAAAAGCTGTGTACTCCCTCGAATTTGGTGCTATAGGCACTTGCCAGTAAGAGCATGTTAAATCAAGGCTTGTTAAAAACTTTTTCCCATGAAAATTGTGGAGTATTTCATCGATAGGCAATGGATGGTCCCTTTCAGTCTGAAGATGTTTATTTAAAGTTCTAGCATCCAAGACCAGTCTAACTGTCTGATCAGACTTGATGACAACTACAAGTGGATTGTTGTAAGGGCTATGTGACCTTTCTATTATTCCCCATTGGAGCATATGGTTGATTTCTTCTTCTACCATCTGTCGTTTCGCGATGGGAATAGGGTATGGCTTTACAAAGAATGGCTGTGTACAGGAGACCTGAAAATGGCATTGGTAGTTTTGTATTAAACCAGGTTGATCATTGAAGACATCTGAAAACTCATCAATTAACTGCACTAACTTATGTTTATGTTGTGAGTCTACATCCTTCGTAACTTTTTCAAGAATATCTTCTCCTTCCTTAATACTCAATTTGTCAACCCAAAAGTTTACTACCTTGCTATGAAATGACGGCTCCGTATCCATATTAACTGCTACATTCTTGTATAAAATCTTCACTGAAGGTGAATGTATTTGTTTCCATCCCTTTACCAACTGAATTGTTAACCGTTTGTTGTCCAATGAAAAGACTAATGTATTCTTGGCGCAGTCTAGAGTAGCTGCAGTGTGGCAAAGCCAATCAATGCCAAAAATACACTGAGGCTGAAGGCCTGGTATCACATAAACTCTTAAATCAAATGGGACATTCCATAATAGTGCCTTCGAGTAAAGCTTGAATTTTAATTATTTTGCTTTTCTTACCAGTTGCCGTAATGGCTGTCATTTGGGGTACTTCATAATAAGGTACAGATTTAATTGCATTTAAAGTATTAAAAAGCTCTTCAGAAATACAGGAAAGTTCAGCTCCAGTATCGAGGAGTACCTCTAAGTTTAACCCTTGAACAGAAATTGGCAATATGGGTACCTGCACGAGATCATCATCATTCAAATTATCTTCATTTAGCAAATCCTCCATAGGATTGTTATGAAACATAGTGAAAACCCCGGGTGTGTGATGTGGTCCTGAAAATACTTTCGCCTCTGTTTGGACCAAGACATTGGCAGGACTCAGTTTTTTGGCTGCCCATTGTCTTCTTCGCAGTGAACTATAGCTTCAGTAGTGTCAAATTGCGGTGAATCACTCCGCCTTTGTGTTCTATTATTGTTACCTCTCCCGCGGCCTCTACCTCTAAAGAAACCACGAATGTATGTTTTCCCTCTATTAGAAGTTGGAGAAGTTTGAGGCTGTCCTCCATTTGGAGGTTGCTCACTATGCTTATCTGAGGAGGGTTTGTTATCAAAACGTTTGTTGCCGTCATGTTGAGAAGACCTATTATCATTATTATTATTTTTAAATGTTTGTGAGTTAGGGTTTCTATCCCTATAGTCATTCTGATTATTCCAATAACGGCGTTGGTTCGCAGGGTGGTAATTGCGAGTTGCCTGCTGCATATCTAGATTATGCAATGTCCCTTACTGCTGCATCAATCGTATTGATACCTAATAATGCAAAAGGAGTTTTGTACTTCCATAGGTAATCTACCCAAAATATGCTTGACCAATTCGTCTTCTGGTATAGGTATTGTTAAATGACAGGCTTTGGCTACTTCAGTGAGAAAGAAATCCGTCATAGTGATGTTACTATCTGACCGGTAAAAAGGACCTGTTGAAATGTTTTTCTTAATGGCGAACTGTATGTGAGTGGACCAAAATCTATCCAAAAAGCATTTCTTAAATAGTGCAAAGGTTTCACAAGACTCTTTATGCCTGACGGCCCAAATTCTACTTGTTCCTGTTAAGTGTTGGAATACAATTTCAATTTTCTCTTTATCTGATAGCAAATCAAAAATCCTGAAAGCTTCAAAACTTTGCAAAAAATCTACAGGGTGAACAGAACCATTTTCAGTAAAGGGTTTGACCTCAATTTTATTGTTTCCAAGTAATGGTAATTCTGATGTTCTCAGATCAACAGCTGATATCCCCTGCTTAACTAATTGTTCCACTTTGCTTTGGCATCCCTGAATATCAGTTTGTGTCTTTTGGACCTGTAAATCCAAAGCAGAAACTTGTTGCAGTGTATGTTGTTGTTTCTGATCAATGTGCATAACCTGTTCATTTAAAGAAGTCAATTTAACTTTATTATTTACAACCTCCTGCGTAAGTGAAGTAACATCCTCATCAATTCTAGAAACATTTTGTTGTACTTCTGCAATTTGTTGAGTATTTGTCTCAGTAGCAGTATCTAAAACTTGAACCCTATTATGTACTTGAATTACATTGTCACTTACTGCTGAAACAGTGTTGTGAATTGACTTAATGGAGTCAGCTGAAGTGGATACAAAATGTTGTAGGTCAGCTGATATTTTAGCAATTGTGGAATCTTGTGTGTCAATTCTAGGTACAATTTCTTTTCGAAAATTATCCAATTTGTTGCTTAAAATGTTTGAATTTTTATAACATGTGTCCCTAACTGAATAAAGTTGGATATTAAAATCTTCCAGTTGTGTTTCAACCTTATCTGCATGGCTGTTAAATGTCTGTAACATTTCAGTGCGGTGTTCTTGTAATTGGTTTGTGAATTCTTTCTTATTTGCTTCACACCTTTCTTCAGAATTTACTAAACTCTTTTCAAGACTTGATATTTTGCCCCCCATGCGTGTTTCAAGAGAATTTGTTTGGGCTGTGAAAGCTTGTGTGAGTTTCTGTTCCAAAGATATGCATGAATTGTTGAGGGTGGTTCTGAAATTTGATTCTAGTTGTTTCAAATCTTTATTGTGTTGTTCCAACTTATCATTGAATTCATCCTTGTGTTTATCAAGTTTACTAGTGATCTCTTGTTTTTGTTCAGCCAATTGATTATTAAGAAGTTGGAAGTCTTGTTTGAATTGTTGGGAATCTTGTTTTTGTTCATCAAATTTATTGTTGATCTGTTGGGTAAGTGCCTGAATTAGGGATACAATGTCAGTAGAAGGGTTTGTAGGTACTACTGTACATTGCTAATACTGGTTTCAGTTGAAGGTAGGGTGAGATTCTGTGTTTCCGGTGTGTTATTATCCCCCATTATTCCATCCCCGAAAATCGCTTTCAGAAGTAGTGTGTGAGGTAGCACTATTGTAATTTAGATCCAAATTGTTTACTGGGTTCTGCTGTTGCAATACTGTAGTGTCTTCTAAATCAGACTCATCTGAATTCAATATAGGAAGATCAGTACCAGAAATAGGTGTCAAGTTTGCAATTGGTTCTGCTAAATGTGCAACTTGTAGAGGGTGGGGTTGCTGAGTATCGTGTACGAGTTCTTCCTGCACAGGGATAGTATCAGTGGTAGACTGAAGTGAATTATCAGAAGTATTATCAGTCTCATTGACATTAAGTTGCATTGGATCACTCAAATGTTCACCAGTCTGTGAAGCAGGCTGGGCAACAGGAATATCAGGTTGTTGTGACATATTTATATGACTCCTAGACCTGGTTCTCATTGAATGAGTTCTTATATCTCCCCCCCTCCCCCATATAAGATACTAAACTTCTAATAGGTGTTTCATCATTTGATGCCATAGTTACAATAATAATAATGGAATACTACCAAAGAAAACAATATTAAAGGAATTGAATGGAATAACCCCCCCCAAAAAATTATCACAATTCGGTATAGCAGAATATCAGCAAACAGCTGATCTCAAAATTTTAAAGTTCGACGCTTAAATGTAAATAAGAAACACAAAGAAAATAAAAATAGAAATTCCCAAAACACAAAAAAGAAATAAAAATAATGAATACACAAGAATAGTATTAACTCCTAAAGAAAACAAAAACACTGTAAGAATCGAAGTATCCAAATGTAAACACAGCAAAGACAATCACTGAAGCAGATGGTAAACACAGGTCTAGAAAAGAGAAAAAAAAATATCTTTGCTATGCAGTATGTCTCCGCAAATCGTCGGCAAAGATGTACAATCTCGGTAGTAGTAAACTCTTTGAGTTGCATACAAGAACAGCTGATCGGAGGTCTACACAAAAACAGCTGATCGAAGTTACATACCAACATAAAGTTCCAAAACACTGTTAATTCACTCGTAGAAAAGAAAATGAAAAGCCAGGTAAAATTAGGCTGATAGGTAAAATAGATTACCCCAAAGTCTTATCACTCAGTAAAATCGAGCACAAGTTTGCCACCGTAATGGCATAAATAATAGTAAAAATGCGGTTACTGTGATGTAACCTTCGAACAATATCATAAGATATTTTGGTCAACTATTGATGGAAGTGTGATGTTTCTATACAGCCCGAAAAAGAAGGACGAAACTGCATAGATAATAGGAGAGAATGCTCCCGGCAGGCATAAACTGTCGCCAAAGTTTAGGATGGAGCGGCCCGATTTGAGATGAAGAATAATTTTACTTAACTTGCGCAGGCTAGCAGTCCGTAGTCGGCGTGATGAGCGGAGCGATGTGGTATGGCGAATACCGCGTCGTCCGTCCCTCTGGACCCACTGGTCAACACTTCGGTTGAAGTGAAAGAGGCGTAGTCGGCTGCGAAGTCTGCTCACAGCTACTCGAAGCTGTAGTCGTGTGGCGTCGGAGATGTGGTCTGGTCGGCTGCTCTCGGTCCGCCAAGGTCGATGTAGGTTTTCCCGAAGAAGCTGTTATCCACGGTTAGGGGTTCACTTGTAGCACTTTGGTCGGTAAACTCTCTTCACAGTTTGTAATTGAACAAACACTAGCCTTAAAGTCCCATGTAAGGAACTAGGCCGATACCGGGGTTGAGTATCGCCTATGTGCCTTAACTTACTCTCTTGATCACACCTCCCAGTCCGATGAAAACTTGTTGAATACTTTAATTTAATTTGACCATGTTGCCAGGATACAACTAGAACGCACAGGTCGCCACAACATTTGAAGACCCCAAATATTGAAAAGGTATTACAGCAGCTACAGAAATAAAACAGTTCACTTTTTCACTTTTCCAAAGATTCTCAGAGTTTATTTAGAATGAAATTCAAAGTTCAAACAGCATTCTTAAGTTGCTTAGGCAATCGAACAATCGTTCTAAAAATCACAGATTATGGAGAGAAGTAGAGACCGACCAAACCCCGATGAGAATTACCAGTTCATGTTAAGTAAACAAATGCCACGCCCCCCTGACAATGTTCCATCATGGCCGAACCCGGTAGTGCCAACCGAAGACCTGAGCTACCAACCTAAGTCGGAGTTGCCAACCTACCAGCGCACACGCTTATAACATCTTATTAGCACGACTTCAAACCCGGAAAAGACTCCGTCTTCACCACGCGTCATGTTTTATACCTTCGCTGACGTCAGAGCCAAAATACAACTTTCTGCTAACACATAGACGATTTAGATCGGAAATATCTCAGTAACTAAACCGTTATCCAAAACTTTAGGTGTGACAGTGTTTTGACATATTTAATTGTGAAATAATGGATATTTAGTGAATAATTTTAAGCATCTGGTTTAAAAGATCTTAGCGCAGGAGTGAACTATTTTCCTACTCTGGGGAATTACTATTGTTCGAGAGTCTTCTATATTTCGTCATTTTATTAATGCCACAATTTATGCAAATATTATTATCATCACCGTTTTCTACTAAAATTCCTGAGTTTATTGGTGTAATTTTTTATTAAGATTGGTGCAGGGAAAGTTTAATTACGACGTAACCAAAGTGCAATTTCAGTTTTAATTTTATAACTTTATTTCTATTACTTTTACCGCAAATATAAAATTACCACGAGATTCTCTGAATTAAACTACGTATTCTGAAAGTTGTCTCATCTCTGTATCTACTTTAGATCGGTTGAAAAATATTTCTAAGTTGCCCACATGGCTGCAATGAAAAATAAATTTTAAGATCTCTATAAGATCGGTTCTATTACTTGGAATTACTTGAAATTATTATATGTGATATTAGATTTTTAGGTCTTCCCGGAAATCTACTTTTTATTTCGAATGTTCTCTAGGATTTTGAGATAAAAATTATTAAAAGTGCAGAGCATCTGACGAAGTATAAAAATTAATTTAAGTTATTTAAACATTCAGAAACTACAAAATTTTAGTGAATTTATATTTTAATTGCATGATTACTTCCCTACAATTACTTTATTTTGTTCGAAAGTGTGTGAAAACAGTGAAATGCCAAATATTAGAAATTGCTTGTGTACTAAACTGGATTATTTTGGATTATCATATTTAAGGTTAGTAAAAGGTGTTAATATCATTACAGAAAATTAGTATAGTTGGATTATTAAGTATTGAGTTACTTTCTTGCTCCTAAATTGGTTTAAAAATGACAAAATGCTCCCCAGTTAGAAGCTCATAATTACAAAGTTGGATTACTGATGATTATTTAATTTTCGGTTGATTTAAAGTTTGTTTATTATTATACAAAGTTTATATCCGGCATTTAGCAACTACTAAAAGTCTTTACTGCATTCAAATTGGTTTAGAAACTGTAAAGTTAACCTATATCAAAATCTATTATTTGAAACTGAACTTGGGGGATTCAATCTATTTCCTCCCAAACTGATGTTTTCTTTTTGTTATCAAAGGTTTATTTAGAGCATTTATTTAATTTTGAATACTTTTATTATCCCTAAAGGGTTTTATTTAGTGTGTTTGGTTACAGTATCTCTATGCTATACAAAGCTTTACTCCCATAACCTATACATGAAATGAAAACTATCTTTTACTACAGAGTAAGCTTTCCCTCTAATGCCCAAAGGTGAGAGGCTAGAATTTACTAAAATTCTAAGATGCTTACATGCCCCCCGAAGATTGAAGTTATTTTCCCGAAAGAAAACTAACTGAACATCTTGAAAAATAAATAAAAGAATAAAAATTTAAGTTCCCAAAAAGAAATGAATTATTCCCACAAAATCTAACTATCGCTTGTTGGTTCTGTTCTCTCTCCACCATTCATACTCAAAAGCACAAAAAATATTATTATTTATAACAATCTCAAAAACTTTAACCTTCACTCACAAAATTATTACAAAAATTTTCAAAACTCATTCACTCTTAAAAGATTGATATTAATGAAAATTTATGACCAAATAGCAAAAATGTAAAATAGAAATATTAAATGATCACAAAATTTTAAACATTGTGTTTCTCACAAAATTATCACCAAAATACAAGACATAAATGGTATAAATGCACATTCCCAAAGTAATATCATTACAAGGAACATCAAATTTGTTTTAAGAAAAAACCTTAGAGTTTAACATTTTATGAACATAGACATAAAGAACAAAAATGAAAAGTTATGGTGTCTTACAATAATCACACTTTAAAATTCCATATCGGAAAGTCTTTTGTTCTATAAACGTCCTTGTTTGAATACTATACTGTTTTATAATGGCCTTAAATCTACCACTTTCCCATTACACACTTTAAACCCTTGTCACAGAACTCCCTAAATGGGTGAAAACCCAAGTCCTGAAACGGGCGCAGACTTTAAGGCTCGCAAAATTTATATAAACCAATAGCCTTTTGGCTAGGTCTGCCGAGCAATGTCCAACATCCCCGGTTCCTGACGCAGCAGGAGTAGCCTGGGGAACTCGGTCAGCTAGCTGGTCTGTGAATGATACAAAACAAACAAACAAAAATGGGAATTAGTGGCGGCCAAACTGTTCTTAACCACTAACATATACATAAAAAAAATATGAAGGTAAAATACAAAAATAGATACAAAAGTAAGATTACAATAACCATAGTAAGTACAATAAAGTTTTCACAAATTATTGAAAAATGAAACAAAAAACAATTATTTTTCTTCGCAAAGGTGGTAGAATAATTACAAGTAGCAAGAAAAATGAAAAACATGTACAAGTTATAAGTATAAGTAAGTAATGTTACAAGAAAGAATCCAAAGGAAAAATATATATATAAAGGTACAAGCATATCCATATCAAATTAGAAACATAGGAAAATGAGCTTGGTCCATGCCAAGTTATTGGATCACTTAATTCAACTGAATTTGTTACAGTTATAAGAAATATTACATATTAGAGGTATTTACAAAGTATTATCCCCAAAATAAAAGAAACATCTAAAAATGTGTAGGGGTAAATTGTAACTTATAAGGAAACGTAGTTTCCAAGCAGCAGTACACTGCTGTGTAAAATGAGAGTAGAAAAGTAAGGTATGTGCAATGTAGTTGCGTGGAACCAGTATACTGGTTGGAAGGTCAAAATAGTGTATCAAATCATTGTGTCAATAGAGTTCACCCCAGTGTTGGTGGAGGTGTAAAACCAAATAATGCAACCTTAGGTAATTTCTTCACTTGTGCTGTTGGTCTGAGCATAAAAAGGTTTCAGTGCTGATACATGATACCTCCCTTTAACTTATTGGTATCTGGGTGAACTAGTGTGTATGTATTGACATTCTGTACATCTGTAATTTGAAAGGCCCTCATAAAGAGGAAAAATTTCTTTGTTTCTTCATTAATGGCAGAAGATTTAATGTGTTTCTGGACTAATACTAAGTCACCAATATTGTAAGATGTATGAGAAATTGTTTTGTCATGACGTATTTTACGTTCCTCAGCTTTCTTTTGTAGTTGATGTAAAGCTATCTCCAGAGATTTTTCATATGAATAGGTTTGTGGTGATGGGCTCATTTATAACATGTGGTGGGCATTTGCCAAACATAATTTCAAAAGGAGATAAAGAAGTTGATGAATGTGGTATTGAGTTTAAAACATCTTCAATGTGAGGAATTTGAATCGCCCAACTCTTATGATTCTCATGACAATATGTACGAAACCATCTCCCTAGCTCGCGCATAACGCGCTCAACAGGGTTAGCCTGGGGATGGTAATATGCAGTCTTAATTGTTTGTATCTGTAATGATTGTAAATAATCATTCCACTTAGTGCTAGCAAACTGAGGCCATTATCTGTGAGTACCGCCTGAGGGTGTCCTACCTGGGGTATAAAATACTGTGAAATTTTAGAAAAATAACCTCTGTGGTAGGTCTCTTAATGGGGTATAATTTAATGAACTTGGAGAATACATCCATAATAACGCAAATGTATATCACTCCTCCTCTGGATCTAGGGAGCGGCCCAAATAAATCTAGTGATAACAATTGTAATGGTTTGGTAGGTATTATGGGTTGGAGCTCTCCTGCTCTCTGAACAGTGTCAATCTTATTTAATTGGCATACTTTACAAGGTAATAGAATTCTTTTAATCCATTTTAACAAATTAGGGAAATACACATACTGTTTCAAAATTTGAAAGCATTTTTGTGGTCCACTGTGACCATGACTTAAATGTTGATATTTAATTAGAGGTTCCAGTAGTGTTCTGGATACATAATTTCCACCAGTCGGTTAAAGCAGTAGTTCTTTGAAAGAGTACCATTCTTTATACAATAATAGGTATGTAGTTTATCAGTATCTTCTACCTGCTGTAACTTCTGTCTTATAGTTTAAGGGTTGGATCTTTATCTTGTTCGTGTTGCATAGTCTTCAATGCATTCCTAACTTCCTTCTCAAAAGGAACCTGTCTAATGTAACAAATGTGTGGTCCATCACTACCAAGTTTGGTATCTGGTATCTTGTCTAAGCCTTCTGGCAGGCGAGATAGGGCGTCAGCTATAATATTTTGTTGGCCAGGTATGTATCTGATCTCATATGAGAATTCCTGCAACAACAAAGTCCATCTAGTCAGTCTGCCTGGTAGTAGTGTACATTTATGGAGAAAGGATAAAGCTTTGTGGTCAGTGTATATAATAACTTTTCTCCCTAACAACAAGTATCGAAAGCGTTGGAAAGTCCAAACTGCAGCAGAGCTTCTTTCTGAGTAATGGAATAATTACGTTCCGCTTTGTTTAAGAGTCTGCTGGCAAACGCAATGGTCTGTTTCTGGGGACCTTCTTCTGTTTCAACTTCTTGAAAAATTTCGACACCAAGGCCATAGTCCGAAGAATCTGTGGCAATGCAAATGGGTAAATCCCAGTTAGGTGAGTGTAAAGTAATATTTTGTAATAAAGCTTCTTTGATTTTGCAAAAGTCTTGTTCGCAATCTTGCGTCCATTTCCATATAGAGTTCGTTTGCATAAGATTTGAAAATGTTGACTGTTGAGTGCCTGATTTGGGACAAATTTCCTATAATAGCCACATAATCCTAAAAAGCTTTTAAGTTGTGTCCTGTTCTGAGGTCTAGGAAATTTTTTTATTGCTGCAGCTTATCTGGTGAAGTTTTATCCCTTGTGGGGTGATGACATGTCCTAAGAATTCAATTTGTGATGTAAGAAAAATACACTTTTTTAATTTCACTGTCATCCCTCCCTTCCTGAGAGCAGTTAGTACTTCTTTTAAAGTATCCCAGTGTTCCTGAATCGACTCACTTGCAATTAAAATGTCATCGACATAGACATGTACTTTTCTTAACAATTCAGGGCCTAGAACCTTGTCTAGGGCACGTATAAAGTTAGCCACGGCGTTATTTAAACCAAATGGTAACACCTTAAAGTGGTATGATCTACCCTGATATAGAAAAGCTGTGTACTCCCTCGAATTTGGTGCTATAGGCACTTGCCAGTAAGAGCATGTTAAATCAAGGCTTGTTAAAAACTTTTTCCCATGAAAATTGTGGAGTATTTCATCGATAGGCAATGGATGGTCCCTTTCAGTCTGAAGATGTTTATTTAAAGTTCTAGCATCCAAACTAGTCTAACTGTCTGATCAGACTTGATGACAACTACAAGTGGATTGTTGTAAGGGCTATGTGACCTTCTATATATTCCCCATTGGAGCATACGGTTGATTTCTTCTTCTACCATCTGTCGTTTCGCGATGGGAATAGGGTATGGCTTTACAAAGAATGGCTGTGTACAGGAGACCTGAAAATGGCATTGGTAGTTTTGTATTAAACCGGTTGATCGTTGAAGACATCTGAAAACTCATCAATTAACTGCACTAACTTCTGTTTATGTTGCGAGTCTACATCCTTCGTAACTTTTTCAAGAATATCTTCTCCTTCCCTAATACTCAATTTATCAACCCAAAAGTTTACTACCTTGCTATGAAATGAAGGCTCCGTATCCATATTAACTGCTACATTCTTGTATAAAATCTTCACTGAAGGTGAATGTATTTGTTTCCATCCCTTTACCAACTGAATTGATAACCGTTTGTTGTCCAATGAAAAGACTAATGTATTCTTGGCGCAGTCTAGAGTAGCTGCAGTGTGGCAAAGCCAATCAATGCCAAAAATACACTGAGGCTGAAGGCCTGGTATCACATAAACTCTTAAATCAAATGGGACATTCATAATAGTGCCTTCGAGTAAAGCTTGAATTTTAATTGTTTTGCTTTTCTTACCAGTTGCCGTAATGGCTGTCATTTGGGGTACTTCATAATAAGGTACAGGTTTAATTGCATTTAAAGTATTAAAAAGCTCTTCAGAAATACAGGAAAGTTCAGCTCCAGTATCGAGGAGTACCTCTAAGTTTAGCCCTTGTACGAAATTGGTAATATGGGTACCTGCACGAGATCATCATCATTCAAATTATCTTCATTGAGCAAATCCTCCCTAGGATTGTTATGGAACATAGTGAAAACTCCAGGTGTGTGATGTGGTCCTGAAAATACTTTCGCCTCTGTTTGGACCAAGACATTGGCAGGATTTAGTTTTTTGACTGCCCACTGTCTTCTTCGCAGTGAATTATAGCTTCTGTAGTGTCAAACTGTGGTGAATCACTACGCCTTTGTGTTCTGTTGCTGTTGTGATTACCTCTCCCGCGGCCTCTACCTCTAAAGAAACCACGAATGTAAGTTTTTCCTCTATTGGAAGTTGAGAAGTTTTAGGTTGTCCTCCATTTGGAGGTTGATCACCATGATTATCTGAGGAAGGTTTGTTATCAAAATGTTTGTTGCCGTCTTGTTGAGAGAGGCCTATATTTATTATTATTATCTTTAAATGTTTGTGAGTTTGGGTTCCTATCCCTATAGTCATTCTGATTATTCCAATAACGGCGTTGGTTCGCAGGGTGGTAATTGCGAGTTGCCTGCTGCATATCTAGATTATGCAATGTCCTTTCTGCTGCATCAATCGTATTGATACCTAATAATGCAAAAGAGTTTTGTACTTCCATAGGTAACTCTACCCAAAATATGCTTGACCAATTCGTCTTCTGGTATAGGTATCGTTAAATGACAGGCTTGGCTACTTCAGTGAGAAAGAAATCGTCATGTGATGTTACTATCTGACCGGTAAAAAGGACCTGTTGAAATGTTTTCTTAATGGCGAACTGTATGTGAGTGGACCAAAATCTATCCAAAAAGCATTTCTTAAATAGTGCAAAGGTTTCACAAGACTCTTTATGTCTGACGGCCCAAATTCTACTTGTTCCTGTTAAGTGTTGGAATACAATTTCAATTTTCTCTTTATCTGACAGCAAATCAAAAATCCTGAAAGCTCAAAACTTTGTAAAAAATCTACAGGGGACAGACCATTTTCAGTAAAGGACCTCAATTTTATTGTTTCCAAGTAATGGAAATTCTGATGTTCTCAGATCAACAGCTGATTCCCTGCTTAACTAATTGTTCCACTTGCTTTGGCATCCCTGAATATCAGTTTGTGTCTTTTGGACCTGCAAATCCAAAGCAGAAACTTGTTGCAGTGTTTGTTGTTGTTTCTGATCAATGTGCAGAACCTGTTCATTTAATGAAGTCAATTTAACTTTACTATTTGCAACCTCTTGCGTAAGGAAGTAACATCCTCATCCATTCTAAAACATTTTGTTGTACCTCTGCAATTTGTTGAGTATTTGTCTCAGTAGCAGTATCTAAAACTTGCACTTTATTGTGTATCTTGAACTACATTTTCACTTACTGCAGAAACAGTATTGTGAATTGACTTAATGGAGTCAGCTGAAGTGGATACAAAATGTTGTAGGTCAGCTGATATTTTAGCAATTGTGGAATCTTGTGTGTCAATTCTAGGTACAATTTCCTTTTTGAAAATTACTCCAATTTGTTGCTTAAAATGTTTGAATTTTTATAACATGTGTCTCTAACTGAATAAAGTTGGATATTAAAATCTTCAGTTGTGTTCAACTTATCTGCATGTTGTTAAATGTCTGAACATTTCTGTGCGGTGTTCTTGTAACTGGTTTGTGAACTCTTTCCTATTTGCCACACACTTCTCTTCAGAATTTACTAAACTCTTTTCAAGACTTGTTATTTTGCCCCCCAATTGGTGATTAATGCGGGTTTCAAGAGAATTAGTTTGGGCTGTGAAAGTTTGTGTGAGTTTCTGTTCCAAAGATATGTATGAATTATTAAGGGTGGTTCTGAAATTTGATTCTAGTTGTTTCAAATCTTTATTGTGTTGTTCCAACCTATCATTGAATTCGTCCTTGTGTTTATCTAATTTATCATTAAGAGTATGAAATTCTTCTCTGTGCTGATCAAGTTTACTGTTGAATTCATCTTTGTGTTGATCAAGTTTACTGTTGAATTCATCTTTGTGTTGATCAAGTTTACTAGTAATCTCTTGTTTCAATTGTTGGGAATCTTGTTTTTGTTCATCTATTTTATTAGTTTGCTGATCAATTTTTTGGTTAAGTGCTTGGAGTAGAGACACAATGTCAAGAGTAGGAGTTGCGGGTACTGTCTATACATTACTAATAATTTTTTCAGTTGATGGATGGGTAAGGTTCTGTGTTTCAGGCGTGTTATTATCCCCCATTATTCCAACCCAGAAAATCACTCTCAGAGGTCGTGTGTGAGGTAACACTATGGCAATTGGGATCATAGTTGTTTAGTGAATTAGGCTGTTGCACTACTGTAGTGTCCTCTATATCAGATTCATCTGAATGCAATTGAGGAAGATCAGTACCAGAACTAGGTGTCAAGTTTGCAATCTGTTCTGCTAAATGTGCCACTTGTAGAGGATGGGGTTGCCGAGTATTTTGTACAAGTTCCTCTTGAACAGGGATAGTATCAGTGGTAGACTGAAGTGAATTATCAGAAGTATTACCAGTCTCATTAACATTAAGTTGCATTTGATTACTAAAATGTTCATCAGTCTGTGAAGCAGGCTGTGAACCTGGAACATCAGATTGTTGTGTCATATTTATTAAGCTCCTAGATCTGGTTTGCATAGAATGAGTTCTCATATCTCCCCCCTCCCCCATATAAGATACTAAACTTCTAATAGGTGTTTCATCATTTGATGCCATAGTTACAATAATAATAATGGAATACTACCAAAGAAAACAATATTAAAGGAATTGAATGGAATAACCCCAAAAAAAAAAATTATCACAATTCGGTATAGCAGAATATCAGCAAACAGCTGATCTCAAAATTTCAAAGTTTTACGCTTAAATGTAAACAAGAACACAGAGAAAAAATAAAAATAGAAATTCCCAAAGCACAAAAAGAGAAATAAAAATAATGAATACACAAGAATAGTATTAACTCCTAAAGAAAACAAAAACACTGTAAGAATCGAAGTATCCAAATGTAAACACAGCAAAGACAATCACTGAAGCAGATGGTAAACACAGGTCTAGAAAAGAGAAAAAAATATCTTTGCTATGCAGTATGTCTCCGCAAATCGTCGGCAAGATGTACAATCTCGGTAGTAGTAAACTCTTTGAGTTGCATACAAGAACAGCTGATCGGAGGTCTACACAAAAACAGCTGATCGAAGTTACATACCAACATAAAGTTCCAAAACACTGTTAATTCACTCGTAGAAAAAAAATGAAAAGCCAGGTAAAATTAGGCTGATAGGTAAAATAGATTACCCCAAAGTCTTATCACTCAGTAAAATCGAGCACAAGTTTGCCACCGTAATGGCATAAATAATAGTAAAAATGCGGTTACTGTGATTGTAACCTTCGAACAATATCATAAGATATTTTGGTCAACTATTGATGGAAGTGTGATGTTTCTATACAGCCCGAAAAAGAAGGACGAAACTGCATAGATAATAGGAGAGAATGCTCCCGGCAGGCATAAACTGTCGCCAAAGTTTAGGATGGAGCGGCCCGATTTGAGATGAAGAATAATTTTAATT